>JAIFKI010000012.1:37768726-38281226 GCA_025389145.1 Misgurnus mizolepis | reverse complement strand
AATTGTGATGTTTTTCTGAAAGATCAGTTGGACTCATTTAAGAAATCATTATAAATGAGAAAATAGCTTTATGACACATTACAGTCCAGACAGATGACCTATTATATGGGCTAACTTGTAAAACATATAATAGACTTTTCATCTATTACAACTAACAATTGGTACAGTATATCCCTAAAGAGGAAAATATGAAGTTACCATTCTTCTTTCATATGGCCACATTTCCACAGTGATGTCAGACACATCACATAGAAAAGATCTCTTAAAGATCGAAATGGCTAGACAGCAATGAGATTAAATTAAAGTGAATGGAGACATTGCTTAATTCTCCTATTGTTTTACTGAGAAAAAGACACCAAATGTCACGTGTGTCTCATTCAAAGTCTTAAAAGAGATCTTCAAATGTCTCAAACTGGTTTTAGGTCTGTCAATACATCAAATGATTGCATGACCAAGTTAATTTGATTCAGTCTCCTGAGCTTCAATTTAGCAACCTCAGAGCAATATAGGTTTTTCTAGATTAAAATGGATGTAAAATTGCCAAATTTTCCTGGTTTTCCTACCCAGAATCGTGATCTAACATCTGGTTAAGTTCATTATCAAACCAAAATAGTCTTTTTGCAAATGAAAGTAGTACTGGTTTGCTCAGTTGAGGTAAATCGCATGATTTAAAGGGAAAACCAGGAGGGGATAACTTTGAAAAGGTTATTCGGTCTGTCCTGGCCTGCATTAGGAATTTTTTTTTGTTGTTGCTAAGCAAACTTGAACTCAACAAAAGACAACATACCAAAGTCTGTGATTCGCCTTTTGTTAGTGATCACGGATATCAGCACCTCTCTTGAACCTTAAAGACAGGAATAGTAGCATTGCACCTATGCTCAACAAACTTGAATGATCATTGTCTGATTAACCGTGTTCAACTTTATAGCTAAAATTTTGAAAAAAACGATTATTTCATTTTATATTTTCATGTTGAACCATATAACTTCGCTCATATCAGGTTGGCTGTTGGCAGGTGCAAAAGTGACATCACTCTTGTATATGACATCTAAATCATCAGACTGATGTCCTTATATCTCACCCCTTGTTACAACTCTTTGGTCTAAGCGTGCATGAGTAAACTTTCTTTGCATGCAAAATCCAGTTTAACCGTAAAACAAACTCAAGTTAGATTTCAAAGTCCAAATATGTTTTAGTTTCAAATCATGATCTGTTTTGTGTAAAACATGTTTCTTTAGCTTTTATGCAACTGGAACAAATTTATTTCAGCTCAGCAGATTTACTGATCCTTGTTCAAAGTCTATAAGTCTTGTTTTTTGTAATAAATACTAAGGGGTCTGCGTTTTGGAGTCAACAACTTAAGGCTGAATAAAAACATGACTAAAAGTGCCTACTGCACTAAAACACTGATGCATAAATTGTTTAACTATGTGCTTATTTGCAATAGGATTTTGCATTAAAACTTAATTTGTGAATGCACCCAAAGAATTTACATTAAGGTATTTGGCAGACATCTAAAAAGTACATTTCGTCAGTGTATGCATCAGTGTTTTAATGGTTAGGGTTAAGGAATGACAGAAGGACTTCCGAAAAAAAAATCTCATCATTTTCCCAGTGGCGGTCCATTTAAGATCTGTAAAAAATTTGTTGGTTCAACTTGACAAGTAAGTTACCTGGTTGCTCAGTGGCGGCCAATGCCGTCTCTTCCGAGGGGTGTGAATTCAAAACATGTGTTCAGAGTGTCATGTGTGTTGTTCGTAATGTGAAAATATGTGTTCGTTGCATCATGTGAACCATGTGCATCATGTGTCATGTCAAAATCGAAGGGGTTTATGATTAAAGAGGCGCTCACGTTCACAAAATACCAAGCGTGCCGCACAAGCCCTGAAAAGTGGAATGTCTCGATCGCCCCCCAGTGACTGGTCCTATAGTATAGGTCACAAACCCCGCCTCCCCCCATTTTATTTAATGGGACTTGAGACCAAGTAAACAATTTAATTACACTTCAAATATCTTTTTTCCGAAGCTGGTTTCTTTCATTTACAGTATTTTTATCACACTGATGTAAAATCAAGTGTTTGTTTTTAAAATAAGTTTGTTTTTAGTTTTTATTTAATGCTATTTAAACGGTGGTGTGACGTCATGATTGACAGCTGTGATATGTGCATTCTGGATTGGCGGGACCTTGATTTCGCGGCTTTACTTCCTGCTCAATACTGCGCAGGACTGGTCCCGAAATCGCTACTGTGCAGACTCAAGACCCAAGATGTCAGTGGCGTAACAGTACACTGCAAAAAATGATTTTCAAGAAAAAAAAATCATAGTATTTTTGTCTTGTTTTCAGTAAAAATATCTAAAAATTCTTAAATGAAGATGCTTTTTCTTGATAAGCAAAACGACCCAAGAAAATAAGTTTAAGTGATTTTGTGCATAAAACAAGCATAAAAGATCTTCCAATGGGGTACACTAATTTTTTCTTGAATTTTTCTTGAATTTAGTGTTTAAGAAAAATTTTCACGTTTTTTTGCTTACCCCATTGGCAGATTTTTTTGCTTGTTTTATGCACAAAATCACTTAAATTTTATATTTTGGGTCATAAAACTAGACTTATTTTCTTGGGTCGTTTTGCTCATCAAGAAAAAAATTAAAGAATTTTTTTAGATATTTCTACTGAAAACAAGACAAAAATACTATGAATTTTCTTTTCTTGAAAATCATTTTTTTGCAGTGCATTTATATTTGGCAGAGAGTTTGAATCAAGACATCTTACAAATGGCAAACAATAAAAGCGATTCATCTCTAGGAGGTACAGAAATACAAAACCCACACTGTAAAAAATGCAGCAATTGTGTCAAATCAACATATATTTTATTTTACTTACTTTAAATTAACAAATTAAGTTAAACAATTTTAATTTGTTTTTATAAGTTATATCAACTTATAATTTGAGTGCGTTCAAAATAGATTTTTTGTGTATTTATTTTTAAACACATTTTGTGTGTCAATACCCTTGACTTAGATGAAGATCAGATCACATTTTATGACATATATATTTAGAAACTATGAAATTCCAAAAGGTTCACATAGTTTTTCTTGCCACTGTAAGTAAAACACTGCACAAAGAAGAATTGTAGAGGACTGTTGTTGTAGTTACAAAAGTAAATTCATAAACAGTTGTAAGAGCTGAGGACAGTGGAAAAGTCTTGTAAAGGTCGAATCTATCAGGGATTGTTTCCTTTTGGCCGACTGATGGCAGGTGTACAGCACTATTTTCCCTAACGTCTTTTTTTTATTTTATTATTCTTTTGTTTTGTAAATCTCACAAATCTGCAGCCTTTATACTTGTTAACTTTCACAATATATTACTTCTCCCTGGTCAAGTGGGCATAAAGACAACATTTCATCACAATCAGGTTGTGTCAGGCTCTCTATGATGTTGTCCTTTTTTCTCTTAGGAACTAACAACTGACCTTACTCTACTAGGTGAGATGTATTTTTATGGAAAAGGGTTGTGACGCAGTTACAGAGCACTGCGTAAGCAGCACAAAAGGTCATGGGTGAAGCTTTGTAAGTTGCTTTGGATAAACGTGTCTGTCAAATGCGTAAATGTTATGTTACTTACGTTATTACGCTGCTCGTTGGAATACTTGATTTTGATTGGCCAGTCGCTACATTTCCAGATTTGTTATTCACAGATAAACGCTAAAAACGGATAACACAGTAACCCGAATTAAAGTACTTTGTTGTCATTTATTCTTAGCGGAGTTTACCGGAAGTTACGCGTTGACCACGAAAGCAGCTTGTTTATGTTGTTACTGCTGAAACCGTCTATAGCGTGTTCATGACATCATCTTATCTTAAAACCCAAAGTAAACGTGTTTTCCTCGCGGTCTACATTCGTTAAAAATTAGCTAATGAAATATTTCAAATCAATATTTAATGTTCCTTCGTATGAGGTAATAGCCGTGTAATAAAGTTGATATCGCAAAATAAGCCCCTTTTGTGTGATGCAAGACCCTTCGCTTTGCATCGGGACCTGATCACACTGTCATTGCTTTATTCCGAAATAACAAACGGCTGCCTATATTATCCCTTACGTAAAGTAGGCCCAATCTAAATAAAATGCTTCTGATTTGCCATCAGTGGTGGCCAGTGACTTCTTTTTGAGGGCGCTCGATGCGAAGTTCGTCACAACATGTATGTAGCCCATCATGTGTTTGGTTCGTCATTTCAAAATATGTGTTCTGTGCGTCAAGTGATCCTGTGTGCATCACGTGTCTTGTCAAAATAAGTGCCTGCTGCAGACGCGTCTAAAGGGTTTATGATAAAAGAGACGCTCGCATTTGCCAGATACTCGCATAATCTCATGCGTAATCAGAGTTTACTGTTAAGGGAGTGTCTTGCGTGTATTATGTGAACATTAGCGTCTCTTTTATCATAAACGTTTTTGACGCGTGTGCAGCAGGCACATATTTTGACAAGACACTTGATGCACATTATTAGTAAAAAAATAAGCTTTAGGGTAGTATAATCTGGCTGTATAAAAAACACTGAATTTGATCTTTTGCACAAACAGATAAAACTGCATTGGTAAACGCACACACACGCACACCTTGACAGATTCTCTGATGGCTTCCTTTCCTGTTCGTTTACTCGGACTCCTGCCCACGTTTCGCTTCAGATCTTTCTTAATTTTTCATGAGAACCTTTTCGTGTTGCTCTAGGGAGCTGAGAAGTCTTCCTCTGCCAGGAACATCAATTCTTTATTCCTCTGCATCATCTGAACTTCTCGTGCCAACAGCCGTCACTTGTGAGAGGGTGCAAAAATGGGTTTGGTCCCCAAATCCACCCAGTTCTTCTGCTATTATCTCTTTAAATGAGAAAAAATCTCTTGATTTAATCATGAATTACTCAGTTTAGGCATCGATATTGTTGCTGTAATTTACAAAATTAAATCGAAATTGTATTGCAGTTTCTTTGAGGTATCAGCAAACATCATATCGTGGGCTGAGACAATCAATATAATATTGTATTGTGACTGACAGCATATCCGATTTACACCACTACATAAAACACAAACATGTGAATGAATGCACAGTAAGGCAGTTTAGATTTGCATGAGTGCAAATGTACTGATGGAAATCAGGAACACTTGCACAAATCGTGTACTACTTGCAGAATTTGTTAAAAAAAGACGCTAATGTTTGCACATTAGACTATAGTGGTTGGGCTGTATGCAGGGTTCCCACACTTTAGCTAACTTCAAATTCAAGGACCTTTCAAGAACTTTCCAGGTCCAATACCCTCAAATTCAAGCACTAAATGTGGAGACACATTTCAAGTGAGAGTAAGGTTACATTGTGTTACCCTATTAAGATACATTGTTACAGTTCTCTTTCGAGGGAACTCGCGCGGCGTCACTGTGGTGACACTTTGGGGACGCCTCCAGGGGTAAGTGCGTCTGAATGTGTATCAAATTCAACCAATGGTGAGGCTTAAAGACAAAGACAGGGTGACGCAGGAGCCAGGAAGTACAGTATATCGCTATCTGAAATATTGCCAAAGATGGCGTTACAGAGATGTAGGAAGTATGGCAAGGGAGACGCAGCGTCTCGTTCCCTTCTCAGGGAACAACAGTTACATACGTAACCAGAGACGTTTTTATGTGTCAAACACAACTATGCAAAAAAGCATTTTGGTATGAATCAACATTCACATACAGAAGATATAAGCATTTAAAGCGAACAGTTTAGCACGTGTGCTTAAAAAGTCTAGAATTTTTATGATATTATCCTACACTACACAGGGAATAATATAGATTTTTTTTTTCAGAAAACCTCTTGCATAAAATAGATTCAAGCACTTTCAATGACCTGTATCTATGCATGTATATTTTCAAAAACTTGAAAACAAAATTTCCCCAGATTCACAAACTTTCAAGGACCCGTGGGAACCCTGTGGATGTTTGTTATTTGCACGCAACCATTGCAATAATTTTGTGTATTTCATTGTCTTGGCATTATTTCACTAAAACCAGTCTTTTATTTAATTCAATTCAAAAAACAAATTTACAAACTTCTTTCAAACTAAAGCAGCAAGAACTTGAAAAAAATCTTTTGCTGTGGTAGATTCAGTAGCACATCAAACGCATCATTTTCTTATGCGATGTTTCGTGCACATTTTTAGTGCCAAGTAAAATAGATAAAAAAAACATCTGGGCTTCAGTATTTTTTTCCAAAAAAACGAAACGGGTTATGAATATAAAACGGTTTGTGGTTTGCAAACTTAAATCAAGTTTTGACATGCAGCTTTGACTACTTGGGAGGTCAGGCAGGGGTAAACGCAGCAATTGCCGCCATAGCTCACACAACATAAACGTCAAAGTCACTCACAATCAAAAGACACTGAAATCTTTTCTTTCCCCCCTTTCCTTGCGTTTTGGAACCGATATCGGTTGTCTATCTAAAAGCCACATGGCTCATCAACGGCCTCTGCGTTTGGCTTAGGACACACACACATGAGCAGACCCTTTATCCCTTCATAGATCTGTTGGAGTCATTTCCAAATGCGTACCTTTGATACGGTTGACGCTACCAGATGAAAGCTGCGGTGAGGATGCCAAGTTGATGCGAGTGCAGGATGCTTATGTTATGTCTCCAGCAAATTTCCCATGCTTTGAAAAAAGGAAACTGATAGGCATTTGCCATAATTTCCCTGAGATAACCATGAATGACTTAAATTTACAAGCGATCGTTATAATTGGGTTCTGGGCCGGAATACTCTTGAAATCACGGTCACACCCTTTGAAATGTTTTGCAGATGTAAAATTGCTATTATTTAAGTGTCTCATCTTAAATACTGTATGGTTTGGTGAAAAGTTCAGTTACGTTAAATGTGTAGCTATTGAATTCGGATGAGGGTTATCTGGTTGATCTGGAATTTGAACTCTGGTGTGCGCTACAATCGCCAAACTTCCCAAGAACTTGCCACGTTATTTTATAAACAGTCATATCATTCATAAAATACTTTCTTTACCAATGTGCAAACACATAACTGTGACCATTGCGGGACTATCAGTAATATTTGCTCAACCAATAGAGTTAGTTTGGAATGGGACTAGTTGTTTGGTGGGAAATCTGTTATTTTTGTAGTTCACATGAAACAATCTATCTTTTGTTTTTAGCAAGCACGTTTTTCACCCCTTCACAGGGGCATAGAAAAATATATTTTACAGTTTTTGTTGCTGTGCCTTTAAAGGGGACATGACATGTGTTTTTTATTATTATTTTATGTTTCCTGACATTACTAAAGTTTTTTTTTTCGAAGAAAATAATTTTCCAACCTGTTTTTCCATCATCTGATTGAAACTCATTTGTGTGTTTCCTCTTTAAGAGCGTTTGGCCTGGCGTCCCGCCCACTTCTATGATTGACAGCCTATATGCTCCAGCTATTGCAGTTTCACTACAGTCTCAAACTGTCTTTTTAAGCCAATTGTTTGTTTATTCGTAGGGGTAAAAACTAACGCTGGGTGTTTGGACTGTTGCACAAGGTTGAGCGTTTTGTTTTTCCGGTATTTTTTTCATGCTGCCGAAAGACAATCTCCCGCAAATTATTGGAAATGGGTATTGTTTTTCCAGAGAGTTATTGATGAACGAGTGGTTTTGGTGGCATGAGTAAATTTTTTCATCATATGTTTTTTTCGGTTTGTAAGTTGGGTGTGTAAGATACCAAATCCAATGCTATGTCATATTAATAGGTGTCTTGTTGACTAAAACATAGCATCATTTTGAAATATGTCTGCAGCTCTTAGCAACTTTTTTGGTGGGCTTGAAAATATTTTAACCCAGCGGGGTTAATTGTAACGCTGTGTTACAACTAACCCCTCAGCACTTACGATATGAAAACCGCTAACGTTAGCGTAGTTTGTGCCGTTGTTTTAAATAGGCTACACACGAATGAATGCTGGCTGCCAACAAAAACCGTGTGTCAAATTTATTTTTGTTTATATCTTTAATATTGATTGAATAAGGTCAAAGATTGAAATCATAATGAAATGAATGGCTGAAATCAGACTTTGATTTGTCATTATCTCAGAATTTGAATTTGAAACTGAAGAATGGTTATTACAGGCTGGGTCACATATAAAAATTATTTTTGTCATAATTGTGCTGCTTTTTCTCACATATTTAGACATTTGTGTCCATTTATAATTGAACTATTGTTAGAAAAGGGCTGGATGAATAAATACAGTGTGGATACATGTCTATTATAGACAGATATATAAACAATATCCACTTCAAGTATATAGATAAAATAGTATTGAAATATTTGCCTGCATACTTAATTTTTAGCAAGTGTTACAACTAACCCCCTGCCTGTTACAATTAACCCCACCTATGGGGTAAGTTGTAACGTTTGCACTTCTGTCACGTTTGGTGTAATTGTCCAAGAATGGTAAGTACTAGAAACAAACTTTAAATGTTCATTTGTAACAGAGATGTGTGTGCTTGTGTAAAAATATAATTAAATCAAACTCAAATATTTTTTGAGAGTATAGTCCTAGCCATATGGACTCAACTTTAATTTTCTGTTGGTCTTAGTACACCAAGTAACTACAAAATAGTCAAGTTTTAAATAACTCTCTGGTTATTTTTGAGCGCGATGCTAATGGTCTAATCAGATTCAATGGATTATGCTAAGCTATGCTAAAAATGGTACCGCCGGACCCGGAGATCAGCTGAATGGATTCCAAAACGGTAAAAATCAAATGTTTAACTCTAGGGGAGCTGGAAAATGAGCATATTTTCAAAACAAAGTGCAGTGTCCCTTTAATGATTCTTAATGTCATGACCCCTTGAAGAGATTTTGCATATACAATAAACTGTGCTTGTTCTGCTATCTGGCGAACCGCAGGTTTACTCTCAGGTCCAAATTAGTTTTGGGGTTTTAAAGAAAGATATGCAGAGCTACAGGTGATACACAAAATCAAGCGGGCCACATTTTAGTCGCATATTCTTCATCATTACCTCACTATGACAGGACGGGCCAGGTTTCTGACCACAGGCATAGGAAGTTTTAAATACTATTGTTTAAAGGTTGTTTTCTTAGTACATCAACTTGCAAATATGACTTCATACGCTATGACCTTCATCTCTTTGTTTTCGTTCACTCAAGCGTGCGTAGGGAAACCCTCCAAAGACCTCGAGATGTCCCCAGACCGACATCACACAAGACTCACGGCTGTTTCCTCTTTTCCGCCACACAATCTTTATTCGTTCCACTCATGTCTTCGATTTGTTTGCAATATAATCCAAAAGCAAGACAACTCCTGAGGAAGTGGTGTGAGAGCTCGCTACTTTCCCTCAAGAGGGGCTATTATTCTTTAACAGTGTTTAGAATGTAAGGCCTCTGTTGTTTTTCATTAGGAAAGGAATCACCTTGGCTTTGCCAAGGATCTTGATCAAAACCAGCCGCTTATGGCTAATTGAAGCAAGATGGACCTCCGTGTAGAGCACAATACACATAATATGACAAGTTAACCCATCTCTTTAACAGCGTTTCTTAAAAATATAAGAGAAATACGTACAGAATAGGTCTTGTGTTAAGGCTATCTGCATTTGTCATAACTCAGCATCTGGATTACAATGAAGGAAACATAAAGTCGGTTTGGCATCAGCCATCTCTCCGGGCGGCTGTGTGCTCTCTTTATTGATGTTTTGGGATTTTTGTTACCTTTACAGCTGGAGTAAAAGCAAGTAGGTTTAAATCGAATATCCCAAAGAAACATTTGAATTGAAACGTCCTTAAGGGGACATATCACGAAAATCTGACTTTTTCCATGTTTAAGTGCTATAATTGGGTCCCCAGTGCTTCTATCAACCTAGAAAATGTGTAAAAGATCAACACAGTAACTTAGTTTTGGTAAACCATTCTCTGCAAGCATGGGAAAAAATAGGTCTCCCTCTCTTGTAATTGGGCTCCCCTTGTGATGTCAGAAGGGGATAATAATGCCCCCTAATCTGCACTATCTAACCACGGCACTGCCATTTAGTGCAGAGATCAGCTCATTTGCATTTAAAAGGACACACCCAAAAACGGCACATTTTGCTCACAAGCTTGTTGCTTTTTCATTAAGTATTTGCCACATTGTGGGAATGCTCTTATGCACAAAGTTAAACTTTTCTCAACTTTGTTGAATTACAGGATATGCAAGTCCATCGCCAATTGACCCTGACACTCGTTTTGCCAAAAATCACCAACTCTTATTAAAATGAATAACGTTTTAAAAATATATATTTATATATAGGTTATTTTATCTATTTGTTGGGGATTCGTATTGCACGTCTTTCTAGAAGTCTCTTGTCTTTTGCTGCCATTATAATATACACTCACCTAAAGGATTATTAGGAACACCTGTTCAATTTCTCATGAATGCAATTATCTAATCAACCAATCACATGGCAGTTGCTTCAATGTATTTAGGGGTGTGGTCCTGGTCAAGACAATCTCCTGAATTCCAAACTGAATGGTGCCAGTCGGGCCGGTCTGAGTATTTCACAATCTGCTCAGTTAATGGGATTTCCACGAACAACCATTTCTAGGGTTTACAAAGAATTGTGTGAAAAGGGAAAAACATTCAGTATGCGGCAGTCCTGTGGGCGAAAATGCCTTGTTGATGCTAGAGGTCAGAGGAGAATGGGCCGACTTATTCAAGCTGATAGAAGAGCAACTTTGACTGACAACCGAGGTATGCAGCAAAGCATTTATGAAGCCACAACACGCACAACCTTGAGGCAGATGGGCTACAACAGCAGAAGACCCCACCGGGTATCACTCATCTCCACTACAAATAGGAAAAAGAGGATACAATTTGCACGAGCTCACCAAAATTGGACAGTTAAAGAATGGGAAAATGTTGCCTGGTCTGATGAGTCTCACTTTCTGTTGAGACATTCAGATGGTAGAGTCAGAATTTTGCGTGAACAGAATGAGAACATGGATCCATCATGCCTTGTTACCACTGTGCAGGCGGTGGGTGGGTAATGGTGTGGGGGATGTTTTCTTGTCACACTTTAGGCCCTTTAGTGCCAATTGGGCATTGTTTATATGCCACAGCCTACCAGAGCATTGTTTCTGAAAATGTCTATCCCTTTATGACCACTGTTACGTGCTCCTAGGATTCTGTTTTCTTGTTGTTTTTGTTTCTATTCTTTCTGTTAGTATCTCTTAGGGCGGTGCTGCTGGTTGCCTATCATCGTAATGATGTACACCTGGAGGAGCGTCATTACTTAAAGGTCGGACGTAGACCGGAAGCAGAGAGAGAGAGAAAGATCTTTGTTTGTTTTCGTTTGTATTGGTTCGCTATTTCTTTGGGTTATGTGGAACTAAAATTATACGTTTTTCATATTGTTTTATTGCCGGCCCGGGAGTAAGGAACAGGAAAGCATGTCACGTGACTTCCATTTATGCAAACACCTAGGAAGCACGTTGTTAGTACATCAGGTAAGAAGCGGGTGCTGTTGTTGTATGTTTTGTTTTTATGTCAGTGTAGTTTAGATAGGGCGTGTTGAGCGCCGTTGATTTTGTGTTTATTTCTTTTATTTTATTGTTGTAGTAGTTTAGTGGGTGTGGGATTGTAGTTAGAGTTCGGGTTTTGTTTTTGTTTATTTCTTTGATTTAGCCCCGCTCTGATTCCTACTCCCTGGGACTGGTTTTTGTGACTCTCTCCTTTATGCACGTTGGTGTAATGAATAAATGCATTCATTTACCTATCAGTCCCAGTTTGTCCTCATGTCCTTTTGCACCAGCAACTTAAACATGCTAATAGGATCAAGTGATCCGGGAGTTAAATAACAGCATTTTATGTTGTGTTCCCTCATGCCCTTAGCCATTTTTTTTAGGGACGTAACAACCACCATGTACCCATCATCTGATAGCTACTTCCAGCAGGATAATGCACCAGCTCGAATCATTTCAAATTGGTTTCTTGAACATGACAATAAGTTCACTGTACTAAAATGGTCCCCACAGTCACCAGATCTCAACCCAACAGAGCATCTTTGGGATGTGGTGGAATGGGAGCTTCGTGCCCTGGATGTGCATCCCACAAATCTCCATCAACTGCAAGATGCTATCCTATCAATATGGGCCAACATTTCTAAAGAATGCTTTCAGCACCTTGTTGAATCAAAGCCACGTAGAATTAAGGCAGTTCTGAAGGCAAAGAGGGTCAAACACAGTAGTATGATGTTCCTAATAATCCTTTAGATGAGTGTAATATATAACAATTTCAATAGTAATAAAATGTATGTATAATTTTTAAACCACTCCTCTTTCATGTGCACATGCATTAAGTTAAAATAATGATTTCACTGAGATAAACTTTTTCTTTATGCATTTGTCATATGCTTTTATCCAACGCATTCAATCTATACGTTTATTAAAAATCAGTATGTTTATATTTACTTGCATTTCAAAAGATCTTGTATACTTTTAAGATCCTGCAAACCCTTTTGTCTTGCCTTGGGTTTGTTTTGAATTAGGGAGGCCAGACTCCCCACCAACCACCCACCCACCCATCCATAATTCATAAATGCAATTTAACCCAAAAATGTAACCGTCTGCTGTTTTGCTGTTCTGATATTCTTCCCTCCTGCTAGTTGATGACACCCGTGAGAAATCATGATCCCTGTTAACCCATCACAAAACTCTGGCCTGGTTTTCACCCTAAGAAGTTAAAGGAGGACACCAGTCGCTTTCTTCTTGGATCCCAGCCACAACGTTG
Organism: Misgurnus mizolepis; assembly: GCA_025389145.1. Lineage (NCBI taxonomy): Eukaryota > Metazoa > Chordata > Actinopteri > Cypriniformes > Cobitidae > Misgurnus > Misgurnus mizolepis. The sequence continues at coordinate 38,268,442 of JAIFKI010000012.1, read as the reverse complement.
TTGACATTATTGCTGCCATCTTTTCCCGTTTCCCTACATTTTCTAATGAAATCCACATTCCAGTCCTGACCCATTCTGCATTTCTCTTTCACTATTCATCCGTCGGGAAGGCTGACGTCTTCCAGCGCGCTCCTTGAGTTTCCTCCGAGAACTTCTTTTGATGTGTTTTTTTTTTTTTGCACACAAGGGACCCGTGTTGCTCTAGCTCCGAGCTGTACCGAACAACAGCCGAATGTGGGAGGCATATGAGCGGGGAACAGTCTTGGCATAAGATCAGTTAGAAACACAGAGGGATTCAATATGTCTGCCGTGGATGACTGAGCCAAAGTGGGACAATCGGCCGTATAGATGATACACAATGCTCACATTCTTTCAAAGATGTTCAGCAACCTCTAGTAGACAACTGATTCATAGCGGCTAAACAAGATAAAAATGATGTCGCTTGGAAAGAAAGCGGCGATGTGTTTTGAATTTTCAGAATGAAGACTTATGGGAGTACTTCCAATAGCTGGGCTAATATCATTTTTTGCTATTTTCAATAGATGATTATAAATCTTAACATGGAAGTGGCCCCCTATAATTTTTCTGGAAGGAAAATCGTCTAGCGAGTCACAGCGCTCGGGAGGTTAGCACGCAAGCACCATCAGGGGGAACACAATTGCAATAAGAACCAAATCCAGGAAGGTCTTGGCAAACCTTCAGACTTTAAAACAAACATAATGTCCTGATGCCCGGTGGATTTGACACAAGGTTAAAGTAAAAGCTCTCCTAAACATAAAAATTTGCTCATGATTTACTCCATGCCGTTCCAATCCGTATGCTGTTTTATGTGGAATCTAAAAGTAAAACGCAGCCTTTCCATACATCAATCCAGGTATAAACTTCTCTAAGTTTTTTTGTTTTGTTTTGAGAATAAAATATCAATTTAGAGGAGCAACATCAGGAATCGTCTATATATATATATATATATATATATATATATATATATCTTGATCTAAAGAAACACACCACTTTTTTTTAAACATAAGCTCATTTTCCAGCTCCCCTAGAGGTAAACATTTGATTTTTACCATTTTTGGATCCATTCAGCTGATCTCAGGGTCTGGCTGTACCACTTTTAGCATAGTTTAGCACAATCCATTGAATCTGATTAGACCAGTAGCATCGCGCTAAAAAATTACTAAAGAGTTTTGATACTTTTTCTATTTAAAACTTGACTCTTCTGAGGTTACATTGTGTACTAATGCTGCGTTTACACCCACCGCGGTAGAGGCGTGAAGCACGAGTGATTTCAATGTTAAGTCAATGTAAAGTCGTCCCGCGGCACGGAAGAGGCGTTCGGCGCGGAAGACGCGAAAGGCGCGAATTGAGCATTGTGCGCGGAACGTGCGGTAAGCGCGAATGGTGCTTTTTGTGCATCTTGCGGTTCATGCAAATTTCCGGCTGACGCCCGAGTTGAAAAATTTGAACTTTGGCGTAATTTCGCGCCGCGTTAACCAATCAGGAGCCTGCTTGCTGCTGTGGTGGCAGCCCCGCCCGGAGTCACTCATTCAACCAACGCTTGATATTGTCAATAGCAGTCACCCGGAGCTATACGACACAAGTTCTTATTTCTATAGAGGAGACAGGAATAAAAAGGACCTCGCTTGTGAGGACATTGGGCAACCTGGTAATTGTAATACACACTTCACTTTTGAGTCACCCGTTTATCGACCCGCACCGTTTATTTTCCCCCTATAGTAGGGTTACCAAATACAAACTGGTAACTCTCTCGATAAATGCACAATCAACATCAGTCATTTTGCAAACAGACAACCGCATAGCACTTGCCCCTCCCACAAGAAGCGGAGTTTGCCTCTGACGTGCGTCAAATGCTTGCTTTTTCCGCGCGTCTATTCCGCTCTACACGCGCAAATGCATCCAAATTGTTCAAGCGGCAAACCATGCGCGGTAGACGCGATTTTGACGCCCAAAATGCGGTTGGTGTAAACTCAGCATAAGACTGACGGAAAATTAAAAGTTGCGATTTTCTAGGCGATATGACTAGGAACTATACTCTCATTCTGGTGTAATAAATAAGGACTTTGCTGCTGTAACATGACTGCAGCAGGCGTAGTGATATTACGCAACGCCTGAAAATAGTCCCCTGCTATTGAAAGTAACCAATGGGACTATTTATAGGCCATTAAGTTTTAGGAAAAATATCAAAACTCTATAGTTATTTTTTAGCACAATGCTAATGGTCTAATCCGATTCAATGGATTATGCTAAGCTATGCTAAAAGTGCTAGCGGCAGACCCGGAGATCAGCTGAATGGATTCCAAAACGGTAAAAATCAAATGTTTAACTCAAGGGGAGCTGGAAAATGAGCATATTTTCAAAAAAAGTGCAGTATCCCTTTAAAACAACAAAAGTGAATGTATTTTTATATATTTATTAAACTATATCTGCTTGTTTAATAAGTTTGTGCTCTGTTTGATCAGGTGCGGTGTACTAACACGTGTTTTCGTCTCTTGTTTGCGTGTCGCTGATACAGAACAGTCGGCTGTTTTCTAGGGACTGCTCTGTTTATTTCATCCCAAAATGTTTAGTTACTCGAACTAATGAAAATCTGTCGAACAGCCAGCAATGCTCAAGAGAAGAGTTTGAAGTGGAAGTCCTCTGAAGAAAACAAATGTGACCCTTCCTGTGAAAACCGGGCTAAAGTCCAAAAATCTAATTCTGGGATGATTCATTTCATTACATTGACATGGCCTTACTCAGTATATCAAGATTATATTTTCACAGAATGTCCTTTAAGTTATATAGTATGATTTAACAGTAAATCACAAAAATGACTTTATGTAGCTAAGTTTTCCCAGGCAGGATAGCACACAGCTGGACACACGACACGACAATACAGAAATACCCATCTTTACGCATTGAAATTGACCATTCATCACAACAAAATTTTTGTTATAACAACCACAAACAGACTACATAATATCGTCCGTCATTGTGTTCGCTGCGCTTTGGTTAGCTTTCATTCTAATTTTCCACAGTCTATTTATCGAATCTGTTTAACGGCACACATTGGAAAAAGTTTAAAAAACGTAGCACTCGACAAAAACTGGTTATTCGTACAATTGTTAATGTTTTGACAGGCACACTATTGTGTAGCAACGAACCCATTTACATAATTTTGCAATAACGTAAGGACTTACATAACAACTCATTCATTTCAATTCAACTACAGCTCCCAACTTGGCCCCATGATTTTGAGATGCAACAGAGCCAGCTGAATCTGAACTTGTACTGTGAGCACAAAACAGCAGGGATCCTAATAGACCTTTTCACCTTCTCACCCATCATGACACGCTCACAGTGTGAGTTCACTGAAAACAATAACGCTTCATATCTGGTGAAAATTAACTGGTGGATGGCACACTGTTTTTACAATACTGGGCACATGTTGGTTTCCCAGTATCTGAGTTCTTAAAAGCAACATATCTGAGAGGTGATTGATTCTGACTAAGTATAATAGTTAAAATATTATTTTATTGATTATTTCCCATTTGACATTACTTTTATTATCATTGTTTAATTTATTGTTGGGTCTTTGAGAATGCATTTATTAATAAACTCACTTTATTTTATCATCACCTCTGCTGTTTTTCTCATCCATCTCTGTATCTGCTTTATGCTTGAGTAGTGTTAAGTCCCAACAGATTTTGAGTTATGGACACAATCTTTTTTTTTTTTTGCATGACGGAGAGATATGTTGGACCTAGATCTAACATTTTTGGCATAGTCATGTTTCAATTTATGACCGTGGGGATGTTTTTTGTATTGCCAACTTTTAGGTGAGTTACATAAGGTATTATCTAACCCAATGGTTCTCAAAATGGGGGCGGGCATGAGATGGTGACAGTGGGCACAATTTAATGACATTTTATAAAACTGATTAATTTTTTTTAAAATTCTGTGTAATTAAACCTCAGAAAAATAAGGCTAGTAAGAAACAGCATTACGTAAGGAATAACTAAAGACGGGCCGTTGAATTATTAGTAAAATAATGCACACCCGAGATGGTGATGCGGCCACGACACGAAAATAATTGCACACCTCAGAACGTTCATCAGCCAACCAGATTCAAGCATTCAACAGACCCATAGTATAAATTAATTTAATATGCTTTGTTCCCACTAGTTAACTTCAAATTCAAGGACCTTTCCAAGACTTTTCAGGTGCAATACCCTCAAATTCAAGAACTAAATGTGGGGACACATTTCAAGTGAGAGCGTGTTACCTTTAAAGATACATTGTTACAGTTCCCTTTCGAGAGGGAACTCGCGCTGCGTCACTGCGGTGACACTTTGGGGACGCCTCCAGGGGTAAGTGTGTCTGAATGTGTATATCAAATTCAACCAATGGTGAGGCTTAACGACAAAGACAGGGTGACGCGAGAGCCAGGAAGTATATCGCTATCTGAAATATTGCCAAAGATGGCGTTAATACAGGGACACAGAAAGTATGGCAAGGGAGACGCAGCGTCTCGTTCCCTTCACAGGGAACAACAGTTAAATATGTAACTTGAGACGTTTTTTTTACGTGTCAAATACAACTATGCAAAAAAACATTTGGGTATGAATAAACATTTGCATACAGAAGATATACGCATTTAAAGCTAACATTTTAGCACGTGTGTGGTTCCTTTTTTTAAATATGTGTTCTGCGCGTCGAGAGATCCTGTGTGCATCACGTGTTTTGTCAAAATAAGTGCCTGCTGGAGACGCATCAAAACCGTTTATGATAAAAGAGACGCTCACGTTCACAAAATACACGCAAGACACTCCCTTAACAGTAAACTCTGATTACGCATGAGATTATGCGAGTATCTGGCAAACGCGAGCGTCTTTTTTATCATAAACCCTTTAGATGCGTCTGCAGCGGGCTTATTTTGACAAAACATGTGACGCACACAGGATCACTCGACGCACAGAACACATATTTTGAAAAAAGGAACCACACATACATGTTGTGACGAACTTCGCATCGAGCGCCCTCGAATAAAAAAGATCACTGACCGCCATTGCTTTAGATATATTTTAATACAAGAACATTATTTGTTTGTGTTAAGCTTAAGACAGGAATTCATGTACTTCTGTGATGGCATGAAGGTAAATAATTTATAAGAATTTTCAACTATTAATTTAAGCGTTATCATTATTTTTCAATAACACAGTAGCTAACGTACCATAGTATATGCTGTTTTGACTGGGTGTAACGGCGTAATTATTGTGAGTGGACTTCCCCTGCATTCAAACACATATCATATTCTCAAATTAGACACTGTTATCTTCTTTAAATAGCTTTTACATGGCAGCATACTTGGGCGCGCACATAGAAACACTAAAACCCCGCAGACGCATTTCCAAAGCTGAGTCACAACTGTCCCACCCGGTGCCTGTTTCTGGGCATGGACGTAGTCTGATACCTGAAATAGATGAGGCATGCGTTTGTCAACCCAGGTTATAATCAACCAAATACAAGCGTAGTATAAAAAGCAGTTGTTTGTGTACGCACTGTGAAGATAATGAAAAGAGACTTTTGAACTTGTTTACCTTCCAAAACAATAAAGAACAAAAAGACATTTCCAGAAAATGTAGCATCTCTGTCCCTCTATAACTCTTTTTTCGGTCCTGGCGGTTTACTATATACATATTTCGGTGAGAATTATTACAAATGTTTTCTTACTGCGCAACGTATAATTTATGAAATCCTGGGAAAGTGCTGGAAAGGGCCTTCCTTTGCATATGGATTCGATTTGAAAAACGGCAACAGTGACATAATTGCTCACATTTGTTGTTTTCATTGGCCATTGATGTCCAGCCAATTGACAAAACATAATATTTATTGGATGTTTAGACACATCGTATAGACACATCACAAGGATACCCTTTGATTCCGAACATCTTGTCACGCTTTTGACGTCAGTAACCTGCTCGCTGGTAAATAAGCCACGTGTAAGAAAAAACAGAAAAGCAACAATGGGCTAGTCATCTGCGGGACACATTTCATAGCTGTTTTAAAAGGGAAACTGTCTCTGGAGGTTTAATGTGGGGAAGCCCTGTTGGTTAATTTAGAGGAGAAAAAAACATCTCCAAATGTTGAACTGGAAAATCCATGACATCATCTCGAGGAGAGTCGACTGAGTAGGAGCTAAAGCAACGAAGGGTCAAAAATCAGGACTGATTAGCAATGGTTTCCAGTGTGCCACGCTGCGGGTTCCCCAGATGAAGGGAAACAGCGCTGAGTGGATCTCATTTTCGCCCCCTCGCCCCCCCTCCGTGGCGTTCCAGGGGCGAGTTGGTTTGTGTTTGAGGTTCATTGTGGCGGCGGCTTGAGCGCCGTGTGATCTCGTCTCACTCGCGAGTTTCTGTGTGTATGCGTGTGTCTGACAGGAGCAGAGGTCACGCTAAGGTTCCGATGAAGTCAGAATGTAATTATGCCTCAATGAACAAAAAGTGGAAGGTAATAAAAAACAGCTGGATGTTTTTGAGTAAGACTGAAGACATATAGATATGGGTATGAATCACTCTCTTAAATAGTCATTTAATATATATGTTTTTTTTTGGTTTTGGATGGTTTATTGGTGATGTGTCCTATGTATAATAAAAAAACAAAAAACAGGTAACATGTTATTCTTTTACTACTTACAGTAATTGCATTCCAAAATGTGTCAGATCTGTGCAGGCGTTGCATTCTCAGCAAAGCCACAGGGGGCGCTATATCAGTGTCGTACGTCTTTATCTATGATTGGTTTTACTGCAACCGTTTATAGAATATCATGCTAAAAAATAATTAACATTTATACATTTATAGCTAAAACATAGTAAAATAAACAAGAGGCGCTTTCAATGCATTGGACGGATATTTGCGCTTGCAGTTGGAGGTGTTCTTAAAACAAAAAATTGAGTATTAATAAAGACAATAATGTTCGAAAAATTATTAATATTAATAATTGTAATGACAATTTTTTACAAAGTTAATTTGTTTAACTGTAGGCGTTCATCCAATCAAAATGAAACTTTTAATGAAATTAAATGACATTTTTAAAACATATCTGCGCTTGTTACAACAGAAAGCTTAGATGGCGTACAAATTTAACGTAGGAACAAGGTGAGGGGGCGCCGCTCTAGTTGGTTTCACTCCTACCTAGTCTCATGCAACTACGTACCTATAGTCACGTAAATATTTTATTATTTTTCGTGATACTGTCACGAATTTTCAAGTTTTTTCGTGACCGTATCACGAATTTATGTTTATGTGTCATTTTGTGTTCGGTATTGGTTACTCAACTGCTTTTTACTATTTTCAAACCATTGTCGCTTCAGTTTAGGGTTAGATTTGGTGTTTGCGTTACAATTTTTTCAGATTTATTTTTTTATATTTTCTGATTTTTAAACCATTTTCGCCTGGCGTTAGGGTTAGAGTTGGGTTTGTAATAAAATACAAATAATTGAAAATTGACTTTTATGTAGAAAGTACAAATATTTAAGTACTATACAACTCTGGATGTCATTTTATGTAAATCTAACCCTAAATCGATGCGACAATGGTAAGAAAATAGGACAAAACAGTTGAGTAACAAATAAGAGACAATGACACGTAAACATAAATTCGTGATACGGTCACGAAAAAACGGGGAAATTCGTGACAGTATTACAAAACATAAGAAAACATTTACGTGACTATATACTAATATTTTTCGTGATACTGTCACGAATTTCCAAGTTTTTTTGTGACCGTATCACGAATTTATGTTTATGTGTCATTGTCCCGTATTGGTTACTCAACTGCTTTTTACTATTTTCAAACCATTGTCGCTTCGGTTTAGGGTTAGATTTGGTGTTTGCGTTAATATTTCTTCAGAATTTTTTTTTATATTTTCTGATTTTTAAACCATTGTCACCTGGGATTAGGGTTAGAGTTGGGTTTGGGTAAGGATGTCATCATTTTATGTAAATCTAACCCTAAATCGATGCGACAATGGTAAGAAAATAGGACAAAACAGTTGAGTAACAAATAAGAGACAATGACACGTAAACATAAATTCGTGATACGGTCACGAAAAAACGGGGAAATTCGTGACAGTATTACAAAAAAGAATAAAACATTTACGTGACTATAGGTACGTCATTTCTTGAGACTGGGCTGTTCACTCAGGTACTCGTATAACTACTGCCTGTGCGCTAAGAAAGACAGAAAAAATGTCTCATAAAGGGGATAAAGGGCCTGTTAAAAAGCAAAGGGCAAAATTGCATCACTTTCCAAGAAGCCCCACTCATCATCATCATCATTATCATCATCATCTCTGTGTCTATGAGACATGTTTTCCACCGTTGACATTCACAGATACTGTATCCAGCAGCAGTAGCTGTTCAGTAGGTTGTGGGAAACCGCACAGGGAGTGCCTGGACGTAAAGGGATACACAACAAAGTGATATGGATAAGTGGTTTGTAAGGAGGGGGTGACCCAGTGCACTTTTGGTTCCAGATAAAGGGGTCCTGTTGCATAGATATAAGGAAACACATAAAATAAAATAAATATTGCACTAAACAAAACTACTAAATATAGAAGGACATTTTTTGATTGAAACAGTCATGCATTATATGTGTGCAGCGATTTAATGCATTCAACCTATGGTTGGGTAAAATATGAACAAACGCAACCAATGGGTTAACATTATCCTTGTTTCAACCTAAAATGCTGGGTGGTTTTATAACATTGTTGGATCAAAAATTGACATTTTCTAGGTTAATGTAACCCAATTGTTGGGTTTTATTAAGAAGTCATATTATTTGTATAAGATTGATAGACTGAACGTGTTGTTTTGCATTCATGAATGATAATATACATTCTTCGACCGGCTTAACTAAATGGGTGTCATCAATGTGTAAATGTGGGCGGGCATTTGTGCCTGCATTGTGATGTACTCATATGTGTGATGTGAGAAAGTCTGGGATGTTCAGGATTCACTTTTTCTGCATTATTTAATAAATGCTCTTTTTGGACTACAGTCATTTTTGAGCTCTGAAGGTTACAGTACACTTTCAAAGCACAAAGAGATATTCATCTTAAAAGATAAAAAGTTCTTAAATGGTTTCTAAAGAATGCTGACAATCGAATAATAAAGCCAAAGCCATCACAGTCCATTTAATCTGGCAATCAATATCCATCAAAGTACTAAGCCTCCAATTCTTCAACATATGAAAAGAACTGGGAAATTTGAGGTTGTTTAATTCATAACATACAAAAAACATTAACTACAAACATAGTTTTTCTTATGTAAAGATGAGGATAGAGACCCTCAGGCCATCTTACAGTAGGAAAGATGCTTAAATCCAACCAGCTGGTGTCTTGCAGTAAACTTCCGACAAATGTATTTATAAAGACAGATCCATGTAAGGTCATCGGTCTGGTTGCTCTGCTTTGTGTCCTGATGGCGACTGTCCAAACATGGACATCTTTTCCTAGAAAGACCTCCATCGTGAGTCGGTATAAACAGAATCCTCATAACAATTGCTGCGTATTTTTTTTTTATATCTGGGCATAAATAGACCCTCGTCTGTGAGTAGGCTACATATACACTATTGCATGTTGTGGCTCTTGTCTTATTGCTGTCCTGAAAATTGAAACCATCTTGGAGAAGGAGGGACGGGTTTATTTGGTTTATTGAGAAATCAAGTAATCCCTCCAGAAGCTAAGTAGGTACAAATATTTGCTAAAGTGTAAACTTTGTATTATTCTTATGTCATGTTTGAAGGGGACTTAAAGAGATAGTTCGGCCAAAAACCCATGATTTACTCACCCCCAAGCTGTCCGAGTTGCATATGTCCATCGTTTTTCAGACAAACACATTTTCGGATATTTTAGAAAATGTTTTAGATCTTTCAGTTGATTAAATGTAATGTTACGGGGTCCACCCATAGTCCACGACCTTCAAGTGCAAAAAAAGTGCGTCCATCCTTCACAAATTAAATCCAGGATGATAAACAAAGGTCTTCTGAGGGTAATCCGCGCGGTGTTGTTGTAGAAATATCCATATTTAAAACTTTATTAACGAAAATAAATACCTTCCGGTGGCGCCGCCATCTTAGACTCCTCTGTATTCAGGAGAGAGTATTAGCGTAGTGTACGCACTTTTCTTAGTGACAGATGACAAATTCGGAGGGCGGAGGCACAGAGCAGCAGCAGATGGACGCACTTTTTTTGGACTTGAAGATCGTTGACTATGGGTGGACCCCGTAACATTACATTTAATCAACTGAAAGATCTAAAACATTTTCTAAAAATCCAAAAATGTGTTTGTCTGAAAAACGATGGACATATGCAACTCGGACAGGTTGCATAGTTGACATAACTTATAAAAATAAGTTCAATAATTGTTTAACTTAATTACTTAAGGTTAAGTAACTTAAAAATATATGTTGATTTGACAAAAATTCCGCAATTTCTTTTTTACAGTGTATATATGAAGAGTTTTGTTCCAAAACGCGATAAATGCCATTATTTAAAAAAAAGTGTTACCTAAAATTGTCAGTATTAAAAAGTTAATTCTTAATTTTACGCAAAATTTTGTCATCTTTTCTCCCTTTTTTCCAAAACGCGATAAACGCCAGTCCTCCTTCTCTGCAGAATCCAATAAATCTGCTTAACAAATCACAGCGCACCATTCTACGCACTGTAAACAAACAATAGCGTTGCGTTGAATACACACAGAATCCTAGTTTTCTACTTTGTACTTCATGATCAACAAACAAACAAACCAAAAAATATTTTGATGGCATTGATAAACCTGTGGTGGTTATCTGTGGCGGGGAAGAAACGTAAGCCATCAAAATCAAATAATTTACGCGAGAGGCACTCGTGCAACGGAAAAAAATGCTGTCTGTTGCTTGTTCTCCCGACAGCATTAAGCTTCTGTCATGCTAACACATTGACCCCAGGGGATCTTATGAAAAACTTTTTTATTATTTTACTCAAAGTCAACGTAAATCGAGCAGGACCCAAACATTTTACAGCTGATCGCTGTCAAAAAGTGGAGCGACAACGTCCCAAGGATGGTAGGAGCAATGACAGTGTTCTTAATATGACAAAGTAAGTGTTTGATTAATGCCATTAATGTTTATTTTTTAATCAGTGTATACCACTAGTCAAACATGGCAAAGATGAATGCACATTTATATATTGATTCAATAGATTTATAGCATTTAGAAAAAAATAATAATCAGTTTTTATAATAAATCTTTGAAAATCAAATTATGGATTTGAATTTTTATGTTAATGTTATGTAACAGAAAATAGTGGTTTTCATCCTGTCACTTTCTTGGTAAAGAAAACATGTTTTACCGAAATTAGTCAAAAGAGATTTATTGCGTTTTGGAACACTTATATTTTGATCATGAGGTATAGCACTTTATCACATGAAGCATAGTGACATAGTGGTTTTGCATTTTTTTAAAGCTCATTCATTGTAACCACATGGACAAAATCAATCAGTAATTTCTTCAAAATTCAAAACTCTCATTTAGTACTTTCTTCAGCTTCTGTGAAATTACTTACTAAGCACAAATCTTCACATACAGTACAACCTCGAGAGAATGGTACTACGACCACAGAATGAGGAAAATATCCAGGAATAAATATTTTAGAGGAGAAATCATTTTGCAAGTCTAAAAGCTTGGTCAGAATGAAACGCTCACATGCAGCATGAAGTCCTTTTGGGGTGTTTTGGGTTTGACCTATTTTTGCTTCATTACTACAAAAACTGCAAGGAGTCCCAAAGTAAAATGTTCGACATCCTCATTTTGTGTCTCTGAACTTTAGAGTTTTGGGGTTTCTGTTTAAAATGTTAAACATCAGTAGAATAATTAACTTAATAATTAAGTCGGAACCAGATCGAGTTTTGTCCCCAGGGTGAACGATCTGGCTCCGACGAAAAAACAATTACACTATGGCCGACTAAAACGATTGCTCTTTTGAAGAAGGACAGCTGTGAACTTTTTTTTCTAGGAATTCTAATGAGTATTTCTAGGAACCCTGGATGTGGTAAACGTGTGGTCTCCTGGATAAAGTTTCAGGCCTCTGCGACTTAAGAAATGCAGAAAGATGTGTATTTCCATGGTTTTCTGGCCAAAACACACATAGCCTAACCTCACCACATGAATGAATATGCTGCGTAGAACAGACATTTACATGTAAAATAAATAGTTTATGATTTCTATTGCATTAAAGCCAGAAGCTTTCTAAATCACCTGTTCATTTAGCATCTGCCTGCAAAGAATATAGGCATATTTATTGAGTTGGTTCTTGATTTCTATTTTGTAAAAGTGATTTTTTTTCTGTAAAGTCTGACCAGTGCATTAATGTTTTAGGGGCGGTTTCCTGGACAGTGCTCAAATGCATGTCTTTAAAAAACATCAGTTCTATTGTTTTGTCTCAATCAGTATTGTTTATGTAAGGTGTGTCTGTAAAAACGACTTAAATGTCCTAATATAACCAAGGCCTACTCTTGGATTAATCTAAACGCTGTCCGGGAAATGGCCCCGTAATGGTTTAGTCACATAACACAAGATCCAATAAGATCTATCGATATTTGATTTGAGCCTTGTATACATTGTTTAAACATTGCTAATGGTCTAAATGGTTATTAGGGTCAATGAAAGTATTGCTTCAGAATTTGTATGGATTACTTGCACGAGGGGGAGGTGTAATGTTTCCCATTTATTTTCATTGCATTGACTTATAACACCAAAACAGTCTTCAATTATTTTATTTAAACTCCCGATGTATAAAAATGTAAAAAAAATCCAGTTTTGCGAATGCAACCGCTTAAAAGCTTAAGTCCTCTTTTCAAAATTGCTTTACCTCAGTTTTTCCTCCGCACAATACAAAAAAGGGCTTTGTTTCTAAGAAACAGCACAAACGAATCATTTAACTTTTAGTAATGCATGGTCTGGATCCTACGGTTAGAGATGTTGGTAGAAATTTGTCGAGTGATTTTTATATTCACAGTAAAGTTATGCTTCGCGTGAAAGAAAGGCGATCCCATTTGCCAATTCACAATTATATGACTTCACATTTAATGGTGTGCAAAACATTGCAGTACAGGAAGTACTATTTTACATTGTTTTTGCCCCCATTAAATGTTTAATGTTCTTGTAAAAGTAGGGGGAGAGAGGTTTAAAAGCACTCTCCAATCTGCTTACACGCAAAGCTGAATCATCTGACTTCAACCTGAGTCCACGTGTAACATGTAGATTCAGGAAAATGTGAACAGAAACATGACTACAAGCATGGTACTGATGATGGATTTAGGCTCGCTTGAGCTGCTTGATATCTACCCAACCGGGTTAGCATCATGTTAGCATACTGTAGCAAAGGTTTGGGGTACATCCCAGGGAACACACGTATAAAAAAGTATGGTTCAAATGCAGTGTAAATTACTTTGGATAAAAGCATCTGCCAAATGCATTAATTTAAATGTTATAAAGTCACTGATCTGGAATATTCAATGAATCTTTACCCTATTCCTCATATCAATACAAACAGAAACCGCATGGGCAACTTGACTAAAAGCTTGTTCATACCAAGGAAGAAAACTATAAAAAAAGCTTTCTACATTTTAAAGAATAGCGTCCACCGGGTTCCCACACCTTAGTAAACTTCAAATTCAAGGACCTTTCAAGAACTTTCCAGGTCCAATAGCCTCAAATTCAAGGACTAAATGTGGGGACACATTTCAAGTGAGAGCAAGGTTCCTTTTAAGATACATTGTTACAGTTCCCTTTCGAGGGAACTCGCGCTGCGTCACTGTGGTGACACTTTGGGGACGCTTTTAGGGTTAAGTGCATCTGAATGTTTATATCAAATTCAACCAATGGTGAGGCTTAACAACAAAGACAGGGTGAAGCGGGAGCCAGGAAGTATATCGCTATCTGAAATATTGCCAAAGATGGTGTTACAGGGACGCAGGAAGTATGGCAAGGGAGACACAGCGTCTCGTTCCCTTCTCAGGGAACAACAGTTACATACGTAACCCGAGACGTTTTCATGTGTCAAACACAACTATGCAAAAAAGCATTTCGGTATGAATCAACATTTGTATACAGAAGATATAAGCATTTAAAGGGAACAGTTTAGCACGTGTGCTTAAAACGTCTAGAATTTTTGTATTATTATCCTACACTACACAGGGAATAATATGGACTTTTTTTTCAGAAAACTTCCATAAATAAAATAGATTCAAGCACTTTCAATGAGCTGTATCTATGTATGTTTATTTTTTAAAAATGTCCAGTGCCTTGAATTTTTCACCAAAGGATTTCAAGGACCCATGGGAACCCTGCATTGACAGCCAATCAAAATCCACCCAAATTTAAAGGGGCCCACACATTTAAATCTGAAACTGCAGTGCATGAGCTTCGAGTAAAGGTACATTAACGTACATGGTATGTAAATTCATATGTGGTTATAGTTATCTTTACAGCGTTAACAGCTCATTTCAACAAATTTTTGATTTGAACAAAATAGCTAAATTTATGTAGCAAAATGTTCGACTTTGTAATTGTTATTGAGCTCATCAGAATGCAATGCAAGACATTTTTGTCGCTGTGTGTCGCTAATCTCTTTTCTTGAGATCGTTCCTAATTCTCTCAGTAAATGACGAAGAACGGATGACGTGAACTGTGCTTCAGTCTCATTGACTGTCACTTCCGAAAGTTGGTCGTCATTTACAATAAGTTGAACTGCTGGACACGCCCACTTCCTGTCACCAATGGTCGCAGTCGCCGGAAATCAGCACGCATCCACTGAAATGAATGAGACTGGGTGTGTGCAATCAGCGTTATAATGCCACAGTTGCGAAAAAGTCTGGAAATACATATAGCCAGAAGAATAAAAAATTTGAAGTCTGCTTGTATTCCTAACGGAGGTGAAGGCTGCCTGGAAAACCAATTTTCACTCAAAACAAATGGATTTGTTGTCGGAATTAAGACATCACGAGGACGAAAAAATATTTTAATTACAAATAGATTGGCAGCTGCAATGTTGTTGTGTGGTCTTTTTGTAAACACCAAAGATTTGCTTTGAGACTAGATGGATGTGTTCCCTTTGTCTGCCCTCCAAAACACAAAACTACAGAGGCCAATGTTTGTACAGAACACCAAACTCGGGACACCCCCAGGGGTAGAAAATGTTTGGTCGCATGCCTTGTTCTTGCCTCAGATTAGCGTAGCTAACGTTGCTTTTCCTATTCTTGTTACCAAGCCTAAAAGTCAAGGATTCACTTACAATAAAATCAAATAATAAGTCACTGTGTTTGATCTCCTTGGCGGCTCGCGGCTGCCTTATTGTCTGACAACAATGGTGTGAGGGACACATCTATGGGAAGAAGGCCATAGCAAACATTAAAACCTAATCTACAATCTACAAACTTAAAAAAATTCATTCTTCCACACGCATTACTGTACTCAAATGCATAACAGTGCAGTTTGTTTGTTTTTAGTGTAGTGATTCTCATATCTCATCATCTTGACTAAACCATAGAGCACCACAAAATAAACAGAGGTCTGTTTACAATCCATTGAAATCTCCGCTGTTGGTGTTATAACATATTTAAAAAGCTAAACATTTGATTCTTGGGTAACCAATTACTCTTTAAAAATGACACAAAGACATTGCATTGCATGAAGCAAACCTAAATAGTCCGAAAAGTGACGTATACTTTATAAAAACTGTTTTGCTCAGAGCTTACGAGACGTAATTTTTTTTTATTCAGTCCGCCACCATGTTGATTCAAAACCGAGGCTGAGGGATGGACATCCAGTGCGCTTTAAACCTATTGTTTTGTATCAGGATGCCATCAAAACACAGAAAAATTTTTGGTTTTACAAATTTCCACACAACAAAGAACCCAAGAAAACGTGGATTGTTAAAATAAAAAAGGAGCTAATTTTAAATGAGAATAGTGCATTGTGTACATATTTGTTTCGGATATTAACCTGTTAATCGCTTATTTCTCATGTTGTAAGCATGTTAATCCAATATAGTGCAAGTGTACAATATTTTATGACAACAACTAAGTATACATCTCCGTTACGTTTTTGTAAGACATGGACAATGAGTTAGGACTTAATCGCATTAAGATGTTTACATGGCTTGAGCTAACCTCTTCACTCCTGTTTACATGCAGTTTTTATTTTCTGATTATTCGCTAATGATTGTGTTTATTAATCACACATAGCCCAATGCAGAGCACAAATGATAAACTCGCATATACTGTCCATCGTTTTCATTTAGTTTCGTTAAATGACAAATACGTACGTTCTTATAGACGTATTCCATTATTTGGTGCCGTGATGAAGACGGAAATATTATGACAGTACCTGTAAGGGTTTTATACGCTGCTGTCGCATTATTTAAGATGTTTTTGGATAAAGGCAGAGTCATGTTGACAGAGTTCAGGTGAAAACTTCCTAATGTCGAGTTTAACACGAATTCGCACTTAAGATGCGTGACAAAAACACATGTGCACTTCAGGTAGTACTGTGAAGATGCAAATGTAAAGTTTACATAGCCACATATTGCGATTAAAAACTGAGTACGCAACCTGTTTTAATAAGATTATACTTGCTGCGATTTTGAGCTTAATCGTATTATTTTTATTGAAGTATTGTGTTTAAATAAGGTAAAGTATAAATGCAATATCGCCAAAATCCCATTATAATCGCTCTATAATGTGGTCATTGACTTACAGTAATAACATGTGATTGACATAATAACAAGCGATTTACATGACAGGGCTCAACATAAAGGATTTCCTGGTGGCCCGGGGCATGCGTGAGAGATGTTCAGGCCAGTAAAAAGTATTGTTACTTGCCCAATCGGGCCGGTGCATCACCCTCAGTCACTAAAATATGTTTTCATCAATATATGTAATTTAACATCTTGGAAGCAGACATTTACTTGCAAAACACAAAAAAAAAAAAAACGATGCAATATTTTGCACAGCAGAAAAATTGGGAGCCTTTTTTCATTGGAACATGTCTGTTGTATGTATACAGTTTTATTTGACTTTTGAATTATTGTTTTTAAATATGTGACAGACACTCACATTTTTTTATTGGGGCCAGTGAAAATTTTGGCAGGGCAAGTGAAAACCTGAACCACTGGCCCAACTGGGCCAGTATAAAATTATTATGCATGATTGTTCGTTTTGCAAGTATTGTTTGATGGAAAACCCCATATGAACCCCCAAAGTTATGTACAAATGTTATGTAGTTAGAAATGAATCCTGCATCTTTTGATTCCGGTCAATGTGCTTAAAAAAACTTAGCAAAGAAAAGTTTTAAAAGTATTTATGCCTTTTTAATCTGTACGAATTGGAGATATGTACTTAGTTATAGGCTTATATTAGTGTTTTAATGAAAAGTAAGCATGCTAACAACATCCGAAATGAATTATTAGCCTACATGAAACAAAATTATAAAAAAAAATGTATGTACACATTGCACTGCTTTTATCTCAAAATTAGGTTATATGTCCCTTCTCGTTTTAACAATCCATGATTTTTGAGGTTCTTTTTCCTCTGGAAATTTGTAAAATGATGTATTATCTGTGTTTTGATGGCTGAATGAGCAGCATCCCGGTACAAAACAATTAAAGCGCCCTATCGATGTCCATCCCTCACAACATGGCGGCAGGTGGCACTGGTCCCCTCAGATTGACGGCTGGCCCACCCAGTCAGAAGAGACAATCACACAAATTATAATAATCTCTTTAATAATAATCGCTCAAATATGCATCATTCAGAAATAAATAACTATTTATATAGAAAGTTAAACATTTGCATGTGTTTCTAAACCTTGCAAATGTTACCATTCAAGTGATTTTTAAACTCTTTAAAGGTGTAGCGGAGGATTTTCTCAAATTTTAGAAAAGAACCGCCTTCTCCACTTTTTAAAAAAAAAATGCAAGTGCGCAACACTCCTGATTGACAACTAGGAGGGGACCAATAGTCTTGATGATCCACCCGGAAAACGAAAATCCTCTGCAATACCTTTAAGAGCAAGAAAATAATGTTAAAGTGAGCTGTTTTTTGTGCGCACAGAAAATAGCGAAGACGCACACACATACTCAAATAGACGCACATTTGTTGTATTTAATAAAATATATAAATAATGACTTCAACAGACTTAAAACAGACATTTATTGACAGATACAGTAAATACTTTACAGAGCTTGTCACTGCAGTAGGTCGCCTATACGTTTTTAGATAAAACAATATCAAATTCTCTTACATCATATTCTCTTCATAAGATGTGTCAAAACAATCCAAAATCATTAATAATTTTTTTTGTTCACACATATTTAAATTATTAAATGAAGAAAGAGATAAAAGAGTCAGTGTCACTATTCATTTGATTTTATTTCTGTACCTAAATACCTAAAATATTGTAATATTTGTATAAAAAACATTAGGGGTGGGTTGCACCAACAAGGATTAAATTAAGCAGAGTTTAGAGCTAATCTAGGGTTTGTTGATCTCAGTTTAATTTTAATTCGAGTTGGGTTGCACCACTTAAATTTAAACACAGATTAACAAATCTTAGATTAAAACTTTAAACTGTATTAAACCATTCATCTGCGATTTATTTTGTCCGCCATGTTGAATTTTTCCGGTGTAATTAAACGGCAACAATGTTGACGTTGTCATTCAAAAAGGAAATAAACAGTTTATGCAAGTAAAGGTAATGTAATTTTTGTATTATAAATCACCTACATACACCGGTAGGCTGATCTAAAGGTCTGATTCAAATAAAAACATTTGACAATATTTTAAAACAATTGATTAACAGATCAGGACATTTTTGTGACAGGAAATATCGCAAAGCTCAGATATTGTGATTAATGAACAAGATGTGTCGAAGCATTTGTCATGAAGCGCCACCGTGTGTCCGTTCATTCACTGTCCTTCGTCTGACTGGAGCGCGCGTGACGGAGGAGAAGCACATACGAGCATCGGTAGCTTCCAGCGGTGCTGTTAATAATTTTTTTGAGCCGCCAAACTCACTTTGTTGAGACGTTATAATAAACTCATATTTGAATAGCACCACCACGCTCGCGGTATGTGTTTCTAATCATTTAGCCAGACATTTAATTGTAATAAAAAACATATTTAAACCTCCTCATATGCAAGTTTAAAGTTAATCCCCCACTGAGATTTAAAACAGAGTTTAAAGTAATGAAGCAACAGGATTAAAGATAATCTAGGTTTACTGTAAAATTTAAACCTGGATCAAAATGACAGTTTAAATGTAACCCTGATTATTTTTAAACAGGTTTAAAGTTTGGTGCAACAGAATTATTAAATAAGCTTTGATTTAAACCAGATTTAGGCCTAATCCTTGTTGGTGCAACCCACCCTAAGTGTTTAAGAAAAAAGAAATCTTATTTTTAGATTTTTGTCTCACCCCATTGGAAGATATTTTTGCTTGTTTTTATCACAAATTCACTTAAATTGTATAGTTTTGTCTAAAACTTATTTTCTCAGGTTGTTTTGCTCATCAAGAAAAAAGCATCTTAATTTAAGAATTTTTAGATATTTTTACTGAAAACAAAACAAAAATACTAAGAATTTTTTTCTTGAAAATCTGACTTTATTTCTTAGTATTTTTGTCTTGTTTTTAGTAGAAATATCTAAAAATTCTTAAATCAAGATGTATTTTCTTGATGAGCAAAATGACGTAAGAAAATAAGTCAAATTTTAAGACAAAACTATACAATTTAAGGGAATTTGTGCCTAAAACAAGCAAAAATATCTGCCAATGGGGTGAGAAAATTTTGCTTAAATTAAGTGTTTAAGAAAAAAAATTCTTATTTTTAGATTTTTGTCTCACCCCATTGGAAGATATTTTTGCTTGTTTTAATCACAAATTCACTTAAATTGTATAGTTTTGTCTAAAAACTAGATTTATTTTCTCAGGTTATTTTGCCCATTAAGAAAAAGCATCTTGATTTTAGAATTTTGAGATATTTCTACTGAAAACAAGACAAAAATACTAAGTAGGAAAGTCATTTTTGCAGTGTAAGTCGCACAGGTATTGTATGATTTTCAGAACATTTTAACCAAATGTTTTCAAAAAGTGGTGGGGACAAAATCAGCCATTTCAAAAAGTGGTGGGGACATGTCCCCAGCGTCCCCAGTGTAAATGACACCTATG
Source organism: Misgurnus mizolepis (assembly GCA_025389145.1). Lineage (NCBI taxonomy): Eukaryota > Metazoa > Chordata > Actinopteri > Cypriniformes > Cobitidae > Misgurnus > Misgurnus mizolepis. The sequence continues at coordinate 38,248,174 of JAIFKI010000012.1, read as the reverse complement.
GTTCTTACTTTATCTTCCTTATTTCAATTTTTTTTGCTGATCCGACAATTATTCAATCCATGACTCAGAAAATGTAATGTAATCCGTTTAACCACTATATTGTCAAATTATTGTCAGTATTGTAAAAATCTTGTCCACTCAGTTTAAAATTTTCAACCCTGTCCAACGAAGTTGCATATAAATACCACAAAGTGTGATAATCCAATTTGGCGTGCATGATACACCAGTCCTCCCCATTCACTTAAACGGTGCATGTTTTTTTGATGTTTCATTTATTGGTTTCTCAAATTTTTTGCTATTTTTTACCATTGCCGCTTGGGTTTAGGGTTAGAACAACTTTTTGTTACATAAAAATGACATCCTAACCCAAACCCCAATTCTAACCCCAACTCCAAGCGACCATGGCTTAAAAATAGACAAAAACATTGAGAAACCTGTATATTAAATAACCTCCTTAAGTAAATCTCAAATCTAACCCTAAACCAAAGCGAAAACGGTTTAAAAAAAAACAGAAAAAAAGATAAACCAATAAATGAAACAATAAAAAAGATGCGCCGTTTAAGTGAATGGGGAGGACTGGCGAATCATATGCAAGCCAAATTGGAATTTGCCGTATGTGTTGCAAGATTTTCACACTTCGTGCTATATATACAAATGGCCTCACCACATTTAATAATTTTCCTGTTTTCTGTTTTATTTTATTTTTTACATATAAAGCTGCTTTGAAACAATTCAACATTGTAAAAAAGTGCTTTATAATACATTTTAATTGAATTGTTACTCTTTAGGAGAAAAATGTTGCACATTTGCATCCTAAGGATTAAATTTATAACAAATGTAATAACTAATACATTTCTTGATAATAAAACAGGCTTTACACTTTGACAATGTCATCTATTTTACATACATTTTTTCTTTGCAGTTACATGATTCCACAATTTTAAGTGCATAATGGCTCCCACAGGCCTATCTGACCATCTGCCCGATGGTGTCGAGATAGAAAGATGAGTTCTCAGTGTGCCGTCCAAGTCTACAAGTGTGGAGAGGACATTAAATGAAAGGGGTTTCAGGGAAAGCGAGCCGGTTCTCTGTAAGTGAACTCTTTTCACTCCAACTACAACAAAGTTAACGCTTGCTCCCGGGCACCGTACGCTTACACCAGGGACTGCATGGCTTCTCGCACAACAAAGTGCCAGCTGAACTAACATAACCTGGATTCAATTCTCCTGCAACCATTTCCTATCCAATACCCACAGTGCACAATTAGTATCGAGGCGGCCGAGCGTTGCGTTTTTTTCCCCGTAATTTTTTAAAACCGTACCAAATCCCCCCACTCGCCAAAAAACAGTCCAATTACAAGTAACAATTCATCAAGTTGCAGTGCAAATCTTGGAACGGCTACAGAAACGCACACGACGTAAATGTGGTTCGAACAGTAAGGGAAAATCTGTCTTTACAACCCTCCCGCTGCCAACTTTATGCTGGCCGTTGGGTGAGCGGAAATGAAAGCGTGCTAGATTCTCCACCCCTGGAGAATAACTCTAACCCTGCAAAGCGCAAATCAAACATACAATCGACGTCACAGGAAACCATTTCGGAGCCTAAAACCTACCTCCCAATGGAAGATCCGTTCGGGTATGTGCAACTCGACTCGCCGCTACACCTCCCTCTTTCAAGGCTTCGGCCGCCAAATAACCGAAACCATACCACACCACCAGCACTCTTTGCTTTCGTACTCTCTTCATCCGACACACGCAAATCTCTCTTTTTCTCATTCCCATACTTATCAACAAACACATGATTGTTTTAAACAAAAATCAATTGTGGATCGAGTTTGCGCGCGCTGGCGATTGAGGGATGGCAGCTCTTGATTACAAACACCAATTTGAATCAAGAGGTCTTTCAATTTTTCGTCATTCTACCCACAAACCAGGAGATCTGGAGTCGGTAATGATGTGTATCGTATTGTGTTTAATTCTCCAGGATCTCATGCCAAGCCCTCGCGCTTTCGTCTTAGGAGACCGCATGACCCCTCCACGCCTCCCCTTCCCGCCTGCTTGACATTTGAAAGATGGGTTGAAAGGTCAGACCCCAAGCAATCAAAGGCGTTTGTTTTGGCGCTCCTTCCCCCCGACCCTATGGCTGGAGACGGGCCTTCCCATCACCTCGCATGCCTTTCAGAGAAACAAATACATCCTTTAAGATTACCACTGGTTGAGGCCACACATTTGGGCCGTCAATTAAACCGTCCAGTGTAGGCACCGGTCTACGCTGCTGAGCTGAGCCAGGCTTGCTCTGAGGTTAAAGGGAGCGTACCGGACACAAATGAAAACCAGGACTCGCGTCGTTTTCCTCTGAGCGAACATTTGGCCGAGGTTTCAAACAATTCGCATGCCGTCCCTTCAAAAACACCTTAACACGTGAAATTCTCTCGAGGGGTTTGCATTCCTATCACCTATTGGTTTGAATGAGATCAGAGGATGTGTGGTTGTTTGGGGGCTCTTTCAGAGATTAACAATGCAGCCATGCTTAAACTTTTCCCAGCAAGTGAGACCAGGGGGTGCACGCATATCTATTAAATCAAAAACCACAGCATTCTCAGACGTTTAAGAATCTCTAAAAGTAATTCTTAAACATGAATTGAATTTCCTGACTGAGATCACATAATCAGACTTTGATATTTTAAAAGATGCCATTCGAAAACCTTAAAACAACCTTAAAAACAACCTTAAAACAACCATTTGTCTTTAACCTTGGTTGAAAAGTTATCTAAATAGTCTGAAGAACCTTTAGAGCCTTTGGTGCAACAGAAAGCTTTTATGAATGTTAAAGGTGGAACCATACAGCTTTCAGAAAGGGCAAAACTTAAAAGCACTACCTGATTGAAACATGTACAGTAAGACTTTGCCAGTTTCTTCAAGCGAGAATAAACACCGTGCAAATGATTCTCATCTGTATCGTTTCATTGATTATGGATATCAAAGGACCAGATTGTGTGTAGACGCTGATTTGTTATGACAATCAAACTCAAATCTCTAAGACGCTTTTATGACACATTCAATGCATCAAAACATCGCCCCCACCCATCACCTATTCTTTAAGTTTCATTATGATTATTAGCTTGTTTAAAATGCAAATGCGTTTCTCGAACAGCTGCTTTGGACAAAGACCACCCAGTGGGTATGTATAGTCGATTGCAGATAAGCAGTAATGGGGTGTCGGGGGAACTTCTTTGCCCCTCTAAGGAGTCTTGCAAACACATCAGCGGTAAAAAACAAAATAAAATAATGTCTCCATTTGGGTGTAATAATGTGTGTCAAAACCAGAGACAGATCTGAGACAAGAAATGCGAACGTGCTGGATTGTGCATATTTACTCCGGTGAAATGCGTAACAACATTTACGCAATTCTGAGATTTGACCGATTAGTTATGTGTTTAAGATATGCGAGCGTAAGTTGAAAGGGTTTGCCCAAGATATCTGGAAACTGGCTGTTTCTCAGTTATTGTTTATAATTCAACCTGAATGATTTGTGATGCACTGGAATTCACATTGGATAAACTTTGACATGACATTACTCAGTCGATATTAAAGATATTAAAGTTATATTTTCACAGAACGTTCTTTACAGTACGTAAGATGATTTTATGTTGAAAACAATAAAATCTCAAAAATGACTTTAGCTGGGTTTGCACAGACAGGGTCACATCAACCTATCCTCCGACCCATACACTGTAAAAAAAATTCTGTAGAAATTACATTATAACTGGCAGCTGGTTCTCAAACTTTTTAAACGTGCGGCCCCCCTTATGTACGGTGCATTCCTTCGCGCGCCCCCCAAAGAAAATGTATGAAAAATGTGTTCTAAAACATAACATTTTCATTAAACAAAACATAATAAATTATACAAAGTAGTGCTGTTGGTTGGTAGCCTTTTTTAGGTTTAATGTCAGAATTCATGATAAATTAATGTATTTAAAAAAAGTCTATTTATAAATATAAATAAATAAATAAATATATTTTATGTTGAAAACTATATATATATATATATATATATATATATATATATATATATATATATATATATATATATATATATATATATATATATATATATATATATATATATATATAGAAAGAGATTAATTGCGATTAATCGCATGTCTATATATATAAATAAATAAATATATATATATTTTATGTTGAAAACAATATATATATATATATATATATATATATATATATATATATATATATAAAGAAAAAGATGAATTGCGATTAATTGCATACAAAATAAAAGTGATTTTTTTTGCATAATATATGAGTGTGTGCTGTATGTACACTGTAAAAAATACTTTGCTGCCTTAAAATTTTTTGTTGAATCAACTCGGATTTACAAGTTATTTCAACTTACTATTATTTATCTTGACTAGAGATGAGTTGTTATAACTACAGGTGAGTTGTTATAACTTATAAAATTAAGTTGACTTTTCTTAACTATATTTTATAAGTTGTGACAACTCATTTCTGTTGACATGACTTGTAAATTTGAGTTGATTTAACAAAAAAATTTAAGGCAGCAAAGTTTTTTTTTACAGTGTAATTATTATGTATATATAAATACACACACATTTATGTATGTATTTAAGAAACATTTACATGTGTATATATATTTATTTATATTTTATATATTCTATATGATATATAGATTTTAAAACATTATATATAAATATTTTTTTAAAAAGAATACATGTATGTGTGTGTGGTTAAATATACATAATAATTACACATAGTACACACACATATATTATGAAAAAAAATACTTTTATTTTGTAAGCGATTAATCACGATTAATCTTTCCCCAGCACTACGATTTATATAAAGAAAAGATGCAAAAGTGATCACAATCTGCTGTAAATATCAGATCCTGCTGCCAGAAGAACGTCATCTTTTATTATAAAATACCATTGGCTCTCATGACTGATTGCATCATTACGTCAGCTAAAAAAAAGTGAAGTGCTATTGGCTCTCGTGGCACATTGAGTCATGCTCTAATGTTACAGTTCATGTTTGAATGAGATCTGACTGTGCATTTTGATCGCAGAGTTTTTTTTACATAAAGTGATGGTATGGCTTAAGTTCGCAAGGTTTGCATCGCAAATTGTTTGCAATACATTTATACTGTGTTTTTTTTGTTTTTGGTAAATGTATGCAATAAATATCCGTGACTGTACTTTTACCTGCGTGTTGTGTTTTATATGGTTGGGAATGGTTGGGTTTAGTGTATGGGGTTGGATGCTCGAAAATATCTTTAAAACCATAAATGTTCAAATAAGGATATGGATATTTTCTTGGTTAATTTAAACCAGCGATTGGGTTTGTCTATATTGTCTAGATAACTAGACTCTAAAGAAGGATGGGTTCATGGCTATTTAACACATTATGTGTGATTTTGTGCTAAAAGTAACACAAAATGTGTTGTTCTAATAATAGCACAGAGAGTGGATGGGTTAAAAAACCAAATTTTTAAAGTCTATACTGCGTTTTATTCATATACTATGGTATAGTAATAGTGTAGACTAGTGTTCATAATCTGTGATTCCCTCATCTGCACAACTCTTTCAAATACAGCTGTGCATAAGGACTTGCAGAGCTTCCTGCTGGGCAAAAAACACTGCTGTTTGCGCACTAAGCCAAGACCGAAAACGTGGGGTGACGGAGTGCACAAGCTGAGCTCAAATGAACCAAAAGCAACCTGGGGGTTTCAGGAATGTCTATGGCTCCTGTCCAACACTCCCGCTCACTATGGGCCTCCTCCGGTTGTCTTAGTGAACATCTTTCATACACACTAAAATGCGTAGTGTGCGCCGGCTTTTCTTAAGATTCGCTTCGCCGCTATTTATAGGAAGAGAATTTATCGTACCATCCATCGTTGATCGCCCGAAGGCGACGATTCCCGGGAACTTCTGTCAATACATTCCTTTAGATTCTCGAAGCTTGCCAAAATCCGAAACGATGCCGTTCTGGACCTTCGAACGAGAGTGTTGTCAGCTAGAAATTTTGCTCGGTTTGAAGCTGCGGAGAGATGGTGTTTATTTTAAAGACCCAGATGTATCACTGAAAAACAGGCACATTCATAAGTCAAGAATGACAACATATTTTATTATCAGGGGACATTGGGCCCCCATTACAGTACGAAACAGCGGACCACACAGGAGGCTTGCAAAAGAACACATTTATTAAATGGACAATAACCACGATATATTCATATTAGTTTATCTTAATTGATGAAGCTGATAAATTTCAATTCTGAGAAAGAAATAAAAAAAGCAACAGTGGAGTTTATAACAGGTCATTTAAGTACTGGAGAACATTGTGATATGGTTTGCCAGGAGATGCTTAACAGGTTTGCGCTTACACAGCTTAAAAAGGGAACTACTCATTTTTCTAACTCTCAATAAATTTAGGTTTTATTTTTATATGATGCCACTTTACATCATGGTTTGTCCGTGACCAGTCCGGGGAGCACGGAGTTGGTACAGCAAAAACAGTAAATATAGACATTTTATTTTTCCAATTTATCATTATTATTATTACTAGGAGTAGTAACTTGGTCATTTCATCGATATGGCTGGTTAAATCAATGGTGACACCCAAGAGTAGGCAATACGCCCCCGTGTACAACAACAGATACTTGTGAATGGACATCACATAATTATATTTCTTTAATATATTTATATAATTTTAATTATATATATTATATGCACTACCGGTTAAAGTTGAGGATCCTTTGACTGAAAAGTTTATTGTGATTAAATTTTTTTAAGTAAAAGTATATGAAGAGCTCAGATGCAAAACCCTTTAAGTGCATCTGACACGTTTCCTTGTAAATTACAATTTTTTATCAGGCTCTTATGTTTAGGTTCAATGGCAATGAAAATGTTCTTAGTGATAATTGAAATTTTAGAGAATTTTTATTGAAAAAACAAATTTATCAAAAAACGTCTCCGGTCACTTTTCGCTGTCCTTTCTGAATAAATATAAAAAGTTCAACAATTCGGCCAATATCCTAATATATTTGGTAAACCTCCTTCAACCTTGGCGTACACGTGCCATCATTAATCCAATTCTTCCGTCCGCTTAGCTGCAAAATCGTTGATCAATGAATTTTGCCAACAAACCGATATTTCTAAATGGCTCAAGGCCGGGATTAAATAGATTTGAAGCTAAATGATGAATGTATAATACACATTGAGAGGATTTATTCAATATCATTGTCTTATTTTCAACAGTTTCAAGGAACAATCCATCCGTTGGCCCAATGGCGGAAACCAATTGGCATGGCGAAGGTTTCCTGCGCATTCGGTTATTTCCGGCACTCACTGAAGACATTTTAACGTTAAGTCATTTAGGTAATTTTATCCGACTCCAAAAGATAAAATCTTGTTATGTAAAATTAGAAATCAAATAGATAATTATCTTCGATAACTGTGGAATTAAAGGAGTAGTCCACTTTATAGATGGGGCCCATTGACTTACCATAGTATTTTTTTTCCTACTATAAAAAGTCAATGGACCCCATCTTTAAAGTGGACTACTCCTTTAAGATAAATGTTTGATTATTCTACGTCTTACCTCTTTACCCGATACCAGCCGTTTTGCAGGTTCCAAACACAAACTCTGCCTCCCAGAGTTAAATCTTGGCGTATCGACTGCCATTAATTATGAGGTTTAACAAACCACCTAACTCTTAACTAGTTGCATATATTACAATAATATATTATTACATAATAATAATATTACAAATAAGGAGATTTATATCTTTTGGATTCAGATAAAACGACCTAAATTATGTAACGTTAAAACATCATCAGTAAGTGCCGGAAAATATCGAAAGCGCAGGACCCTTCTCCATACAGACTGGTTTTTCCCCTTAGGGGTAGTGCACACCAAAACTTTTAAGCACGGCTAAAAACGCCGGGAGGACACAGATTGCCAGCTGTTTTTTCAGCTCAGTGCTACAATAGCTTTCTTCAGCCGAGCGCTTTGGTAGCTGTGATACTTGAGCTGTGAGCCGGTTGGTTCTTGTGATACTTGTCCCGCCCCTCTTCCACTGTGATTGGACAGGTGTGTGAGAACTGACATTGACGAGCGGAGCTTTTCTCCCAAAGTTGAATCTCTTTCAACTCTCGAGCGCCGGCTTTCAACGCAGAAAAAAAACCGCTAGCTGCTGGCTTATTCGAAAACAATTGAAAAAATGCGCCGGCCGCGGGCGTAAAAGCTTTGGTGTGCACGCCCCCTTACAGCGTTTAGCAGCTTTTGCATCCGAGCTCTTCGTATATTAACTCTTTCCCCATAATTTACGAATTCTGTCGTCAATAAAAAAAAAAATGCCAATAATGCTTCCCTGACGAGTTTTTTACGGCAAACTAGGTGGTGGTCTTACCCAACTTATAAAACACATAAGCATTCACTGATTCAGAAACAGTAAAAACTCTGTGTATGTTTTGATCTTGAGCTTTTGCTTCAGCCTACACCTTTTGGTCAATAAAAGTGTAATGGAAGGGAAAATCATTTTCTTTTAAATGATTTTGTATGTGTATATGCATAACTGTATGTATGTACTTATAAGTTTTTATGTTTTCATGTGCAAAATGATGCAAATGGAATTTTTTTTGTTGACCAAAAAATCTAATAAATAATAAAAATAATTATACTAAATCTGATCTCTAGCAAAGGTCCTTTACAAAAATGCAATTATCTCAGTTTTTGTTTATTTTTGAAGAAACCTACCCATATTTCAGAGGTGATAAAAGAGAACAAATGAAGGATGAAATTGTATTTTATGTATTGTTTGTTTATTTGTTTAAAAGCAGAGGGTCTGTTCTTTCATTTGATATATTAAAAAAAATTTAATTTAGAGTTAAATGGTTAAAATGCTTATGTAGACAAAAATATACTTGTGCAAAACATATTTTTTTTGTTAGAAAACAAAAAAGTTATATAAAAAAAACACTTTACAATAAGGTTGTATTTGTTACCGCATTAGCTAACATGAACTAACAAAGACAATCCTTTTAGAGCATTTATTAATCTTAGTTCATGTTATTTTCAGCATTTATTAAAACATTTATAAACTCAAAAGTAACACTTAACATTAGTTAATGCACAATGAACCAACATGAACAACTGTATGGCATAAACTATCAATAACGCAGATAAATAAATTAAAAACTATATGCATAAATACATTAACAGATGCAACCTTATTGTTATTTAAGTGTGACCAAAAATATTATTTAAAAAATAGATGACTTGAATATTGAAGAAAAATCAGCCAATAAGAGCCCAGAATAGATGCAAACTCTGCTGCTTGATAAAAAGCCATGAGTAAGACTATATGCAAATTCTCAACAACCCCTTGAGATTTGTGGTGTAAAAAATGGAAATGTACTAGTTAAATCTTACTGTATGTATACTGAAGTTATGAAATGCACACAGCGCAACCAATGATGTCATGTCAGTTCCAAACTTGGCTTTAAAAACAAGGTCACTTTTCTTACAGGAGCCTGAATCAAGTAAGAGAGGTTTAAATATTCAACCCTCTTCCATTAGCTTTCGAAGGACGGACAGGGAACACAGCTCACACTTTCCATATAAGACATTAAAGAGAGGCCAAAGAAGATATGAGACGTGTTAGAGAGGGAACACGTGTGTGTTGGATGGATGGATGGATGATCCATCTCATCTTTAAGCTTTAAGCCAGGGCAAGCTCAATAATTTCTTAGCAGATGCGTCTAGCACAACTTTATAAGTGTAACATCACATTTTCTTTATCACCAGCGAGGGAAGATCATTTATTTAAAATGAATCATTAATCGCGAACCACAACACTTATTACCGCTGGTCTGAAATCAAGGATTCAAGGGTTCCCAAACGGAGAAAGTTGAAGCCAATATCAGCGTTAGGAACATCATGTGAACAAATTAGGAAATCGGTGCCAGCTGTGTGTGTGTTAAGCATTGTGTTACAAAGTTTTTATAAGGTTTGGGCAAGAGAAGGGGATTGGGTTGATTGGGTTGTTGCGGGGAGGGATGCGGGGATGGATGGGGCCAACCTTGGCAACCGCTGCAAGATTTCCCGAACATAACGTGGGTTCTCCTCATTCATTCAAGCAATGAGGATATTGGACAAAAATCCTTTCTTTGTTGTCCAGCCGCTCACTTACAAGCCGTTTTATTGCAATACAGGGGGTCCAAGCACAAACCGATGGGCAAATGGTATCAAAACTGACATGATCGCTGGCAAACGCCAGGTTGTGAGGTAAGCGTCTTTGGTATGAGCACTGGCAAGAGGTTATCCATCACATCTGCCAAAGCCAAATAAATACAGAAAAACAAGTCATGTCGTACTCTTTTATTGTAATTGAAGTACACAGTTTAAAAGACCATCAGGAACGCGGTATGAATTTTCAAGGAGAACTGAGCCACTTTATCAGATCGCTGTAAAGAGAATACATTTTGGATGAACTTTAAACACCCTGCAATGCCAAATTTCGAATGGTTCACAAGGGAGAGGAACATACGCTAAAAAAATATCATGACATGGCCAAGGCGATGGTCTGCAATCTAGACGTTAGCATAGTTTTAGGGGAGCGATGGATTTTCAAGTCTTCTCGTGTCTCACTTTCCATCGAGTCAGATCAGATCGCTGCAGACGGCCCTCTGTGGACGCCAGTCAGATCACTGTAAACGGCTCTTCCTGCGTAAATACATAATCTACCATACACCACATACTTCATTCAGTCGCTGTCTCTCTGAAGTCATTCTTCATTCAACGCTTGTCTGTCTAGAGGCCAAACCACTCAGTAACTCCACCTCTTCTGGGATCTGGTTTCTGCCTCTGACGCTCGTCCTCCATGAACTTCTCCTGCATCTCCTCCGCAGAGCCCTCCTCGTGTTGCTTCTCCTTCTCGGGAAAGATATCTGGGAACTGGAAAGTTTGCTGCTGAGCCTGTAGGAAAAAACACAAATGCATTTAAGTCTTATCTGCTTATCGCAGGGCTTTTAACACACACTATAATGTTGACGGTTTATACCCGTCACAGCAATGTAGCTAGACTGCATGCAATTTTATCCAAGGCTCCTAACACTTCATCAATCAATTATTTTGCCCTCGCTGAAAGTGCAAACGTCTTATGAAGTAATAAAACTACAGGCGACGTATTTGATGAATAAAATACAATGCAAAACGTTGAAAGGTTTTAAAATCACAAGCAATTGGTGTTGAACTTACGTACGGGATAATGAAAGTGAAAGTAATGTGCATTGGTTGTTAAAGGAATATTCCATTTTCTTAAAAAGAAAAATCCAGATAATTTACTCACCGCCATGTCATCCAAAATGTTGATGTCTTTCTTTGTTCAGTCGAGAAGAAATTATGTTTTTTGAGGAAAACATTGCAGGATTTTTCTAATTTTAATGGACTTTAATAGAGCCCAACATTTTTTACTTAATTCAACACTTAACAGTTTTTTTCAACGGAGTTTCAAAGGACTATAAACGATTCCAAACGAGGCATAAGGATCTTATCTAGCGAAACGATTGTCATTTTTGACAAGAAAAATAAAAAAATATGCTCTTTTAAACCACAACTTTTCGTCTAGATCCGGTTGTGATGCGTCAGCGTGACCCCACGCAATACGTCATTACGTCAAGAGGTCACAGAGGACGAACGTGAAACTCCGCCCCAGTGTTTACAAGTGTGTTGAAAGAGGACCGTTCCTACGTTGTTGTATGTCAACTGATACTAATTAATGTCTTTGTGTCAGTTTATTGTTTACAATGGTCCGCAAATGTGCATTTTATATATGTAATACGTGACCTCCCTACGTGACTACGTATTTACGTTAGGTCGCGCTGGACCGGATCTAGACGAGAAATTGTGGTTTAAAAGTGTACATTTGTTATTTTTCTTGTCAAAAATGAAAATCGTTTTGCTAGATAAGACCCTTATGCCTCGTTTGGGATCGTTTATAGTCCTTTGAAACTCCGTTGAAAAAAAAATGTTACGTGTTGAGTTAAGTGTTAAGTGTTGGTGTCCATTAAAGTCCATTAAAATAAGAAAAATCCTGCAATGTTTTCCTCAAAAAACATAATTTCTTCTCGACTGAACAAAGAAAGACATCAACATTTTGGATGACATGGTGGTGAGTAAATTATCTGGATTTTTCTTTTACGAAAATGAACTAATCCTTTAATTAAGGGATCATGTAAAGGCAGCAGGTTGCAGAAATAAGCCCGGACAGTGTGATCAGTCGAATTATCCTGAGGGGTCTTTTGTCGCAATAACAACCGGCTACCTGTACATTATTCCGCTAATTACACGGCTATTTACCTCATAAGTAAGGTAAGGAATATTAAAGGGAACATATCATGAAAATCTGACTTTTTCCATGTTTAAGTGCTATAATTGGGTCCTCAGTGCTTTAATCAACCTAGAAAATGTGTAAAAGATCAACTCAGTAACTGTAGTTTGGTAAACCATTCTCTGCACGCATGTGAAAAAAAATGTCATTGAAATTTGGCTCCCCTTGTGATGTCAGAAGGGGATAATTCTGCCCCTTAATCTGCACTATCCAACCACAACACTGCCATTTAGTGCAGAGATCAGCTCATTTGCATTTTAAAGGACACACCAAAAAAGGCACATTTTTGCTCACACCTACAATTGGCAATGCTAAACATGCTATAATAGCATTAAACATGCTATAATAAATTATGTATGGGGTATTTTGAGCTAAAACTTCACATACGTACTCTGGAGACACCAAAGATTTATTTTACATCTTAAAAAAGTCTTGTGAAATGTCCCCTTTAAATATTGATTTGAAATATTTTATTTACTAATTTTTAATGAATGCAGACCTTCCGCGAGTAAAACCTGTTTACTTTTGCTTTAAAGATAAAACGAGACGTTTAAATGACACAAACACTAATTGGTCAACTCTTTTCCCGCCATTGACTAGTTAACTCGTCAATTAAGAGAAAACGCTTACTTGCCAATGACGAGTATTGTCGGCTTTCCGCAATTACCGCAAATATCCACCAGGTGGCTTATAAAACCTGGAAGTATCGCCCAAGGGCAAACAGCTGTATGTCCGTGTACGTTTTGAGGATCGCTTTGTATGTGATCTCTACCAAGAGTCCTTCATAAAAATGGTCTGTTCTTTTATTTGATATATTGTTTGTTTATATATTTTAAGAAGAACATTTTCTGGAAGGCATTAAACTTTTGTGAAAATCATGAAAAACGATGCCGCTGGCTGGCAATCTTTAAAAAAAAAAAAAAAACCGCTGGCGGGGAAAGAGTTAATCATTTGTAAATATAATGTCATGTATGTAATTAAAAGACAGTTTTATATTTCATTGGGTTACAGCATCAGGGTTACCATGTTATACGTTTTAAGTGGATTTTATCTGGAAAAACAAACGTGCAAAAGTTGCGACCGGCCAATCAAAATCAAGCATTCCAATGAGTCGTGTAACAAAGCAAATTATATAAATTTATATTTATGCATTTGGCAGACGCTTTTATCCAAAGCGACTTACAGTGCATTACGAGCTAAATATTTTATCAGTATTTATGTTCCCTGGATTCAAAATGCAATGCTATACCACTGAGCTATACATAAAATTAAACCCCAGCTAAGTGTTTGGCACACATAAAAATATATATATAAACATAAGTTTAAAGGATATTTCACCTAAAAACCACTATAAATGTCTTTGTTCTGCTGAACACAAAGGAGGATATTTGAAATCAAGCAGGAAGAATCATTGACTTCCGTAGTAGAAAAAGAAAATACTATGGAAGTCAATGGTTCCCAAAAACCAATTAGATTACAAACAAAAATATCTGCATTTGTGTTCAGCAGAAAAAATTAATATATACGGATTTGTAACGACATGAGGGTGTGTAAATGATGACCGAATTTTCATTTTTGGGGGTCAACTATCCCTTTAACATTTGGCTGCTTGGACTCCATTGTCCAAATTGCTGTGGGTTAAGAAGACGATCTGACTATTATCTAACATGTAACAAAAATAGAAAATAAAATCGTTATAGATTTCTCTTCAGTGAGCAGAACATTGTGACCTTTTAAGGATCTCGGAGTGCCTTCCGATGTCCCAAAACACTCTAGAATACATAGATCACCAGATCTCAGGCCTGGTCCTGCCAGAAAACTTAAATTTTAAACTTGTATTTTATTGCAGGTCTAGTACATGACAGCAGGTAGAGTACTGGCTCGTGTGGCTGTGCGATAAAATTCAATATCACATATTGATGCTATTTTGTATGGACATATTTCGTTTAGTTTTTTGTGCAGTCTTTATGGGGATTAATTTAATCGTTTTCACACCTTGGTCGCTTGTTGTCAACAATCTGATAAGGAATTATGTTTTGCGCTATTTGTGAGAAATAAAAAAGGGTGGTACCATCTTTAGCAAATTACTCGTACTATTCGGCAAGATTCGATATTGAACTAGATTTATGCATTTGGTTGACGCTTTTATCAAAAGCGCCTTACAGTGTCTAAATCTTATTATCAGTATGTGTGTTCCCTGAGATCGAACTAACAACCTTTTGCGCAACTAATGCAATTATTATCTCGATCATCTCTAATATTCGATATATTGTCCAGCCCTACGAGGGGGGCATGTTGGGTTTATGAGTTAATATAATAATAATTAATGAGTTAAAAATTTATAAAAAGTTTATGAAAAGTTTTTGGCATGTTGGGTTCTTGAATTAAAATAATTATACTGAGTTAATTTTTTTGAAAAGTATCACCTTTCTCAAACAAATGCTTCTAGCGCATCATGCAGGATGAACTATTATTTTGGTCTATGAATTTGGTAACTTTCAAAATGACAGAAGAAGAAAGGAAGAAGGAAAAAAACCAAGTGAATGACTTAAAAATCAACAGCTTGGCCTCCTAGGCTCGGCAGTTGTGCTCCATCTAGGAATGCGAAACCCCACACTATAAACACAGAAACCGGCCAAGTGAAAGTACGAGAACCAAACCTATTAAAAAGCAGGACCATAGTAACAAAGTACTAAAAATGATGCCAAAAATCCCTGTTCCTTCACCTGTAGTAAACTCTCCGCGAAGAAAAACACAGAGGTTGAAAATCGTCAGGGGGACCCGTTTGCATGACAATCCAAGAGTGAAGTTCAAAAGTTTGGACGCTCTGCATAAACACTGAAAGCATGCGAGCACTGACAAAGAGGCGGCTGATTGACCAAAACAAGTCCAAAAGAACTACGCCACTCGATAGTACGCCAGATTCGAATCGACAACACATTCATGCGCATTAAACAATACCCGCAGGGCCTGATTTACCAACAACTTGCGTCAGCGCAAACCATCATTTTGTCGTTAAATAACGACTGTTGGGATTTACTAAAGTCGCGCAGTGGATAATTAGCGCTGAAAAGTTTAGGTCTAATTATTTTTGCGACTGACCTTATTGCATATGCATTTCTTGGATTTTCCCTTTTTAGACGCAAAATTTATGGGAGGATATTATTTAAATATTCACGCAACACAATTTAACGAAATTTTTTATTTGCTGGACGAAATAAGAGAGTCGTTAGAAGTCGTCACACAATACCAGTTATTTCAAAACTTCTTGTAAACCTTCACTTTTCAGTGTCCTATATCTTTGTTAGCGGTGATGTCCTCGTTGCTGAACTCAAGTGCATTACGCATTAGTAAATCACACGCAACTCATCAGCTCTGCTAATTTGCGCTGCTCTTATGCGGCGTTCGCACCTAAGTAGGTGGAGTTTTCAAAACTTTCAGCGGGATTACTATAAATTGCTACAGTATTTTTATTTGGGTAAACTTATTTGGGAATTCCGACACACACAATGCAAGCTTTTCGTCCTTTTTGCGCTTGTTTCGATGCCCTGTTTATATTGGCTGCGGAGGTAATCGTCACAGAGCGCAGCACAAAAGTTAAACTATTTTTAATTTTGTAGGTGGCTGGTCGATTAACAACAAATCGTCCTCGCCTGGCGCATCTTGTTGAAATAAAGTGGTTTTATAGCGCAGGGCACACAGCATCCTGTGTAAAAGCGCTATTAGTAGATTGCGTTTGTCAGTATGGAAATCACCTCAATTAATTTGCGCATTTTTAGTAAATAACCTGCAGATATTACCACTCTCATTGGTGCTTTTTTGGAATTGCGCTCTGGCTAATTTCCCCACATATAGTAAATCTGGCCCTTGGCAACCACCAACAACCCGCCCACGTTTGTAAATTAAATGTCCAAACGCCTGCCGTCGTTTGCGTTAATTTAGCAAATTGCCACTCCCATTGGTGCTTTTTTGGAATTGTGCTCAGGCTAATTTGCCCCGTATAGTTAATCTGGCCCTTAATGTTGGCGGCTACCAACTTCCTGCACATGTTTGTAAATTAAGTATACAAACTATTGCTGTTGTTTGCGTTAATTTAGCAAATTGTCACTCCCATTGATGCTTTTTTGGAATTACGCTCACGCTAATTTGCCTCATATAGTTCGCCTGGCCCTTTATGTTGGCGGCTACCAACAGCCCGCACACATTTGTATATTAAGTGTACAAACTGTTGCCGTCGTTTGCGTTAATTTTGCAAATTGCCATTTCCATTGGTGCTTTATTGGAATTGCGCTCACGCTAATTTGCCCCGTATAGTTAATCTTGCCCTTAACGTTGTTGGCTACAAACAGCCCGCACACGTTTGAAAATTAAGTGTACAAACTATTGCCGTCATTTGCGTTAATTTTGCAAATTGTCACTCCCATTGATGCTTTATTGGAATTGCGCTCACGCTAATTTGCCTCGTATAGTTAATCTGGCTCTTAATGTTGGTGGCTACCAACAGCCCACACACATTTGAAAATTAAGTGTAAAACTATTGCCGTCGTTTGCGTTAATTTTGCAAATTGCCACTCCCATTGGTGCTTTTTTTTGGAATTGCGCTCACGCTAATTTGCCCCGTATAGTTAATCTGGCTCTTAATGTTGGCGGCTATCAACAGCCTGCACATGTTTGTAAATTAAGTGTACAAACTCTTGCCATCTTTTGCGTTAATTTTGCAAATTGCTATAACGGAGAACAGCATTAATATTACAATTTCAAACGTATACTCCGCATATATATACACAAATGTATATTCATCTGGTGGTCAGCTTTTTGGAATGTTATGGAAATGTGGAAATTTATATTTTTATAAAGTAAAATGTATTTGAACACCAAAGGTAAAAATAAAGTACACTTGAATGTACTAACAAGATACTTAAATACCAGAAAATACATTTGTAGTACATTGTTATTTTTTGTGCTCAATAAAATTGTAAATGTTTAACATTACAAATATACAAATTAAAAATATAACTATGTCGGTACTTCAGTGCACTTGAAAATATTACACTAAATGCCAGTAATATTAAGACTGAATTACAGTGTATTAAAATAAATGTTGTCTCAAAATAGCACAGTTGAATAGCCTTAGATGTTCTAAAAGTAAACTTAACAAGTACTAGAGACTAATTTGTTATATATTAAGTACAAAATAAGTGTGTAAAAATTGTACATTTACTAAGTTTACTTCACCTGGGGCATCTATTACCCAGTTGCGTGTCCCATTTGACTTCAAGATTTTTTCCCACTGTGTAAAAGGGAAAAATAATACATAGAGAAGACTAAAGCATGAAACAAAATGTTGTTGTTGGGTCTAACCCAAGGTCTGTCCCTGCTATAGACACCCGACCCCCCATAACTTAAGCTCTGAAGTTGTACCATTAACTGTATATTTCGTGGTTTGGCGTCAGGAATAGACTCTTTCAGAGACACTATAAGCAAGAGAAGTCTTTCATTAAATTTGAAAAGTGTTAAAAAATGGTGTTTCGAAAACTACATTATCAACCTTTGAAGGTTATTGGGAAAAATGTGTCCTGTTGGCCTGGACTGGAATGCAGAACCATACTGTAAAATCCATCTTTTTTTGTGCCAACACACACAGATAGGGGGATAATATATCATGTAGTCTATAAGGTGATGGCGCCTCTTAAGACGGTAAACATTTATGCACTTGGCAAATGCTTTTACCTAAAGTGACCCACGGTGCATTACAAGGTATCCTTTTTATCAGTACATGTGAATTGAACCCATGAACTTTTGCACTGCTAATGCAATGCACCACAAATCGTGTTACAGAAACACTAAACGATGTCCTCCTTAACGGGAAAACGTCATAATTTACTAACCTTCATGTTATTTTAAACCTGTATGAATTTCTGTTTTTTCTAAAAATCACAAATGAAGATATTTTGATAAATGATGATAAGCACACAGCTGGTGGAAACCACTGACTTCAACAGTAGGAAAAAACGTCAACTCTGTACCTACCATATTTTATCAAAATATCTTAATCATCATTTATTACAATACTTTCACAGTATTTGTTTTTCCTACTATGGAAGTCAATGTTTTCCACCAGCTGTGTGCTATCCCTTTTTGGCAGCTGTAGATCCATCATTAAAGGGACACTCCACTAAATCTGATTAAACCATAAGCATCGCGCTAGAAAATATCCAAAGAGTTTCAATATTTTTCCTACTTAAAACTGACAGAAAGTTGTGATTTTCTAGGCAGATATGGCTAGGAACTTTATTCTTATTCTGGCGTAATAATCAAGGACTTTGGTCCTGTAACATGGCTGCATGAGGCGCAATGATATTACACAGCAGCCGAAAATAGTCCCCCTGGTAACTTTCCATAGCAGGGGACTATTTTCGGGCACTGTGTAATATCATTGCACCTCCTACAGCCATGGTGCGGCAGCAAAGTCCTTGATGATTTAGTACACTATGTAACTACAAAAGAGTCAAGTTTTAAATAGGAAAAATATCAAAACTCTTTGATTATTTTCAGCGCAATGCTAATGGTCTAATCAGATTCAATGGATTATGCTAAGCTATGCTAAAAGTGCTAGCGCCAGACCCGGAGATCGGCTGAATGGATTCCAAAACGGTAAAAATCAAATGTTTAACTCTAGGAGAGCTAGAAAATTAGCATATTTTCAAAAAAAGTGGAGTGTCCCTTTAATCCAAATGATTTTAGTGAGTGATCGCTAAACAAGTTCAAAATATAAACACTGACCCTCATAAACGTATTGTTTGCTATAGATGATATTAAATGACATTACACTTACGCATTTGGCAGCACTTTAATCAAAAGTCACTTATGTGTCTTATTCAGCCTGCCGCCATGTTGATTCCAAAACAAGACTATGACGTCAATAGCGCGCTTTAAACCTATTGTTTGTACTGGGGTGCTGGTCAATTAGCCATCAAAACACAGAAAATTCATTTTTTTACACATTTCCACAGGACAAAGAACCTCAAATATCATGGACTATAAAAATAAGAAGGGACATATGAGCTAATTTTGAGATAAGATCAGCGCAAGTGTACATCTTTTTTTAATAATTTTATAATGTTGTAATCATGCTAGCTTTTCTTTAAAACACCAATATAGTCCTATAACTATACAAGTACATATTTCCAATGTGTACATACTTAGATTTATTTTTTAGTAAAGGCTTAAATCAAAACAAAACAACTGCAGTTTGATTGATATTAATTGGAATGCACAATCAAAAAACAAGATTTTTGAAAAAATATAATTAAAAACTGAGCTTTAAACTCTTCATATTAAAAATGTATTTAACATGTTAAGGTGTTGCTAAGGACTTCATTTGGACAACTGTAAAGGCGATTTTCTCAATATTTAGATTTTTTGCAATCTCAGATTCCAGATATTCAAATAGTTGAATTTCGACCAAATATTGTCCTAGCCAACCATACATCAATGGAAAGCTTATTTATGTAGCTTTCAGATGATGTCTAAATCTTAAATTGAAAAAATTGACACTTTTTGTGGTCCAGGGTCACAAACAAGACACATATTTTAAATACAAGACCTATATTAACCCAATGAATACATGTTTTTTAGAAGTTTTTAAAATGGATACTAGATAAAAAACAAACATAAAGCTCAAAGTGAAAGTGTTGAAACTTATTATTTTGTAATACTTATTACAAAAGTAATAAAACAACAGTACTGAACCATATAAAGGTGCTTAATGCAAAAACATATAAATAAAAACATATTAATTATATAAAATACTATCACTGGTAAAATTCAAATTACATAAATGTATATTATAATGTGTGGTTTATTTGCTTCTGTTTTAACATTTAATAATTATCTAATCAAAATAACAAAAGTTGTACTATAGTGAGTTTCGTTGCAAAACAAGATACATTTTAAATTTTTGTCAAAACATGTTTGTTATTATGTTATCATGTTTTTATTTTGTTTTATGGTGCTACTTAGCTGTATTTTTTAAGTTATGAAGGTTTAAATCAAAACAAACCAACTGCAGTTGAATTGATATTAATTGGAATGCACAACCAAAAAACAAGATTTCTGAAAAAAAATGGAGTTATCTCGTTTTGCAACGAAACTCTTCAAGTGTCTGTGCTTATTTGGTCTTAAAGATTAACCTACTTAAGTCTGTGCTTTTAATGTTAATCAAACAACCCAAGACAAAGAGAAAATCACTTATGTAGCTCTTAAAATAATAATATATTTAATTTATACGATAAAGATTCATTTAATTTGTACCTAATGCTAATTTCAGACCTCATTAAATGTACAAATTTGTTCTTTTTTTATAAATGTTTGCAATTTCTTTATTTGTAATTAGATTTTTCCACCCTTTTTGCTGATCCGAAAAATTATCTGATCCATGCTTCAAAAACTTGAATTTTTATGTGATCCGAACCGTGAGTTTTGTAATCCGTCACACCCCTAGTAAAGTTAATGCACAGTGATAGCCATAAATGCAATTGTACTGTACTAATAACTGGCATATTAATTTCTTTCTGTGTTTTAAGCCTTGGTTTCCTCTTTTTTGGTGTTCGGCCAAAAATTTTCATTTCAGTGCATCCCTAGTATATTATGAGTTTTCATATTTTGGATCGGGTATCGGCCTCGATACCACATTTTCTAAAGTACTCGTTAAACGTCCCCGGATACCTGGAATCAATACCACGGTCTGAGAAATGTCTATGTTTGAGCGGCGTGTAAGGGGTTAATGCCTCGTGTTGTCCAAAGAGGCAGAGTTTACAACAAACTGGAAAACTAGTCCTTTGTTTTTTTGTTAAATGATATGACTAAAGCTGTTACCTGTACATTTAAATCATGTTTTTTTATTAAGTACTCAGTATCGGCAAGTACTGAAATGCAAGTACTCGTACTCGTATTCCAAAAAAGTGGTATCGGTGCATCCCTAATTTTGGTCACCCGTATCTTTAAGCATTGCCCTTTCAACTACTCAAAACACATTAGCAACCTAACAAAACAGCCTAAAAAATCCCAACTCTAAAATCTTAGCGAAAGAAAAAATGTAGTGTGTAGACTTCTGCTCCATCATATAAAAACTTCAGACATTTTAGCCCACCTCATGCCTGTGGTCACTATCTAGAACCCCTAGCACTCTTGGTGAACTCCAGTGACTCACATCCCACAATCACTTCCACGATCAGTCAAACAGGAACAGCTGGCATGACTCGGGCCAGTCTGAAAGAATTAGCAGTAGATGGGGTTTCCGTACAGAAAGCACCACCCTCTTCTCTTCAGACGCTGCCTTATCTCCACTGTTTGCTCTCTGACAATGATGGCTAAACTATTAGGCAGAAGCCACAGTTTAGATGCAGAGTTTTCTTTATCTTCCCACTTAAGAAAAGAGAAGATGATAAGATACGACCGACACGTAATAAGTTCACAAGCAAAACCCCGTCGTGCAAAAATGCCTGCGGAGTGAGGTCCAGACCTTTGGGCATGCCAAAATCATAACAGAGGTGCTCATTTTTCTTTTCATGTTTATCTGTATCTTCTCAGCCAAGGAAAGGAGAAAAACACGACAATTATGATTTATTTCGCACTGAGGCAAGCAAAATTCATAAATCTGACACAGCCCGTGTGCGTGTCTGCGTGTTCAGGGATGTTTATTGACAAGGGTATGTTTGCGTAATGTTGGAAGTCTATTAACGAGTTCATTACCAGACGAGAGAGCAGGAAATGTGGGGAGATGCTTGTAAACAGCTCCCTCTGTCAGTCTCACTGGGTGGGCCACACTGCAACTTCCTCTAAATCCACAACCTCAGCTGACAACCCATACTAAGTAACCACAGATATCTGGATGCCCTTAAATACCTCGTATCTCTCGGTCTTGACACAAAAAATGAGCTTGAATCGAGCCAAGACAGTGATGGTGGGATAGTGGGGACGGGCTGTTGATAAACGGATGATTTGTAGCCTTTGCGGCTCTCGCAAATAACAGTGGTAAGACGAGGCGAGGATGGGCTAGACAAAAATTCAATGGTCTCGAAGACTCACGTTGGGAGAAACAAACAGCAAACTCAGAGACTTGACCACAAGGGAGGAACTGGTTGCTCCCGGAGTCCGTGACCTTCACTCCGTCTCAAACTTGAGAAGTTGGTGCGACCACAGTGACCAACAAAATGGGTTTGTTTATCTTTGTTTATTGCGTTTATGTGGAATGCAGTGTATGCATAACCGCAAAACTGTAGTGAAAACAACACAGACAATGGAAACCTTTGGGATTTGTCTGAAGTCAGTGATACGTCATATGTGACACTGCAGGGCTCCAGACTGCCACCAAATTTTGAGAGTGTGCCACTAAATTTTTCATCCAGTCACACATGTGCGACCAGTAAATTTGACCTTTTTTTGTGATGTGACACTAAATTTAAAACAGCACATTGTACTTTCTGCATCTATCATCAAAGTATTTATTTCATAATACAGTGTATTACTTAGTAGAAATGTGAACATTTGTTTAGCATGTTGATTTACGATATGTGCCCCTAAATTTTCTGGTTGCGCCCCTAAAATTTTCAAGTGGGGGCCACGTCTGTAAAACCCCAGCTGAAAGTTGTTTTTTGTGATTGTCTGTTTTCTACATAAAATCATCCTTCATCATGTAAAGGACATTCTGTGAAAATATAACCTTGATATCTATAATATTGACTCACGTCACGTAATATTGAAGGTCACGTCAAAGATTGAAATCAGCACTGGTGGAATATTGTGTACAATTTGTTGCCCCCTCTAAAGGACAGCATGCACCCAATGGCACTAATGTAAAGCATTGCAGAAAAAAAGGACAGAATCTGGCCCATCCGAGGCCCAGCTGAGGTCTATCTGGGCCGGGGCCAACCTGTCTGTCCGGCCCGCTTCACTCTGACGCCTCGACTGGCTCCCAGCAGAAGACCAGCATTTGTGTGAAAACACTTCCTGTGGGCATTGGGTATAGTGGACCAGCTGTCAAAACCAGATTGGCCACAGCGGTAGAGAACATGATTCACGCACTGTGTTTGCCATGCCAAGAAACAGCGGCCCTGCCAAACGTGTGTGGGGGTCCAAAGTCTTTGTTCCCAAAACCGCTTGAATGACTCCTTAACGGCAGGGAAAAGTGTGTGAAGGGAAAAATGTAACAAAACAAAAATTTCTTCATTGAGGGCAACGTTTTTGTACCACTGCAACTGGGAAACAGGGGTAGACGAGCGGCTGGCACACAATCAGTCTGCCTCGTTAAATCATTATGGTTAAGCCTAGTGGTCAGTCTACAGGAATGGGTGGCAACGTGAGCACCGTGTCATTTTTAAGCCAGTGAGCCATTCACTCCACATTTGCTGTGATGACCGGTTGACTTGTTCATGCTTGTCCCAGCTATTTTTTGGTTCCTCAGGATATTGGACCCCATCAACAGCGTTCAAAGATAAACCCTACCACGTCGAAATTCCTCCAGGAGCCAGGACATGCGACCGAACCTCTCCCTCCATCTCCGGTGTCCGAAACACACAAAAGACAAGGGGGGTCAGAGAAAGAAGCAAGGGAGCAAATTGAGGAGGTGGTGCCATAACAGGAAAAGCATTGCCAGTATCTGAGGAATTTATTTTGAAAGCGATACCGAAATAAAGCCGGGTGGTGCCTGGACGTCAGAGACCGATAAAAACTGTAATGGGGTGGAAAAAGGTCAGTTGCAATCAAAGGGTTTTTATGACGTTAAGTGTAAAGTAGCGCTAAATGAGTGACTTGGAGGAAATGCAAACAATGCATGCAGCTTATGAAGTAGGTGGGGGACTTTATCTCATTTGCTTGCATCTGCCGGTCTCGTAGTGGACGTACACTGGGGAGCGGAGTGTATGTGTGTGTGTTTATTTCAAACAGGATGCTAGAGACCTTGCTAGGCTTTCCATTATTCATGATGTGCTTCTCTCATCCCTACTCGGCCTTATGAAAGTCCATGTGGTGTATAAAACATTGCACATCTGTAATTAGGAATTGTCCTTTCTCTTGCAGCCAAATAATAATATTCTGCATAAAAACAACTCGGCCACACACGCACACACATACTTACTCACTTCTGGTAAATGGATTTCATGTTTTTCTAACTTTCTCATTGGCAAAAACATCTACTCTATTCTCTAAAGAAACAATGACAAGCTAACCAATCACGTTAAATATGAAATAATGAATTCTGTGTCCTATTCTTTTTCCTTTCACTACTTACAGTGTACTGCAGTGAATCCATGACAGCAGTGCTGTAAGATCCAGCATTCATTTAACGCCAGTAAAGCCAAACGTTGCCATCTAGTGTTGATAAGATCAAGATTTGAACTTTGACAAACTTAAACTCCAGCAAAAATAAAATGCAAGGGTGTTAATTTGTGCTGGGCATTTGGATGGAAGGTAACAGGAAGGAACCCATTTAAATAGAAAAATAATAGTATGCTTTAGTTTCACTGGGTTTTGTTTAGCGGTAATTGAGCAGACTGTGCCAACGAGTTCAGGTGGAACATTGCGATCCGATCTAAAAGGTAGCCGGGCTACCAGCTGATCCAGACCGAAACACGGCCCCAAAAAACTACATCCACCGTTTTGTGAGACCCGGCAACGAGCTCTCAAACAACAACAAACATCCATTAGGAGCAACAACAGTTGCCTTGTCTTGCCAAACTCTGATGCTTGCAACAAGACCCTTACGGAAAAAGGCAGGGGGGACGAATATAAACAGTTGTTGGAGACAAACGGCCAAACTCGAGTGATCCCGAGATCACATCTTCACAGCTTCACGGGGCAAATGTTTCAAATGAGGCGTGCGCTTGAGCGCAACGTCAAAAGTCTGATCCGGAAACGGTACGGATCAGTCGAGTCTTCAATCCGGTGATTCTGATCAGGCCGAGTTTACACAATAACATGTGTTGCGTGCATTATACAAACCGGTTGGGAAAACAACAGACGCAAGATCAACAAACAGAACCGGGTCGACAAACAGGTCATGGACTTGCAAAGGGGTGCACCGCGTCTAACTGGAGCGGTGGTACGCCGAGCCTTGATGTTCTCTTAAGATTTTACATTGCCCTGACCTTTGTCTGGACCTCCCTGCTTTGGCACCAGTCCATGGTGCCCTCATTCACCTCCCTGGCTTCATGCGTAACCCCCTCCTCCTGGCCGCTGAACTTTCTCTCCTCCCGCGTGCCTCCCCTCTGCGGGGAGGTCTGATGAGAGAGTGGCCGCCAAGGAACCGCACTACCACACGGCTCTGGAGTTTGTAAAACCTGGGGGTACGTGGGGGGGTCAGATAGCAAAGAGTGTTCCCCTCCGTGTTGCCTCTGGAATATTAGCTGATGTAGTGCGTTGGGGGAGGACGGGCCGGCGGGGGAACCGCTGTGGGTATCCAACCGCAGAACACTCCCCCACATGTGGTGTCAATTAGGAACAATCTTGTTTTTACCCACCACTGAAAAGAAAGGAGGGCTTTTCTCGGGCAACGTTTTTTTCCCCGTTGCAGACCTGGTGGAGGAGAAGAAAGAGGCCGGAAATTTGGTTTCATATCAGTGTTTTTCGCCACAGTCTGACATTTTCAGCTCTCGTGTTAGTCACACATAAATAAGCATGACTTTCTGAAAGTTTCAACGACAAGGAAGTAGTTCTCCTCGGAAATGTTTAGGCAAGTATGGAGCTGCTTCTGAATGAAGACAAATGTTAGGAACAGGATGCAATAATTCCTCGAATCCGAGTTCCTGAACTTGGATTAAACTGACGGCACAAAGGTATATAGGAAGTCATTCGAGGAAGTCCACCTTTAAGCGTTTTTGTTTTGACCACTTTGTACCTTTTATCAGCCGCCTATCAAGGGAGGGATAATCTAATCCTTCTAAGCGTAAAAAAACAAAAGCAGCTTTTCAGATTGATTTAAAAGAGATCAAATTAAGAGTATGTTCACGTCGGCATGCTTCAAACGTGGTTCATATGAACAGTCGAGGGCTCAGCCCAAATGCAGGTGTGAACCAAGCAGCATGGTTCAGCATTGGATCACGACCAAGTGTAATGTTCTGATGCCCCAAAAAACAACACCCTCATCTGCCCATGATAATAACCATAACTCTCCCAGAACTTTGTACTATAATTCCTGGCATGTAACCAAAGGCAACCTTTTGCCTTCTCGGCTAGACCCAGAACCCAAACCAGGCGTAAATGTGTGGGAGAGACAAAAAAGGTACAAAGTTGTTTTTTGGGCTCGACCACAATAAGGTGAGGGTTTCGCATCAAAGAGTACCTGGGCCTCTGGGTTTTCTGCGGGAACATAAGCTGTGACGTATCGAAGAAACAAAAGCCGGAGGCTTAAACTCCAAAGCAACCCAATTCTCAAGAAAGTCTTGTTTTGTTTAATAACTCCTATAGCTCAACTGTTAAAGCATGGAGCCGGCAACGCCAAGGTCATGAGTTTGATTCCCACACAACTGAAAAACATACGTTTGCTTTGAAATGGCATAAATGTGAAATATTAAATATTAAGATTCCCCAGCTGAATGACACTCACCAGTTGAACGTACGCAACTTTGTAATCTGGCCTCTTCACCCGCTGGTTCAAGTGGTTTTTTTTCTTGTTTGTACCTAGGAGAAAAAAAGTTTTGTCAAGATTCTTAAATTAAAAATGTACAATTTAATGACAATTAATAATAAATTGGTCTTCAATAAAGATATTTATAAAAATGATGGTAAGCACACAGTTGATGGCACCATCGTATTTTTTTCCTACTATTAAAGTCCGGTAGGTACCGTCAAATGTGTGCCTATCAATATTTATCTTCTTTTGTGTCAGAATAAAGAAACCCTACAACATTAGGGTGAGTAAATAATGACAAGATTACATTTTTGGGTAAACTATCCCTATCCCAGCTGCCCATTATGTCATTGCACAAAGCCTGGGTAAAATCCAAAAAATAAAAAAGTTAAAACACCACACAAAAAAAAACTCTTGGCTCCAGGATATCGAAATAGTACAACAAACAAAAAAGTGAAATAACAACTCAGAACAAAGGGAAAAAAACTGGAACAAAGGTTTCAATATTAGCAGAAGTGTCTTAATACGTCTTAAGTCTCTAAGGCAGGTTGTTTTGCCAAACTTGAAGTATTATTAAAGGTCTATTTTTAAAAAACTCAAACAGATTTATTTTGTGGTGAACTATTTGTTTAAGTGAAAAGTCTCAAGGCAGGCTTGTGTAAAAGGTTGTCTCATTGTCCATCACATGCACATCAGTGGCGGTATATACCTTTACCAGTAGAAGGAAACCCTAAAAACACAAACACCCCCTCCATTTAGGGTTACCTAAACGGTCAACGCACAAAGCAGGTGAGAAGCGCTCTTGTTCATATATGCGACCCCTTCTTCCATTCTCGCGCTCCCACCCAACACATTATATTGTATAAATAAATATTCAATCAGGCTCTCTTTTAAGGTTGTGCGCTGGCTGGCTACTATTATGTTACAGATCCCAGACCCGAGGGGTAGTTATAGAAACCCCTTCCAAAATACCCAACGTTCGAGAGGAAAAGAATAGACGCCTTGAGCCTGGGATTTCCCCCTTAGACCCCCTTTCCTCCACTTCCTTTAAAACATCAGCAGAGTCGAACCCATGACGCAGAGCGGGGCGCCTTTACTGACGTGCGCTTGTATACCTAATGGGTGTTATGCATAATTTTTCCTGCTTTGCGCTGCGGTTGTAAAAATGGCCACTTTGCTTGTTGGCCCACTGTTATGTTGGTGGGGAGACCGCATGGAAAAATACAAGTGGCGTAAACCCAGCTGGCAGCTTGTAAAAGTGGTTCCCTCTGCGTTGACCAGACGGTAAAGCCCGCAGTAACCTCATCCTTGTTTACTTACCCTTTGGCATTATTATTCATGTACACTAGTTAGGGCTGGGTGATGTAGCTAAAACATTTTACCTGTGTACTTTTTAGTAAGGGTGCTCACCTGCCCATTGATTGCTTGGGTGCTGATCATTATCAGCCAATAAACATTTAGAGGACGTCTCTATAAAAGCGGACCAGAAAAGCTGATAAGAGGACACAAAACTAGAGAGACTTGCTGTTAAGCTAGACAAGTTTAGAACAACTTGAAAAAAAATCTTTTTTGGGTGAACTATCCCTTTAAGAACTAAAAGTTGAAATCCAATTACAAAGTCATGTTTGTGTTATTACAAAACTAACGCAGGGAAAACATTTAACTGGATGATATTATTTCATCGGATGCATGTGGGGTGACGCGATTACGCATCTGGTCAAACTTTACTTTCGGTTTCTGTTTGACTAGTTGCTAAACTGAACTCTTGAACAAATACCTCGTCGAAAATAACAAATGTTTTGGTTAACTATGTACACTGCAAAAAATGACTTTCTTACTTAGTATTTTTGTCTTGTTTTCAGTAGAAATATCTAAAAATTCTTAAATCAAGATGTATTTCTTGATGAGCAAAATGACCTAAGAAAATAATACTAGTTTTTAGACAAAAAAAAATATATACAATTTAAGTGAATTTGTGCCTAAAACAAGCAAAAATATCTGCCCATGGGGTGAGAAAATTTTACTTGAATTAAGTGTTTAAGAAAAAAGAAATCTTATTTAACTTTTTTTTCTCACCCCATTGGCAGATAATTTTGCTTGTTTTAAGGACAATTTCATTTAAATTGTATATTATTTGTCTTAAAACTATAATTATTTACTAAGGTCATTTTGCGCATCAAGAAAAAGCATCTTAATTTAAGAATTTTTAGATATTTCTACTGAAAACAAGACAAAAATACTGAGTAAGAAAGTCATTTTTTGCAGTGTAATCTAAACTGCAAAAAAATATTTTCAAGAAAAAAAATTATTTGTATTTTTGTCTTGTTTTCAGTAAAAATATCTTAAAATTTTTAAATTAAGATTCTTTTTCTTGATAAGCAAAAAGACCCAAGAAAATAAGTCTAGTTTTTAGGCCAATAATATCAAATTAAGTGATTTTGTGCATAAAACAAGCAAAAAAATCTGCCAATTGGGGTAAACAATTTTTCCTTAATTTTTCTTGAATTTAGTGTTTAAGAAATATTTTTTTTGCTTGTTTTATCAAAAAAAAAAATCACTTAAATGTAATATTTTTGGTCTAAAAACTACACTTATTTTCTTGGGTCGTTTTGCTCATCAAGAAAAAGCATCTTCATTTAAGAAGTTTTAAATATTTTTACTGAAAACAAGACAAAAATACTAAGAATTTTTTTTCTTGAAAATATTTTTGCAGTGTGGCCGAACACATCGCGATACATGGGCTGTGATGCAATAAGTTGTGATACTGTTAAGCGGTATATTGGACTATTTTCTATTTTAGGAACATGATGCAATATGTATCACGATACATGGAGTCTGCGATTCAATGTGTTGCGATACTGTAGCGTGATACGGTCAGTGACGCTGCTAGCCATTTTGGTACCCTAAGCATAATTCCTTTATGATGCCCCCCCACCTGGACCCCGAGAAAAACTTTTTTGCCAGTTTAACTTTTTACTTAACATATAACTCAAAAACACAATAGCAGCATCACAGTAGCCTATAAAACTTAAGAATAGGGCTGGGTATCGATTCAGATGTTTCAGATCGATTCGATTTAGATTCACAAGCTGTCAAATCGATTCTCCTTTCGATTCCGATTCTCGATTCGACTCGATGAATATAGATTTAATACAAATATTGTATTTATTAAAAAAGAACAGTGAATATAAGTTTAAAAAGTATTTAATAAAAAGAAATTAAGAGCCACAAACCTGTACTGTATATTGAAATCTTTTATTTTATACTTTCATACTTTATAGACTAGAGCAATTAAATGATCTTGTTCCACCTTTTTTGTTACATATGCATGGCTAAAAAGTGCCTAATAATATTTCTATAGGCTAAAGAAATAACTTTGGCATTATAAGGCTATTTTTTTGGTGCCCCCTCAGCACTTGGTGCCCTACGCACAGCGCGTGATGCGTATTATGGGAGCGGCGGTGCTGGATACGGTATATTTGGGCTATTCCCTTTTTCTTTTTAGGAATATGAAATGATACGTCTCATGATAGAGGGGCTACGCTGCAATGAGTTGTGACACTGTAAAGCGATAAATTGGGACTGTAAAGCGATAAATATATAATAATACATATCACGATAGTGGGCCTGTAATGCGATATGTTGCTGTACAGTAAAACTGGAAGGTATATTGGGCTTCCTATTTTAGGAATATAATAGGATATAATTTTAGGAAAGCTGTCATATAGAAGACACAATACCATATGCAAACGTTAGCAAAAAAATTGGCACACATCTAGGTTTCAAACAAGAAGAATTCTATCTAGTGGTCAGGAGGAGTGGTATATTTTATTACACCCCTAAATATTAAATATTTATCGCACCCCTAAAACAAACATAGCCTTTTGCTTTAATCGCAACCATAAAAATCACGCATGGTTGTATAACATTTCTGGAAAAGTAACTCAGAAATAAACAGGGCAGTGCATTTCAGGACAAATGACGGTCAGAGCGCTATAGAAACACACAGAGAGATAAGCAGCTGTGAGGGGAAATCATGCAATCCGTTCCTCTGTTTTACCTCTCGCTGATTCCCTCCCCTGCGTCTCCCACTTTACACCAAAACACAGTTCCCCGAATTAGCCGTGTGTTTACACGTATAATTCAACCTCCCGCTCGGTGCCTAGTATCTCCAAAACATCTTGTCAGTATTGATCATTCTCAATGACTAACAAGCAGAGCACCTCCCTTTAGTGTCGGACAATATCGTTGAGCTCTAAACAAGTGATAAATGCAGAACATGGGTGGGGTGTTGCAAAAATAAGAGTGCTTTGAAGTGTTAAAGGTATTATTAACCCAAAAATCCTTAACGCTGTCATACTGCTAAAAATAAAGGTGCTTAAAAGGTTCTCCAAAGTGATGCCACAAAAGAACCATTTTTGGTTCCTCAAAAAAAACATTCCTTCAAGTAAAGAATAATTAATAATGGGTATTCAAAAATCACGCACACCCGAGGTGGTAATGTGGCCACACATGCATTTTATTTATTTTGGCTACCATACATAGATTTATGCTTTATTTGTTGAAATTTAACAAGGGCGGTATTATCCACTTCTGACATCACTAGGGGAGCCAAATTTAAATGACATATTTTTTCACATGCTTGCAGAGAATGGTTTACCAAAAGTTACTGGGTTGATCTTTTTCACATTTTCTAGGTTAATAAAAGCACTGGAGACCCAATTATAGCATTTAAACATGGAAAAGTCAGATTTTCATGATATGTCCCCTTTAAACAATAATTTCTTTCATACCTTTTTATAATCCAACTAACCTTTTTTTTTTTTACAAAAGAAACAGAAAGGTTCTTCAGATGTTAAAGGTTCTGTATGGAACCATTTATCAAAAAATTGTTCTTCTATGGCATCGTGAACTAGCCTGGTACAACCAGACTCTCGTACATTCATTTCATTTGTACAGAGAGTCTGGCCACGCTCCATTGCAAAGCGTTACTTCCGTTAAGGAGGGTCCATTGTTGAAGTTTAAAACTATTGGATCTGCCCAGAGTCACTCAGGATCTGCCAAAGCCAATCGCTAACGTGTGGTCGTGACGTATATCATGCACTGAAACCGTCCGGAAACAACAAGTCAGAATAATCAGACAAACAAAACTTAGCAAACCTGGTTCGGATTGCTTTTCTCACGTCCTTCTCCGCTGCCATTACTGAACTACAACTCAAACTGACGCACGACCTCAACGTCATCGTTCTTAGCCACCCCCATCTGTTCGCTGATTGGTCCTGCAGATTTTTGCAGGAGAAAACAAAACTCTATAGAGAAATCCCAGACGTACTGCTGAAGCGAAATGAAAATTAAGCGGAAGCACGTAGGAGGGCGGAGCCAGGCTAATCGTGAACACCTTAACTATTAAAAGTGAACTTTTGTTGCTGTCGAACACTAATGCTGCGTTTACACCAGACGCGTTAGAGGCGGCAAACACGAGGGATTGCAATGTTAAGTCAATGTGAAGATGCGTTGATGCGCATCTGGAGGTCATGCAGCGGGTGAGTCGTTTAGCGCGGCGCGGGAGACACGTTTCCACCTCATTCGCTGGTCTAGTTTGTGCGAGTTGCGCGAATTAAGCGTATGGCGCAGTTCGCACGAATGGTGCCTTTTGTGCCTTTTGCGTTTGACGCGAATTTGCGGCTGACGCCCAAGTTAAATTTTTTTAACTTTGGCGGATTTTCAGCATGAAAGCTTGATATTGTCCGTGAGCTGTCACCCGGAGCTTAACGACACAAGTTCTTATTTCTATAGAGAGAGGAATAAAAAGGACCCCGCTTGGAAGAGTGTCAGGGAGGACATTGGGCAACCTAGAAAGTCGTAACACACATTTCACTTTCACGTAACGTTTATCGACCCGGGCCGTTTATTTTCCCCCTATAGACCAAATACAAACCGATCAACATCAGCCATCCTGCAAACAGACAACCGCATAGCACTTGCCCCTCCCACAAGAAGCGGATTTAGCCTCTGACGCGCGTCAAATGATTGCTTTTTCCGCGCGTCTACTTCGCTCTACACGCGCAAATGCATTAAAATTGTTCAAGCAGCAAACTAGGCGCGGTAGACGCAATTTTGACGCCTAAAACGCGGTTGGTGTAAACGCAGCATAAGGGAAAATCTTTGAAAAATGCCTTAACATTCATTTGTACATATGACTTGTCAAACCAATTATATAATATCTAAGGCATTGTGGGAGGTTTAAAGACTTAGGCGGCACAAATATTATTCTATTTTGTCATGACCAAGTGCAAAGCATTGTGGAAAGAAGAATCAAATTTTCATTAAACACATTTCAGTCTTACAACGCTATCAAATTGCTTCCTCAGAATATAGATCGATATGGAGTTTGGCTTTGGTTTAAGATTTCTTAAAAATTCTCCATATGTGTGTTTCACAACAATTGCAAGCTACAAAAGTAAAACATTGGTTTTTAAATAAAGTTAACGACAATTTTACTTACCGAACTGAATCCTCGTGCGCACGGCTGCTACAGGAACGCTGTAAATCTTTTCCAGGTAGTTTCTCACATCGAATTTTGTCATTCTTAGAGAAAATCAAAACAGACAGAGATTCAAAATTGCAGTGGAGTAGGGAAACATTTTTCGAGTATGGACGAATAGTTTTAGGCTACGAGTACACATCATATGCAAGCATTTAGTAGCTGCGTGTTTGATTCAAGGGATGAAAATCGGTTTTGACTTTACATTTCGATACAAAAATCATCTGATGCAATGTCACATACAGTTCAGTTCTTTAAAAACATGATTTTAAATGCAAGAAAGCATCCTGTGTGACTGGCTGCCTACTTAACTCTTTCCCCACCAGCGTTTAAAAAAATAAGTCGCCAGACAGCGCCATAATTTTTATGATTTTCACAAAAATGTGAAGCCTTTCAGAAAATGGCCTTCTTTAATCTCCTAAGACCCAAGCTTTGGTTTGGCTTGCATTTTAGATTTCTTCCAGCTATTTGGGGTTAAGAAGAACCAATAAATATATAAATAAATATATATATTATATATAAATATAATTTCTTTGAGCATGAAGCAGTATAATTGTCTATGTTTTTGTGTACAACAGGTTCCAGTTAAACAGAATTAAGTATATGGTGCAAACAACAAAAAACATGTGATGTCCATGTATGGGGCACACCAGGTCATAGGAGGTTAAATATACAAACATACAATATATCAAATGAAAGAACAGACCCTCTGCTTTTAAACAACCAAAAAAACGGTTTCAACATACTTTTATTTGTTCTTTTTTTTATCACATCTCAAATATGGGTAGGTATCTTCAAAAATACAAAATTTTGAGCAAAAAGCTGAGATAGTTACGTTTGTAAAGGACTTTTGATAGAGATCAGATTCAGAGCTACGATCAAAACATACACGGAGTTTGAACTGTTTGCCCTAGGGGAATATTACGTGTTTTATAAGTTGGGTAAGAGTGCCACCTGGTGGATAACAGCAGAAATACAGATCGCTGGAAAAACTCATCATTGTCAGGAAAGCGTTTTCTCTTAATTGATGAGTTAACTCGTCACTAGCGGGAAAAGAGTTAATCTGCGCGTTTTTCACATACATATCATATACAAAAAATCTAGACAGTTTTATTATCGCATGGTTACAGACTCAAGTTAAAGCAACACCAAAGAGTTTTTTACCTTAAAATAACGTTTCCAAAAAAGTTTCAGTCGTTCATCCACTCGAAACAGGGTGAACGGCACTTTCACATTCGCTTTGCAGCCCTCTATCGGCCAAAACCGCACTAAAGAAGTTTCCAACCATCGGGTCGCGGTCCTGTAGTTCGAGTGAAAACTACAAAAACTTGCTTTACGGCAGACCTACAATCCAATCAGATCCAGCTTTGCTGCAGTAGGCTAAATTATTTACGACAGTGGTAATGGACAATTCCGCTTCCAACCTTTAGGGGGAGCAAAGAGCAAAAACGCTTTACTGTTGCTTTAACGTCCGATCTGTGTTTAGTGTAGTAGTTTATACACTTTAGCTACGATTGTACTTTACTTGTTATTTATTTTGCTTGTTTTCAAAATAATTTACCTTTGATGGACTCTAGACTACTATTGATTCTTTGCAGAAGTATACCGGAAGTTAAGTTTGGGTCACAAAAACCATTTGTCTATGTTGTAAAACGTCTATATAACAATTATCGCTCAAATCATTTTGCCAGGTTTTGTTTCGCTACACTAATACGTTGTATATGTATTAATACATATGTTTTTAGTTACATACAAAACCAACCGCAACCTTTCCAAACACATGACGCCTGAAACTACAAGAAAGGAAAACAATGAACATCTTTCAAAAACGAGAATGTTTGTCCACAAGTCAATCCATAATAATAACAACCACTAAATTCTTTCTTTCGCAAAAGTTTCCAAGAACCCGACAGACAGATGCTCTTTCGGAAAGAGCATCGTACGCACGTCTCACACAGTCAGCAAGAGGGTGTGATGCCCAGATTGCAATGAAGTGGAGTGGAGTTTTGGCCATGTAATTTATGTGAGAGAGGAGAAGCGCACAAGCGTGCGTTTGTCTGTGTGAAAGTGAGTAAGGGAGGCGATTCCTCGAGAGCAGAGGACTGAGAAGAAAAGCAGGCAGAGCTGAGTGCTTCTGAGATCTGGGATCTGCCAGAGAAGCGGAGATCTCGCCGAAATCCTGGACCCCTGGTGACCTCTGCCACTCTGCCAACAGGAAAGACCTCTGCTTCCCTATCCACTTCTAGAGCTGGAGTGTAATGTTTACGGGAGGAAGGAGAGATGATGTCACAGAATTTGTATAGTGGGCAGCATTCCGACCGAATCGAGGTACTTTTAATCCAGTGCCTCTATCAATGCCCTGTAATTTCCTATCCCATATACCGTCCTATTCAAGAGCTCCAAAAATGTACATAAAAAAGCGAATTTTAGGGATGTGGTAGGAAATCATCAAGATTGCAGCATTGCAATGTGGTATGGATATTCAAATCAAGTGCTATATCTCTGCATCACTTATATATGAATATAGGAGAATAATTAAAAGGAGTATCCGTATTAAATCAAGTATTGGCCAACACTGCCGTGACCCGAAGATGTAAACAGTGTCTCGAGTCTACAGTGCTTATCTTTTTAAGTGCTGACGTTTCATAAAGATAGAGCTTGTCTTGTTGTTCAGTGTCTTCTGGAGTGAGTCTGAGCTGCGCCCCACCCTGCATAAATAAACAATACACGCTCATCCCTAAACCTCTCGTTTTAAAGCCTATCCAAGTAGGTGACTCAGAGAGGCAGACGGACAAAACACTCCAAATTTAGAGGAAATCCCAAAAAAAGGGGTTATCTTTTGTTTGTAAGTGACCTGTGGGTTACATTCACACCATTTGGGACTATAAAGAGCAGACAATGAGCTTTGAGGAATATTTAAATGAAATCATTTATAAGAAATTAAAACACGAGGATGTTGGTGACGTACCGAATACTTAAAGGGAGATTAGGGTGGGCTTAAATAAATAAGGGAAAACACTTAAAATAGTGCTTTGAAATTCTTTGGCTTTGATAATCGCCATGCAAACCAGGTCGGTTTCAAGCAAAACTGTCTGTGAAGAGTAGAAAGTGAAGAGGGTGGACGTCTTTAACGTTTTAATGATACCTTCGACGCTTTGTCTACTTTCGTACTGTTTACGGTGGGACTGTGTCAAACGTAGCTCTAGAGGAGACAAAACAGATCTTGAGGCCCAGTAAGGTGGCAATGGATTCAAAACAACACTGGATGTGGTTGACAAGGACGCCCGGTGCAGAATAAGACGCTTAAGATGTGTAAAAACAAAGCAGTGAGCGCAGATTAAAAAAAAAAACTACAAAAACTTTGCCGAGCTCTTGCGCAAGTGATAACATACAGCCCAATTAGGAACGTGTGCGGTTTGGAACAAGCATAGGCGAAATAATAATGGAGGAATAAGGCTCTGTCGTCACTGCCTTAGATGTACGCCCTGCGGTTCTGCAGAAAACAAAGCAGACCTTGTCCTTTTTTCTTACGTGGACTACGATTATACCCGTTATTAACAGTCTGACTGCCTGTTTCGTATTACACCGCGGCAATGCAATAATTACAGCTGTATTTTTAGTGACGTTTAACAGCGTCACTAATACAGGCACAAGATGTTGAATTGTAACGTAAGCTGTAAACAAACATTCGAAAGAGTCAGGGAGCAACGTTAGGGCACAGGGATATCTATGAATCAGGATTTTGTTTTGCAATTATAGATGTTGAGGACCATCTAAGATGCTTTTACTCTTTGTGATCACTGTGTGCATAATATGTGCAATAACATTCCTACTATGCAATTTTCAAGGCTTTTTGTTTGATGAGTCTGCCACCTAGTGGACAAGACTGAAAGGTTCTGGGATTGCATTATATATAGGAATTAAACATGAGAACATGGAATGGTGTTTATATCAATGATAACTAACATCAAGTACTTACTCCAAGGGAATACGAAACTGTACTGTATCCGGTGGCTGTTCTTTACCGGGTCTTACTAGGGTCATGTTGAAGGTAGGGCGAAATATTCTCAGCTGAGGGTTTCCAAACTGATATAAGGGAAATCTGAGCAAATAAAAGAGAAAATATAGAAAAATAATATGGATATTTATACATACTTGCACATGGAATAACTCATTGAATTAACAAAAATGTAATCATGTGACTGGAAAAGTTGCCTAAAATTCTCATAAATGTACTCTTGTCATTTATCAAGCAGCTTTTTGAGGTTTCATCCTGAAAGGCTTTTTAAACAATACTTTTTATTATTATGGGCTCTTATTGACTGCTTTACTTAATTATTCAGTTAAAGTCATTCTTTATATATATATATATATATATATATATATATATATATATATATATATTTTATAATAAAAAATGAATGTGTTGGTACAATATTAAAATAATTTGAAACATTTAAGCAAACGCCTTCAAATCAAATAATTTCTGATCAGAAAAAGTGACTCTAAACTTTTGACTGGCAACGTTACTGTATATCATGACGGTACCGAATTGTGGGATAAATCATCTCAACAGCTTAATATTTTTTGTAAAGAAACACTATAAATTATTGTATATTTGAAACTATTAGCTCACAATCACTACAAAGCAGGTCATTTTACAAATTTGTACACAGATGCCTAAACACATTGGCTTTTAACGGACGGTAACATAAACAAAATAGGAATTATTTACTGCTTAATCACTAAAAATATTAAAAGACACTCACAATATCCGCTTAACGTTAGCCATGTCTTATAAAATGTTGATAATAGTCACAATTACATGTGCTGTTATGATATTATTTTCATGTGCTCAAGGTCTTCAAAAATGTGATCACTGCGTCAACAAACGCCTATCCCAAACATGACGCTTCAAAATAAAAGTCTCAGTTAACGTTACTTTCGTTTGCAGTATTTGAATTGTAGGCTGTTAGTTGTTCAAATGATTTGAAATGTATAAGATAATTTAGACATTTTTTAGATAAATGCTATTTGTTTTTTACAGAGTACAAATTAAAGCTTAATTTAAACATTCTAAGCTACTTAAATGATGATATATTACTGATTTTTACTATATAGGTCTTTATATGGCAATTTAAACTGGCTACTTTAAAAAGCATAATACAATGGCAACTCTAATAACCAAGTGCTGTCCTAAATTAAATGCGAAGCACTGTAATCTACTAATAAGAAAGCTGTAAGGACACTTTTACCTCTACATTTGATCTCTTCATCTGATCATGTTCAGGTGATACCCCTTCCGTTATTTCTTTTATTTTTTTTTAATGTATGTTATTTCTTGTGTTTCTTTATGTGGATCTGACTATTATGTATGTCTACTTATGTATGTAGGCTATTGTATGTTCTGCAGGTTCTTTTCAATAAAAACACTGCAATTGATAAAAAGTTGATGCACTGATGGGAAATTTAAAACAAACTAAGTGTTGTGAATACTATAAATATGAAAATAATATTAAATGTTTAAATACAAAATAAAAATGAAGGACTTTTATAGTGATTATCATTACGTCATCAGACGCTGCCATCCAGATCCCGCTGTTTGTTTGTTGCTTCACGCAAGTTCCGTTTATGACATATAATTAGTTATACTAATGAATAAAGTTATAATAAATTACAAAAATTTTGATAACATTTTGATTAAATTGATTTAATTTATTTGATCACAGTTACTGTTACAACAGCGATTAAATACTAGTGTACATTACTTTGAGGTTATAATAGCATAAGCTGTGAATTTCAACAGTTACTAATAAAAGAAATTTGAAATTTTATAGTTGTTGTGTAAATAAACATTTTGGTTAAATGTAAATAATCTTTTATATCTTACAAAACCTAAATGTTTAACAATAGCTAATGAATAACTAATTTAGCTAAACATTTGTATTGTTTCAATTAGAAAATATTATTTAATTAATTATTATATAATTATTATTGCAGAAAGGAAACAGTACTCCATCCAGAAACAGATAGCATAAATGGATAATAAAATACAGTATCTCAAAATCTTTGTCATAAATGTACGCATGCGCTATGAAGTGAGGACACACCGCACGCTATAGAGGGGTTGCAAGTTTACAAACATTGCAGGGTGCGCGCGCAACCAAGGGGCAGAAAGACCGATTGGTGAGCTGATCTGCTACTGCAACAACCTTAATTATTGAAGCGTTCTTTAATGTTTGTACATAAATAAGACTTGATTTTAGTTGTATCTGTTTTTCTGTCTTTATTTTTGCAGTGTTACTGTGATACATGTATGAATTATAATTTTATAATTATAATGCTAGTAACGTAATAGTCGCATCTACTGGTATGTTAACATCAGGCACCCAGCACTGACTCTGTTGGTACTATTTTCCACGCAAAAATTCCTTGGCATTTTGACTTACAGACACCGCTACTAGCATACAACACAATGCACGTCTCTTCTTTCTGCCCCTCGGTTGCGCGCGCAACCAGTTAGTGACGTCGCCGTGCAACCCGTCTATAGCACCAACCGCTGGTTAGACCTATGTAAATACATCGAGGATATATCAAAAACATATTTATTTATTCTTCACGCCATTTTACAAACCAATTTCAATTGTTTTAACTATAATGTATTAAATAAATAAAAATGATGTCTATATAATGTGTAATCTGTAGCATTTTTATGCTATTTTACATCCCATAGATTTTTAATGCTCTTTCACGTCTCAAAATATTTGTGGTACTAGATTAATAATATTGACATTTCTACATATGTCACCAAAGCACAATATTCTCCACTATACAGTAGATTACTAGTGAGCATAACTGCCATGTGGTGTAAAAATCTCTCTCAGCAGAAGAGGGAAACCTTTTCCACAAAACAGCCACTCAATCATAAAAAAACATGTCATCTGCATTCTTGTCTTCTGGAAGGGCACACAATATCTTCACTGTTTTCATAACAGGATTGTTTTCACTCTTGACCTGTAAAGGAAAGTCTCAACTATCACAGCGGAACGGAAAGATTTGCAAAAATAATATTTTGCATTTATGCTAAAGGTATACTTCATATTAATAGACTACAACAGTTAGAATGAAGATAGTAACAGGTTAAATATAGGTGGAATGTTAATCCACATTAACTGTTGACTATTTATATAAAGTTTTAATTATGTTGGCTTGAAAAAGCCAACATACTGTTCTTCATCTTAATCTTATTATTATTATGTTGGCTTGAAAAAGCCAACATACTGTTCTTCATCTTAATCTTATTAGTGGTGCTTGCATTTATGCAAAGCATCACTATTGTTATTGCTTTCGGTTATTATTATTCTTCTTATATCTGGACACTTTTTCGGCACCTAACTCGTCCCGCACGGTTTGCAGTAGTCCCATGAAAGAGGGCTCAAATTGACCGGTTTGTTGAGGAGAGGTGTGCTATGACTTTTATAAGGGATCGGGTGCAAGATTTTCGAAAGGGGGGCGAAAAACCACCCGAAAAATCCCATTGACTTAACATTGGGCCCAACTTTGACGGGTCACAGCTCCGTTCGAGGATTTTGTAAAAACATGTGGGTTACAACATTTGAAGAGGGTGGTAGACTCTGTAAGAACATACATCACATTGGGGTGTAAGTTGTACCCCTGGGGTGTAAGAGGCACCCGAAATTCCCCATTGACTTATAATGGGGCAGGGAACACGCCCATATAAGGGAATAAAATCGTTCCTGATGGGATATCTTTGCTTTACAGTGTCGTAGAGATAAGTGGGTGGGCTCATTTTACTCGGGCATCCAATCAGTCTCTCAGGATCATCTCAGAGCTATTAAGCCACGCCCCTAGCAACCACTTTTGAGCACCCTAGCAACATCTCACATAGACTGCCATTATAAAATGCCCAGATGGGTATCTTTGCACCACAGTGTCATAGAGACATGGGGGTGGGCTCATTTTACTCAGGCATCCAATCAGTCTCTCAGGATCCTTACATAGGTATTAAGCCACGCCCCTAGCAACCACTTTTGAGCACCCTAGCAACATAAAATTCAAACAGTTCTATCTCGGCATCCGAACATCGTAGAGACACGGGGGTTGGACCGTTTGACTTGTGACTCAGAGTGTAATCACTATGGGATGCCAATTTTTTCCCTAGCAACCAAATACAGTACCCTAGCAACAGAGTAAACAAAGCCTTATATCTCCGCATCAGAACATCGTAGAGACACGGGGGTTGGACCGTTTGACTCGTGACTCAGAGTGTAATCACTATGGGATGCCAATTTTTTCCCTAGCAACCAAATACAGTACCCTAGCAACAGAGTAAACAAAGCCTTATATCTCAGCTTCAGAACATCGTAGAGACACGGGGGTTGGACCGTTTGACTCGTGACTCAGAGTGTAATCACTATGGGATGCCAAATTTTTCCCTAGCAACCAAATACAGTACCCTAGCAACAGAGTAAACAAAGCCTTATATTTCAGCATCAGAACATTGTAGAGACACGGGGGTTGGACCGTTTGACTCGTGACTCGGACGGTAATCACTATGGGATGCCAATTTTTTCCCTAGCAACCAAATACAGTACCCTAGAAACAGAGTAAACAAAGCCTTATATCTCCGCATCAGAACATCGTAGAGACACGGGGGTTGGACCGTTTGACTCGTGACTCAGAGTGTAATCACTATGGGATGCCAATTTTTTCCCTAGCAACCAAATACAGTACCCTAGCAACAGAGTAAACAAAGCCTTATATCTCAGCATCAGAACTTCGTAGAGACACGGGGGTTGGACCGTTTGACTCGTGACTCAGTGTGTAATCACTATGGGATGCCAATTTTTCCCTAGCAACCAAATACAGTACCCTAGCAACAGAGTAAACAAAGCCTTATATTTCAGCATCAGAACATCGTAGAGACACGGGGGTTGGACCGTTTGACTCGTGACTCGGGGTGTAATCACTATGGGATGCCAATTTTTTCCCTAGCAACCAAATATAATACCCTAGCAACCGAATAAACAAAGCCTTTTATCTTCGCATCAGAACATCATAGAGACATGAGGGTTGGATTGTTTTAGTTGTGGCATGGAGTATAATCACATACTGTCCCCCGAAATTTGCCACGGCAAGCACCACTCACATTTTCTTCAGGAAATGTACCTATCTAGTTATTATTATTATTATTCTTCTTCTGATCCCTACTTTTTCTGACTGTAACTCCTCCTAGAGCTTTCAAGCTACACCCACAAAACTTTACAAAACTTTTAAGACTGGTCCGTAGATTTATGCTATGACTTTTCTAACTGATGGGACCTTCCGAATTCCTAAACGGGGGGCTCAAACACCCCAAAATTTCCATTGACTTAACATTGAGACAAACTTTGACGAGTCATAGCTGCGAGTGAGAAACTTGTAGAAACTTGTGGGTTACCACATTTAAGGAGGCTGACAGGCTCTGTAAGAACATACATCACAATGGGGTGTAAGCTGTACCCCTGGGGTGTAAGAGGCCCCCAAAATTTCCCATTGA
Organism: Misgurnus mizolepis; assembly: GCA_025389145.1. Classification (NCBI taxonomy): domain Eukaryota; kingdom Metazoa; phylum Chordata; class Actinopteri; order Cypriniformes; family Cobitidae; genus Misgurnus; species Misgurnus mizolepis. Next base: position 38,205,019 of record JAIFKI010000012.1, on the reverse strand, counting down.
CTTATAATGGGGCAGGAAACATGCCCATATAAGGGAATGAAAGCGTCCCAGATGGAATATCTTCACTTTAGAGTGTCGTAGAGACATGGGGGTTGGACCGTTTTACTTGTGGCTTGAAGGTTGATCATTATGGGATGCCATTTTTCTCCCTAGCAACCAAACTTAGTACCCTAGCAACGGAATAAACAAAGCCTTATTTCTCCGCTTCAGAACATCTTAGAGACACGGGGGTTGGACCGTTTTACTTGTGGCTTGAAGGTTGATCATTATGGGATGCCAATTTTCTCCCTAGCAACCAAACTTAGTACCCTAGCAACGGAATAAACAAAGCCTTATTTCTCCGCTTCAGAACATCTTAGAGACACGGGGGTTGGACCGTTTTACTTGTGGCTTGAAGGTTAATCATTATGGGATGCCATTTTTCTCCCTAGCAACCAAACTTAGTACCCTAGCGACGGAATAAACAAAGCCTTATTTCTCCGCTTCAGAACATCATAGAGACACGGGGGTTGGACCGTTTTACTTGTGGCTTGAAGGTTGATCATTATGGGATGCCATTTTTCTCCCTAGCAACCAAACTTAGTACCCTAGCAACGGAATAAACAAAGCCTTATTTCTCCGCTTCAGAACATCTTAGAGACACGGGGGTTGGACCGTTTTACTTGTGGCTTGAAGGTTGATTATTATGGGATGCCAATTTCCTGCCTAGCAACCAAACTTAGTACCCTAGCAACGGAATAAACAAAGCCTTATATCTCAGCATCAGAACATTGTAGAGACATGGGGGTTGGACCGTTTTACTTGTGGCTTGAAGGTTGATCATTATGGGATGCCAATTTTCTCCCTAGCAACCAAACTTAGTACCCTAGCAACGGAATAAACAAAGCCTTATATCTCCGCTTCAGAACATCATAGAGACACGGGGGTTGGACCGTTTTACTTGTGGCTTGAAGGTTGATCATTATGGGATGCCAATTTTCTCCCTAGCAACCAAACTTAGTACCCTAGCAACGGAATAAACAAAGCCTTACATCTCCGCTTCAGAACATCATAGAGACACGGGGGTTGGACCGTTTTACTTGTGGCTTGAAGGTTGATCATTATGGGATGCCAATTTTCTCCCTAGCAACCAAACTTAGTACCCTAGCAACGGAATAAACAAAGCCTTATATCTCCGCTTCAGAACATCATAGAGACATGGGGGTTGGACCGTTTTACTTGTGGCTTGAAGGTTGATCATTATGGGATGCCAATTTTCTCCCTAGCAACCAAACTTAGTACCCTAGCAACGGAATAAACAAAGCCTTATATCTCCGCTTCAGAACATCATAGAGACACGGGGGTTGGACCGTTTTACTTGTGGCTTGAAGGTTGATCATTATGGGATGCCAATTTTCTCCCTAGCAACCAAACTTAGTACCCTAGCAACGGAATGAACAAAGCCTTATATCTCAGCATCAGAACATTGTAGAGACATGGGGGTTGGACCGTTTTACTTGTGGCTTGAAGGTTGATCATTATGGGATGCCAATTTTCTCCCTAGCAACCAAACTTAGTACCCTAGCAACGGAATAAACAAAGCCTTATATCTCCGCTTCAGAACATCATAGAGACACGGGGGTTGGACCGTTTTACTTGTGGCTTGAAGGTTGATCATTATGGGATGCCAATTTTCTCCCTAGCAACCAAACTTAGTACCCTAGCAACGGAATGAACAAAGCCTTATATCTCAGCATCAGAACATTGTAGAGACATGGGGGTTGGACCGTTTTACTTGTGGCTTGAAGGTTGATCATTATGGGATGCCAATTTTCTCCCTAGCAACCAAACTTAGTACCCTAGCAACGGAATAAACAAAGCCTTATATCTCCGCTTCAGAACATCATAGAGACACGGGGGTTGGACCGTTTTACTTGTGGCTTGAAGGTTGATCATTATGGGATGCCAATTTTCTCCCTAGCAACCAAACTTAGTACCCTAGCAACGGAATAAACAAAGCCTTATATCTCCGCTTCAGAACATCATAGAGACATGGGGGTTGGACCGTTTTACTTGTGGCTTGAAGGTTGATCATTATGGGATGCCAATTTTCTCCCTAGCAACCAAACTTAGTACCCTAGCAACGGAATAAACAAAGCCTTATATCTCCGCTTCAGAACATCATAGAGACACGGGGGTTGGACCGTTTTACTTGTGGCTTGAAGGTTGATCATTATGGGATGCCAATTTTCTCCCTAGCAACCAAACTTAGTACCCTAGCAACGGAATGAACAAAGCCTTATATCTCAGCATCAGAACATTGTAGAGACATGGGGGTTGGACCGTTTTACTTGTGGCTTGAAGGTTGATCATTATGGGATGCCAATTTTCTCCCTAGCAACCAAACTTAGTACCCTAGCAACGGAATAAACAAAGCCTTATATCTCCGCTTCAGAACATCATAGAGACACGGGGGTTTGACCGTTTTACTTGTGGCTTGAAGGTTGATCATTATGGGATGCCAATTTTCTCCCTAGCAACCAAACTTAGTACCCTAGCAACGGAATAAACAAAGCCTTATATCTCCGCTTCAGAACATCATAGAGACACGGGGTTGGACCGTTTTACTTGTGGCTTGAAGGTTGATCATTATGGGATGCCAATTTTCTCCCTAGCAACCAAACTTAGTACCCTAGCAACGGAATAAACAAAGCCTTATATCTCCGCTTCAGAACATCATAGAGACACGGGGGTTGGACCGTTTTACTTGTGGCTTGAAGGTTGATCATTATGGGATGCCAATTTTCTCCTTAGCAACCAAACTTAGTACCCTAGCAACGGAATAAACAAAGCCTTATATCTCCACTTCAGAACATCATAGAGACACGGGGTTGGACCGTTTTACTTGTGGCTTGAAGGTTGATCATTATGGGATGCCAATTTTCTCCCTAGCAACCAAACTTAGTACCCTAGCAATGGAATAAATGTTAGCTTCATTCTAGCTTCATGCTAATCATGTTAGCTTCATGCTAGCTTCATGCTAATCATGCTAGCATTATGCTAGCTTCATGCTAATCATGTTAGCTTCATGTTAGCTTCATGCTAATCATGTTAGCTTCATGCTAGCTTCATACTTATCAGGCTAACATCATGCTAGCTTCATGCTAGCTTCATGCTAATCATGCTAACTTCATGCTAATCATGCTAACAGCCAGATAGCCTACTAAAATAAACTTCTGTCAAACCATTTTAAATGTTCAGGCTACGCTTTTTCAAGCCAACATAAAGTTTGTCCTCAAACTTTAATATCTAGTTATTATTCTTCTTCTGATCCCTACTTTTTCTGACTGTAACTCCTCCTAGAGCTTTCAAGCTACACCCACAAAACTTTACAAAACTTTTAAGACTGGTTCGTAGATTTATGCTATGACTTTTCTAACTGATGGGACCTTCCGAATTCCTAAACGGGGGGCTCAAACACCCCAAAATTTCCATTGACTTAACATTGAGACAAACTTTGACGAGTCATAGCTGCGAGTGAGAAACTTGTAGAAACTTGTGGGTTACCACATTTAAGGAGGCTGACAGGCTCTGTAAGAACATACATCACAATGGGGTGTAAGCTGTACCCCTGGGGTGTAAGAGGCCCCCAAAATTTCCCATTGACTTATAATGGGGCAGGAAACATGCCCATATAAAGGAATAAAAGCATCCCAGATGGAATATCTTCACTTTAGAGTGTCGTAGAGACATGGGGGTTGGACCGTTTTACTTGTGGCTTGAAGGTTGATCATTATGGGATGCCAATTTTCTCCCTAGCAACCAAACTTAGTACCCTAGCAACGGAATAAACAAAGCCTTATATCTCAGCATCAGAACATCATAGAGACACGGGGGTTGGACCGTTTTACTTGTGGCTTGAAGGTTGATCATTATGGGATGCCAATTTTCTCCCTAGCAACCAAACTTAGTACCCTAGCAACGGAATAAACAAAGCCTTATATCTCAGCATCAGAACATCATAGAGACACGGGGGTTGGACCGTTTTACTTGTGGCTTGAAGGTTGATCATTATGGGATGCCAATTTTCTCCCTAGCAACCAAACTTAGTACCCTAGCAACGGAATAAACAAAGCCTTATATCTCAGCATCAGAACATCATAGAGACACGAGGGTTGGACCGTTTTACTTGTGGCTTGAAGGTTGATCATTATGGGATGCCAATTTTCTCCCTAGCAACCAAACTTAGTACCCTAGCAACGGAATAAACAAAGCCTTATATCTCCGCTTCAGAACATCATAGAGACACGGGGGTTGGACCGTTTTACTTGTGGCTTGAAGGTTGATCATTATGGGATACCAATTTTCTCCCTAGCAACCAAACTAAGTACCCTAGCAACGGAATAAACAAAGCCTTATATCTCCGCTTCAGAACATCATAGAGACACGGGGGTTGGACCGTTTTACTTGTGGCTTGAAGGTTGATCATTATGGGATGCCAATTTTCTCCCTAGCAACCAAACTTAGTACCCTAGCAACGGAATAAACAAAGCCTTATATCTCCGCTTCAGAACATCATAGAGACACGGGGGTTGGACCGTTTTACTTGTGGCTTGAAGGTTGATCATTATGGGATGCCAATTTTCTCCCTAGCAACCAAACTTAGTACCCTAGCAACGGAATAAACAAAGCCTTATATCTCCGCTTCAGAACATCATAGAGACACGGGGGTTGGACCGTTTTACTTGTGGCTTGAAGGTTGATCATTATGGGATGCCAATTTTCTCCCTAGCAACCAAACTAAGTACCCTAGCAACGGAATAAACAAAGCCTTATATATCTGCTTCAGTACATCATAGAGACACGGGGGTTGGACCGTTTTACTTGTGGCTTGAAGGTTGATCATTATGGGATGCCAATTTTCTCCCTAGCAACCAAACTTAGTACCCTAGCAACGGAATAAACAAAGCCTTATATCTCCGCTTCAGAACATCATAGAGACACGGGGGTTGGACCGTTTTACTTGTGGCTTGAAGGTTGATCATTATGGGATGCCAATTTTCTCCCTAGCAACCAAACTAAGTACCCTAGCAACGGAATAAACAAAGCCTTATATCTCCGCTTCAGAACATCATAGAGACACGGGGGTTGGACCGTTTTACTTGTGGCTTGAAGGTTGATCATTATGGGATGCCAATTTTCTCCCTAGCAACCAAACTTAGTACCCTAGCAACGGAATAAACAAAGCCTTATATCTCCGCTTCAGAACATCATAGAGACACGGGGGTTGGACCGTTTTACTTGTGGCTTGAAGGTTGATCATTATGGGATGCCAATTTTCTCCCTAGCAACCAAACTTAGTACCCTAGCAACGGAATAAACAAAGCCTTATATCTCCGCTTCAGAACATCATAGAGACACGGGGGTTGGACCGTTTTACTTGTGGCTTGAAGGTTGATCATTATGGGATGCCATTTTTCTCCCTAGCAACCAAACTTAGTACCCTAGCAACGGAATAAATGTTAGCTTCATTCTAGCTTCATGCTAATCATGTTAGCTTCATGCTAATCATGTTAGCTTCATGTTAGCTTCATGCTAATCATGTTAGCTTCATGCTAGCTTCATACTGATCATGCTAACATCATGCTAGCTTCATGCTAATCATGCTAGCTTCATGCTAATCATGCTAGCTTCATGCTAATCATGCTAACAGCCAGATAGCCTACTAAAATAAACTTCTGTCAAACCATTTTAAATGTTCAGGCTACGCTTTTTCAAGCCAACATAAAGTTTGTCCTCAAACTTTAATATCTAGTTAAGATTAAAGTTCAACTGAGAATTTTTTTACCTCTTTATCTTTATTGATGACCTGATTGGGATGTTTGCTACTGCCATAAAGAGTTCCTTGGTGGTAAAAATAACCCCAGAAATTAATTGAATGATTACAAAAAAATATATACATTTTTAATGATACAAATAATATATCTTTTTTTTGTTTACTTCCCATCTATACATTAATGCTGTGTTTTGAGAGATATTAAGTATTTTTGTATCTGTTTACCACTCTATTCCTCAACTACACCATTAGCTTACCTGTAAATAATCAAATTTTAATGAAAAATTCACAAACATTTTGATCTAAATTTGATCTAAATTGTTTTTTAGATATTGATCTAGATGTTATGTGTTGAATTCGGCCATTTGGTGTTTAGAAAAAAGACCAGAGACCCATTCATTTTACTGGATGTGGCCAACTGCTCATCATCACCACTTTAGTGAAACGTTTTGTGAATTTATGTTTATATAAACATAAGAAAGGACATTAAAAATAAATATTATTTCAAATAGTAGAATTTTGTGTAGTTTTGTTGCATTTTGAAATGTCTGTTTTTACAAAATACCACAGAAATTTGAATGACTGTAAGTATGTGTCTATGTGTGTGTGTGTGTGTGTGTGTGTGTGCGTGCGTGCGTGCGTGCGTGCGTGCGTGTGTGTGTGTGTGTGTGTGTGTGTGCGGGCATATACCTGTACCTGTGTGAGCATTTTACATCTTTGTTTTGCATCTGTGGCTGTTTTTTGCCCAATTCTGTAAAAAATGCTCTAGGTGCCAGTCATACTATTGTGTTAATAGGGACTTATAAGGGTTAATATTATACAATATAGATACCTAAATGAGATTAGAAAGGGCTGATCTTGGGTGCTGGGCATTGGCAAAGGCCCTTGTAATGGAATCACAGTGCAAGAGCCCCTTGTTAAGGTGCCAACGTTTAGCAACGGGTGGGCTCGGATGGACTAGAGGAGACGTACTCGTGCAACTCGACCCCTCTCAACCTTCATGCAAAGGTCTGTTCACACACTGTTTTCCAGTGTTGCCATTTATAGACCCTGCAGTTTGTTTGTGAGCGAAACTGATGCCTGTTGTGCAGTGGGGCAAAATATGAAATGAACAAAACCATTCATTGTGTTAAATTATAGTAGGCTAGTCCCTCCGGATCGACACTTTACACCCAACCAATGTTAAATTACTATAAGTAAGTAATTTACTAGTAAATATATGTTAAACTCTGCAGTTTGGATTACATTGCGGCATCACCAGTTCCAAATCAGAATCAGACCTTGATTTGATGAAACAAGACAATTATCAGACTGGAAAATCCATCAGCAAGATAACAACAAGAAGGGAAATATGATTACTTTGTTTATATAGACAAAAATGTTAACCAGAAAAATAAATAAAAAATAAAGATTTAGCCAAGATGCCTGAAATGCAGCCGCGAGAAAAGCTATGGAAACTTTCCCAGCTAGAGTTATATTAAATATCCAAAAGGAAAGGGAAACTGTAAATTGAAGATCCAGACAGGAAGATGGAAAAGTCTTTTCACTTAAAGTGAATATTTTTGCTTGTAAAACTCGGCAGGTTTTTATAACTTTTGTCAAACAGCATTTTTTATTTCCTTAAGGGAGCGCCATATTTTCCGTTATTGCATCGACTGGGATATTACATTACATGAATATAGCGAAAAAGATCTGTGACTAAAAATCAAGATGGTACTTAACATTCCACAAGGTTTGGTCCATGAGAACAGAACAGATTGCATTCAATTCAGTCCAAAGACTTTAAGACACTTATTCTTTATTCGTTGATGTTGCATCCTCTTTAATCCACAATTAAAGGTGCCAAAGAATGCATTGAAATGTTCTACTAATATCTCTACAGTAGGTAAGTGACTTTATTAAGTGCAAAAATTATCTAGAAACATTTTTACATTTCCATTCACATCCCCAGTATTTGCCTTTAGAAAGAAATGGTCTATTATTGCCTTATTTGAAAGGCTCATGAATAATAATGTTGAGCTCTGCTCTGATTGGCTGTTTCTCACAGCAGCTCCTTCAGTAGCTCTGTGAGTGTGTAAACAGATCTTATGTTTGAGCCTGTAACAGCCAAAGATACAGAATTTAAGGAATAATTAATTGTTTGGAGATTATTAATGTACGTTTCTGTCATTTTTTTCAGTATGGACCTGCAAAGCGTAACTGTAATGTCCAGTGTTCGAATTATGTCAAATATTATGGGGGGTCCCCTAGCAATGCTTATAGGAAGTCATTGACCACCCCAGCCCCCCTTAATTCGAACACTTTTAATGTCAATAGTAAAACTTCTGCCTAAACATTAGCATACAACATTAACTAGCACATAGTGCTAACTTAGCATTTACAACTTTGTGTTTAGCATGGTAACAACATTGTAATTAATTTAATGTCTAATTTAATGTTGGGGCGTGCATCACGAACGTAACGTCACAGTCGCCCAGCCGTCTTTTGCATGCACGAGGTTTACAAAAGGAGGAGAAAACAATCGTGTTTGGTACATTACCATGTACTCTTATTATTCGTCTATGCCTAGGTAAATACCTACCCTATCTTACGGCAAGTCATGTTATAGTCAAGAAATATTTCATTAATTTATTTGTGTTCATGGCACCATATTCAGCTTTTTCGTGCCATTGAGCACAAATGTCTTTTTCGTGTCACTCAGCACTTATTTGTATAAATTGTTTTTCATGTCCGTGGCACAACTTTCTTTTTCGTGTCATTTTATGTATTGTCTTCTCATTGTTTTTTCCTATTTTTAAATCGTTGTCGCTTGGGGTTCGATTTGGGGTTTGGGTTAGGATGTAATTTGATGTATTGGTTTCGACATGTTTTTCTTCCACTTTTAAAATGTTTATTTTCGCTTGCGGTTGGAATTAGAGTTTGGGTTCGGATGTCTGAAATGTAACAGAAAGTCATTCTTACCCTAACCCCAAGCGACAATGGTAAAAAATAGGGAAAACTTGTAAAAACAATACATAAAATGACACAAAAAAGAAAGTTGTGCCACAGACACGAAAAACTATTTATAGAAATGTTTGCGACAAAAAATTCTGCATTTTTTGTGATCGTATCACGAATTTCTGTTTATGGATCATTGTCACATACTGTATTGGTTACTTAACTTTTTTTTCCTATTTTCTTTGGTTTAGGGTAAGTTTTACATAAAATGATGCATTCTTACCCAAACCCAAATCTAACCCTGACGCCAGGCTACAATGGTTTAAAAATCTGAAAATTAAAAAAAAAAAACAGAAAAAATAGTATAAACCAATACTTAAAGTGACATCCTAACGCAAACACCAAATCCCTAAACCCTAAACCGAAGCGACAATGGTTGGAAAATAGGGAAAAAAACAGTTGAGTAACCAATACGTGACAATGAAACATAAACAGAAATTCGTGATACGATCGTGAAAATAATCAAGAATGTACATGACTATGCGTACATAATTTCATGAGACTGGGTAGCAGCAACACGACTTGCCGTGAGATTGGGTTGTTATATTCTGATGCACCTTTAAAGTCGTCTTTGTGACTGTGGGGTCTAAAAGTCAAAGACCCATTGAAACTTGGAATTTAAGAATTTAGGATGTTGTTAACACTTTCAGACAAAATGGTGAAAAAATAGTCCCAAGCTGTCACCCTATTAAAAGGTCCTAATATTTAGGTAAACTGTATATTTGGCACCAATTTGTACCTCTGAAGGAACATGTTACCTTGATGTACTAATATGCACCCTTTGGTACCACCTCTGAGATACTAATATGAACTCTTTAGGTGCAAATGTGTCGTTTTTGAAAGGGTGCAACCCCAAAGACATGCAGCCAGGGAGCGTTTTTTGGCTATTTTTTTCTGACTGTAAAGTAAAACAAAGAAATCATCATGCTTTTACAGATTATATGTCAGTAATCATTTAAGCTCATTCAACAGTTGGGATTGTGTTAGCTTTCCTGCAGCTCCACTTATACAGGTTCAATTCCCAGTGAATGCATGCATAAGTCAAATGCATATTCTGATAAATACATAAATCGATAAATGTGATCATAGACCCACCTCTATATGTATGTTTTTCTTTACATACACAACTTTATTATGCTTCAGTGTGATTCACTATGGCTTATTCACATTTGTTTTTCCACGTTCCATGCTATGGAAAGCAGAGCTGGCCACCAATCAGTCCGACGGTTATTTATAGCACTTCTCTATGGAGTCGTGTAGTTGATGTGTAAATTGAAACTCTTACTCTGGACATGGCCCCAATGCATGCTCAACCCTGACCCTGAGCCACTGTAAAGTTGAACTTGACTTATAATCACATATGTAAAACACACACACAGATATTTAAAGTCATATCACCTTCTCATAAAGGCATGGTAATGTTAATAATAAATAATGATATTTACTATAACCTGACTTAAAGCCAAAATATAGACTCATGCAAGCCCCAGCTATATGCATGATTATATTAAAAGCACATTTGGTTATGTTATATCTTTGCATCAGAAGTACACACATAGACACACACACATATCAAAATACAGACACAGGGTAACAAATAAAAAGTATGCATTTATCTCGACCGACTTTCTCCACCCATTTTCAAAATGTGCTGTAAAATTAGTCGAAGGAAAACTTCAGTGAGTTGTCAGCTGATAACTGAAGCCGTCTAGCGTTTATGTGATTATTGGAGGAGAGCGACCGGCCAAGGTGAGGTTCCCACAGCCTTATCCAATGACCACAGGCCTGCCAACAGAATCCTGAGGCGCAAAAGGGCTGACTTACAAAATCTGAGCCAGATGCAACTAATCTTCAAGGCATTCGGGTTACCGGCCGCTTCGACGCATCTCGGGGGCTTTCGTGATGAGTTTTCTGGGAAAGCTGGTTTACTTTTAGATTAGAGTCCATTCAACTTTATTATCATTGTATGGATCACTTCACGCTGAACTAGACAGTGCACAGTAATAGAGCATGTGTAAAAACCCAGCTTAAGTCATTTTTTTTGTTTTCATACATGATGTAAAGATCATATAAAGAAATATAACCTTGATATCTTTATATTGACTGAGTGAGGTCATGTCAAAGATTAAAATCAAACTTTGAATCTCATACGGTTTGACAGACACGGCTTGGATTTAAAGACAGGATTAGGCTTAGTTAAATTGTGATATTAAGTACAGTCAGAAAAATTGTCAAAAATTGTCCCAATATGTCACACTGTGAACTCTGTGTGGACTCTGAACATCCACTACGATGACCTTGGGACCAGATGGTTAAAAGTATTTCAAAATATGTTTAAGAAAAATTTGCTCTGGCATTAGCTTCAATGTCCATCCAGTCCCAATTTGGGTTTGAAATTGTATCTATTTATAATAATTATTATAACAAAAGGCTACATATATATTTTGGGTAGACTTTGTACTGGAAAAAAAACTATATATTAGAATCAAATATTTGAGTTCACCCACCAAAGTCAGAGAGTAAACTAGCATTTTTCCTCACTTAATATAATCAATTTTTATTTCACGAGGCTAACATTCTTCTGCTGTGTTTTTTTTTTTCTTATGAGAGATCTTTTGTTCAGAGCTGGACAGGAGCACATTATACGCCTGAACACAATGGCTGTTGACAGACAAAATTCCAAAGGTGCCATCTCCAGTCATCCACGTTCTCATGCCATTAATCTTCGGATTCATGAGGGGATTCCCACTGCTTGTGCTTCATATCCCTCTGCTCTGTATAATAGCGTTTGCTTCATTTGCTTTTAAACATTCTTAAATTGCATAGCCTACAGTTTGTACAAGTTTGGATGATAAGAAATCTTTGATAAGTCTTGTGCTTCAATGCTTAAAGTTTGACTTTTCTTTTGCAGTTGCACAAAATGACATTAATAATTTAGCTGGAGGATTCATGCATGTAAAACGTTCGCAGATGCGTGTCCACGTGCAAATTAATTACTATTAATGCCTTCCCACCATTCGGGACGCTCGCGCATTACAGACATAATGGGTTTGTCTCCGCGCACTAGCTGCGCCCCGCGCACGGCCCCTGACCGGGGGCCCAGGCACTCGCAAATCTCTCGGTCTGCTAATCACTTTCTCTTCTACCTTTCTGAAGAAGCAGTGTGAGGTTACGTCAGACCACCAAAAGTGCAGGCCAAGCAAATGAGCGGCTGAGGAGCTATTTGTAGGCATTGCTGCTGAAGCCGGGTACGGCTGCTCACCCTTCTGCGTTCAATGCTTTAAACTCGCTATAACACTAGAAGCAGCATGCACCGCATTTCTTTATTTCGTTGGGAATGAATGCACTTGGAGAAATGGGATATTGCGCATCCATCCAGTGCGCGTAAAAGCGCAATTAGTTGGAATTCAACATTTAAATCTAAAAAAATGAAAACTTAAAAGGAGCGCGGCACACGATGACGATTCTGCATATTTCAGCAGGCAGATTGTTGCGTTATAAGATACGTTTCTATTAAATCTCTTTTGCTTTGAATTCACCATGCCTCACGCGCGCAACAGGAACCCGAGTCCAATCCCTGAGGTGACATGGGACACTGGATTGAAAGAGATGAACGAGACCTGGAAGGGGGCTATTGCTTGCTTGGGGGTTGCCATCTTTTTTGTCATGACAATTGGGATCATATATTGGCAAGTTGTGGATCAGCCCAACAAGAACTGGATTCTGAAGGGGACTTTCAGCGGGCTTATATGGGAGAGGCGGACGCAAACCCTGGTCATCCAGACACTGAGCGAGGACAAAACTTTCGCCGAGATTGACGTCGGGAACGTGGGGAACCCCGACATTGAGGTTCCCTTCGTAAGGAACTTGTGCTGGCTTAACAAAACCGAGTTCTGCTATACATGGGACTCTGTTGCAGAGGTGAAAATATCTTTGGAAACAGAGGAGGCATCGGAAACTGAATGCTACACCGTAACCTGGTCTCCAATTCACTGTCATGTGGACCTAAAGGTAAAAATCTTATTAAAATTACACTATTAAAACTAAATTAAGTGTTCTGCCATAAGAGAACCTTTTAAAGTTCCACAAAGAATGTACACGTTTTAAAATAAAGGTGCTTAAAAGGTTCTTCAAAGCGATACCATAGAATAACCATTTTTGTTTGCTCAAAGAACCATTAGAAGAACCACTTTATACCCTTTAATAAAAAAAAGGTTCTTTATGGATTTATTTAGCCAACAAATGGTTCTTCTGTGGCATCATGCAACAACTTTATTTTTAATAGTGTACCTGCTTCTATCTAAGTTTTGTAGAAAACTTTCATGAAAACCAAAAAAATAATCTAAATGAAACATCAAGAACTTGTTTAGTCTCCAAAAAATCATATATCACATCTGAGAACCTGATATGTCATATAAAGGGTCTTTGCTTAACTTTAGATGGTTAATGAACCATAAATATTTTTTTAAGAGGATGTGGAATTACATTAATTTTTGTAAGATTTTACATTTTGCTTCATAACTGTATTATGTAACTTTAATTTAATATTTAATTTTATGTGACTTCAAATAGTACAACATGTTTGGTTATCATTGTTATTTTTATAGCATTATTTTCATGTTAAAAGTATAAAGGGAATTTATATGCATTCTTTCCTTTCCAAAATGTTTAACCCCTTTGTGCAGGCACTCATATAGATCAAGATACATTTCACTGTTATGCAATGAGACAATACCTGTCTTTGTTCGGCTAATCTTTATGCATTTCGGAGGTTTTGGTCATATAATCCCTTAATTTTTTTACCCTAGTAAATCCTTCATGTGTTACTTCAGATTTAAACCTGAGAACACATTGTTTAGTTAAATCCTTTGCAATGCACCTGTTTTATGTGTTATGAGAGCAAAAAGCTGTTTTGGTGGATAAGAATTAAATAAGAGTCTTTACCGTAAACTAATACCCTCTATTGTATTATTCAAACATAACAAGATACATATTATCTCTTCTTTCATTCTTACTGTGCATTCATGCATATAACAGCTATTTCAATTCAAAGCAATACATTGCACATGTGTAATTTGGGAATCGAACCCATGGCTCTGGCGCTGCTAACCCAAAAAGCATTGCACCAAAGTCATGCTCTTTCTTCATCCTTCAGGACTGTTTCTCCATGGCGAACGTTTCGTGGTACGGAGGCGCCAGCGTCCACGCTCCCAGCTGGCCAATAAACGACGCAAACATTTCCATGCAATCCTTCAGAGTCAGCGACCTGAGGGACAACCCCTCTGGCTTCGGATCGGTTTTAGAGCGTTACTTCCTGGGATCCTCAGGTAAGCGACGAGGAGCTCCATCTCACCGACAAATTTAGCCACCCTGTCCTTTCACACTCTGTTGACCAGTCCAAACATGTATCCATTTGTGACTATGTATACAATGCAAAAGCGTCCCTGGCCCGGCACCACAGGGACCTACTGTACATAGAGAGCGTAACACAATACGGATGGTTACTTCTGCGTGGTGAAAGATTGCAAAACAAAGAACATCAGCCCTGTGTCTTCAACGAAGCCGTTGGCATCTGTCAGCAGTTGCCTCGGGTTTCTATTGAGGGGTAATTAAACAAACAAGGTCAGATTTAAATAACCTGTGTGTTTATGTTTCACTGCTGGTTTGGAGAGAGGGTGCGCGGGATGTTCATGGAAAGATGATGAGTTCAGACATCATTAAGGACACTGTCTGACATTTTGTCTGTAATGTTTTGGAGTGTAATATCTATTTTTAATTTAAAAACAAGTGCAAGGATTTTTCGCATCTTTTTAAATAATCCTAAAGGATTATTAGGAACATCATACTAATACTGTGTTTGACCCCTTTTCGCCTTCAGAACTGCCTTAATTCTACATGGCATTGATTCAACAAGGTGCTAAAGGAGCATTCTTTAGAAATGTTGGCCCATATTGATAGGATAGCATCTTGCAGTTGATGGAGATTTGTGGGATGCACATCCAGGGCACGAAGCTCCCGTTCCACCACATCCCAAAGATGCTCCATTGGGTTGAGATCTGGTGACTGTGGGGGCCATTTTAGTACAGTGAACTCATGATTCGAGCTTTGTGCATTTTCCTGCTGGAAGTAGCCATTAGAGGATGTGTACATGATGGTCATAAAGGGATGGACATGGTCAGAAACAATGCCCAGGTAGGCCGTGGCATTTAAACGATGCCCAATTGGCACTAAAGTGTGACAAGAAAACATTCCCCACACCATTACACCATTTCATTAATGAGAAATTGGACAGGTGTTCCTAATAATCCTTTAGGTGAGTGTATGTTATTAAAATAGATATTTATCTTTCATTTTGTGTAATATAAAACGGTACCTCTCATAATAATTTGCAGCATCCGGGTTATTGTGCGTTATTAGTTTTACGCAGTTGTTATCTCGGAATAACATACCTTGGAATGATGCGACTGGCCAATCAGAGTCAAGCATTCTAGAGTGTCATGTAAAAAGAGTTTATAATTTGGGGCGAGGGGTGTTTACTTTCTATATAGAGCATTTAATTTAACAAAAACTACTGCCATACTTATAAAGATAAGTATGGCAGTAATTTTACTCCATTTCACGGACAGGAAAAATAAAAAAATGTAACACTATCGATGTGTAACATAAATCAGAAATGTGTTCATCTGCAAGTACATTTGTAACTTTTGAGATATTCCCTTGATTGAGAAGTATTTAGTAAGGCTTACAGTGCGGCTCGTGACTATTCATCCGACGGACGCAAATTCAAAATATGTGTTCGGAGTGTCATGTGTGTTGCTCGTGTTTTCAAAATATGTGTTTGTTGTGTAATGTGAACCATGTGCATCACGTGTTTTGTCAAAATAAGTGCCTGCTGCACACGCGTCAAAACCGTTTATGATGAAAGAGACGCTCACGTTCACAAATTACACGCAAGACACTCCCTTAACACTAAACTCTGATTACGCATGAGATTATGCGAGTATCTGGCAAACGCGAGACTCTCTTTTATCATATGTTCATTGGAGAGGTGCTGTAATGACACAGTGTCCGGGCTATCCAAGCGTGCCATGAGAGGCTCGTGTTGGTGGGCAGCTGCTCTCCAAACTTGGTTCCCATTCGCACCCTCGAAGCAAACCTCGCCAACCACACACAATCCAGCAATTAATAACCACATTTACTCGACACAGTCACGCTTCCTTTTTGAGGTTGTGTCGTCTGCGTTTGTGTCTGCGTCCGAACAGTTCGAGAGCTTTCAGCAACTAGAAGGTGAAAGCGGTAATCTGTGTACCAGACAGCCGAACAGAATTAGATTATAGCAAAAGGGTTACGGTCGTAATATCCATCATGTGACATAAACAATGGCCTTTTATGATTTACTCGATCCCGCCACAGCCTTACGTAACGTCCTGAGCAGTTTAACCCATGATTTTAATCCCTTTTCCACCTCGCTAGAGGACGGCCTTGATTTCGGAGACCTCTAAAACCCCTCTTTAATTGGCTCACTTTAAAAAGAGAAACGTCGAGCTTCCTGCCAACGCAGCTGTCTCGTGTTGCCAAGTAACTACAGACATATGATGGTATACTGTATTATGACCAGTGGCACAACAATGACAACCACGTTGGCTCAGATTCGTAAGGCAACCCAGCAGCTGACCGCCACAACAGGTCAGCATCTATTGGTCGACGGTGTGTTGATAATCAAGGTAATTGTTTTTCATGAGTCGGCCTGTAAAACGAGACCCAAAGGCAAACTCGAACTTTTCAGCACTGTATATTTACATATAGGCCTTGAAATCAGATAGCGGCTTTGGTCATGCAATGTCTGTCGAATAACTTGTTGATGAGAGACATTATTGAAGTGTCCGGACTCTTAAAGAGACAGAGAGATTTAACATACGCAGCAGTTGCAGGCAGCCATTTTTGATCTTTTGATTTTTTATGAAATGAAAAATTCAATTCACATTTCTACACATTCAGGTAGCTGTAAAAAGATGCACAGGTTGCGGTAAAACACATTTTAATACTTTGTTAAATAATAGAGTCCAACTACAATGTAAAACTTATACAACATAGTCAATGTGGTCCATTGTCTTGTGAAAAAAAGAATAATTAAACAATACAGTATTTCACTGTTGATTCTATTTGAATTTTGGAAAGTTGGTAAAAAATTCTCAATTTAAAATTTCAGACACATTTAGCACATTTTTGTTTTTAAAGGGGACATATAATGAAAATCTGACTTTTTTCATGTTTAAGTGCTATAATTGGGTCCCCAGTGCTTCTATCAACCTAGAAAATGTGACAAAGAGCAGTTAGTAGCGTACTTTGGGTAAACCATTTTCTTTAAAAATAGGTCATTAAGTCAAATCTGGCTCCCCTTGTGATGTCAGAAGGGGATAATACCGCCCCTTATTCTGCACTATCCAACCACAGCACTGCCATTTAGTGCAGAGTTCAGCCTACAAAGTGACAATTTTAACATAAAATTATAAATTATCTATGGGGTATTTTGAGATAAAACTTCACATACGTACTCCGGGGACACCAAAGATTTATTTGACGTCTTGTGAAATGTCCCCTTTAAAACATTTAAGCAGTGAATAAAATCAAATTGCCCAAACAGTGCACATTAATACAAAGCAATACTTTTTTTAAATAACCTGCTTTGGCTTTGTCTGGTATGCAACACCCGATTTATAGTCGTGCGTAAGCTCTACGCCATATTATCCGTAGCCTGTGCGTAGCCTGACGTGCACCTCTCAAAATGTTTAACAGCGCGTCAGCTCTACGCGGACCGCAGGCGCTGTGATTGGTCCACCAGAACCCTTCCCGTCAGGTAAAAAAACTGCGTCATGGGTATTTCCGTTTGCGACGATGAAACCAAAGATTAGACAAGTTGAGGAGTGATTTAACTCAAACTAAAACAAAAGTCGCTGTTTATTTACTTCCATCATTGCTCGTCTTCTCAAATCATACACAACAAGTTGCTGTTTCTTCTTCGTTTGTGGGTTAATTTGCCAAGCTTCTTCTTCTTTGACGGTTGCGCTGCTACTGTGGTTACACGCGTGGATACTGCCTGCCAGCGGTCTGCGCGTGTGTTTGCGCGTCGACGCAAAAGTATAAATGAAAACCGACGCGGAACCTACGCCGTCGCGGGTACGCTGTAGGACTTTTCACCATTCAGTCATTTATGACCTTAAAATAAAACCCATCCTAAACTATTACACTATTACACCACGTCAGCATTTCCTGCATGGAAGTATAAGAAAAATATGCTAGGATAAAAGCTTTAATAGTACATTTTTTTATATTTAATAAAAATGGACAATTAGTCAAAATTTATAACAGTAGATCTTTGTTTTGTTTATCTTTTTATGTAATCACACATTTTATAAGCAAGGTGCATTAAACTAATATAGATTACATTTAAGAAAAAAATAAAACAATAATCTGATTTTAATGGAGTTAAATGCTTTCCCATTGAGTTTTGAAAAGCTCAGAGGCCTCTTTGTTCAGGTGTGTATAACATACAGGAATCTGCAGAAGGGGAAATAAATAACTGTCGTTAGCTGACGTTTAAGAGACTTTGGCTTGAGTTATGAGCAAGGTGGACTCTACAGAACTTTAAAGGGGGGGGGACTCTTATTTTTAGAATCATTCCCCACAGTAACTACTACCAGCTTTCCTGAAATATTTTCCACTCTGTCTTTAAAGCAAAGATGAATAACAGCATCCATCTCATTCTTTTCACCTAATATGGGCTGGATAAGAGCAACGAGTGGAATAATTTCTTAGGAATAAAGAATAGATTTTATAATAAATATACCGTATATTGCATACACATGAGTCACTATAAAACGTGAAAAGTTCAATCAACTTAAAAAAAGAGATTTTTTTACTTTAAAAGTCATTTTTACCAATTAAAGTAATTTTTAAGTTGATCCAACATTTCCCTTTTTACATTTAAGTGACAATGAAAAATTACGTAAAAAAGTAACAATAAATTGAAAAATGTTTTTCGAAACAGCTGTATTTTGAAACAATGCATTTTTTAAAGGGGAAAAGGTGTAATGATAGCACATCTCATTAGAACAATTATGGCAATGTAAGGTATAATTACATTTATAGTATATATAAGTATATTTAAAATTTTCTTGCTCAATTTAAAACACATCGGAGTAGTTTCACCACATTATTCAGTAGTTTTTATTCATCCAAAAATGAGAATTCTGTCATGCACTCTTAATTTGTTCCAAACCTGTAAAAAGTAGGAAGATATTTTTAACAATGTATTCAAGAAGTTTTGAAGCACCATTGACTTCTATAGACTTCTATGGAAGTCAATGGTGCTCCAAAACCGTTCAAAAACATGGCTCAGAATATCTTCCTTTGTGTTCAGCAAAGTAAATGATGACAGTATTTTCATTTTTGGGTGAACTATCCCTTTAATTGTGATAAAGTAATCACTGCAGCAATGCAACAAACATGACTGAATAATGTGCAGATACTTTATTTAGTTTGTTTCACAATTAATGCATTTGGCTGATGCTTTTATCCAAGGTTATCCCATTTCTCCGAACTTTTTCGTTGTTCCTGAAAAGCAGTACTAGCATCTACAGGGCTAAAGGGACATTTAAAGGTACAGTTTGTAAGATATTTGCACTAAAATATCCAAACACCACTTGGACAGTGTTATATATTTTGTACAGCTGATTACTTACAATATCTCTAATGTTTTCAACTACTTGTAAATTATGAGACCTATGCCATTCTTAACAGTGACATGGGGCAGTGCAGTCGCCTGTAAATGATGTTAATATCCACATTACCCTTTATAACTAATGTAGAAAACACATGACAACAATGAAGCCTGATTTAAGGGGCGGGGCTGAAAAGTAACAGGGCTGTGACCTCATCCAAAAAGAAAGTTTTATTTTGATGAAACATTATGAAAACAAACTTTATTTGAAACAGTGTACATTAAGGTGACCAGACGTCCCTGTTTCCCGGGACAGTCCCGTTTTTTGAGACATATAAGAAAGCGTCATTATCATCAATCAAGTTATCATAAGATTTGAAAACAGTTAAAGTTATCAGGAGTTAAGGTACTAACTACTCATGTTAAATTAAAGTAATACACCAATAAAGTGAACTGATCACAGTATGGTACTGAGCATTTGTTTTGTGTAGGCTAAATATATTTACTTTTTGCATTATTTCTTCTTTTCTTCACGTTTACAATGCTATCAAATCAGCTGAAATAGTACCTTAGAAGTCGTTTCTTGTATAAAAAAAGGAAAACATTAGATTTAGGCTACAGAAATTGTTCAATTAATTGAATTAGAAACACTGCAAAAAATGACTTTCTTATTAGTGTTTTTCTCTTGTTTTCAGTACAAATATACAAAAATTCTTAAGTCAAGTTGTATTTTCTTAATGGGCAAAATGAAAAAAAAAAAAATAAGTCAAATTTTTTCAAAACTATCTGCCATACGTAATTCAAGAAAAATTTTCAAGAAAAATATTTTTGCATGTTTTGAGCAAAAATTCACTTCAATTAAATTTTTTGTCTTAAAGATAAAATTTTACTTATCAAGAAAATGCATCTTGATTTAAGAATTTTTTAGATATACTAAAAACAAGACAAAAATACTATTAAGTAAGAAGTAAGTCGTTTTTTGCAGTGAACCCACAACGATAAAATAAAACTTTCAAAAAACGTTTTGTCCCCATTTTTAATTCATAGATAACAACAAATGACATTTTAATGATATTTTGACAATTTAACTAGGAAATGTCCCCGATTTTCATTTTAAAAATCTGGTCACCTTGCATACACTATAAAAATAATTACTGCCTTAAATTAAGAAATCAGTAATTTAAATTAATTAATGAATCAAATTAAAGTCATTTAAATGTACTCTTTTAAATCTTGACTAAATAAGTTGCTTTAACTTAAAAAAAGTTGTAAATGCTTGACTTATTTTATTGAGTTAAAATAATGTAAAAAATATGTTGCAATGACTTATTACAGAATTTGTACATTTTAATATTTGTTTGTAAATTATTGCTTTTATACAACCTATAGACCGTTTCAGCAGTAACAACATAAACAAGCCGCTGTCGCGGTCCGCACCTAACTTCCGGTAAACTCCGCTAACAACAAATTCTTTAAACATAGTTTATTTATATAGCAAACAAAACAACACATAGATTACCTAGGAAACCAAAACATTTGTTATTTTCGACGAGGCATTTGTTCAAGAGATCAGTTTAGCAACTAGTCAGACCATTAAAAAACGAAACCGGAAGTAAGGTTCGGATCCAGACGTGTATCGCGTGCGTCCGATGAAACCATCTATTAACACCATTAACATTTTTGAATGTCTTTTAGTCTCAAAAGAGTTTACATTTACATTTTTTTTTTACAATTTACATTTGGGCATTCTATGCAAATGTCAACCTCAGCAGTTTTTACCTAAAGTTTTTTTCTCATATGTCAATATTTGGTGGTTTAAATATCCATGCAAAGTCTCTGTTAAAGTTTATAAAGCATTTTTTCACTATTTATCATAGTTAAGTAAGTGCAAATTTCCATAACGGAGAAATGTCACATGCATTGCTTCTTCCTCATAAATGCGCATACAAAATTTTTATTGAAATAAATATTAAATATTCCCAGAAGAGCCGTCCATTCTCCAGTTATTGGGTATTATTGCTTCTGCATTTCATATAATTCCCACAAAGTATGTTGTCTCCCAAAAACTTGTGTCTGGACACATCAGGGCGGGTTTATAAAAATATCAACTTTAAAATGTCACATTCATAACGCTGGAATCGCCAATTTTTACATCTCAGAAATGCATTACATGTTTTTCACAATTCAAACGTCCCCATAGAGGAAGAATTAGGATGAGACTGTGAGTTAGGGGCAAGGGTTGAAATCCGAGAAGCAGGAGGAATTCCAGCCAGGGCAGCTACATCTGCGGACACAATTATCCAGTTCACATAATCTCAACCTTTCAGGTGCATACAGAGGCATACACTCTTCACGTTTCTAAGCTTTTTGGAATACAAAGATTCACGTATGTATCCCAGTGGTTCCTCTTTCAAGCTTCTTGGAATTTCCCTGATGCATCAGGCTGTAAAGTGTGCTTTACTGAGACAGGTCGAAAGATGGTGTTTGGTTTCCATCATGCTGTTTCTGCCATTCACACAGAGTCACGGATGGAGTGATCGTGTGATCTGACGCGTGACTTCTCAGTAGCGGATGAGAAGATTAGAATTCTGGAAACGTGAAACGCCATAACTCGTTTTGCTTCCGTTATGTGATGTATTTCAGTATCAAATGATTTAAAATGTAGGACGGGACTTTATTTTAACTGGAAATTGAATGTGATGAAGTGGAGCCTGGTGGTTGACAAATAAGACGGTTTTGTGATGTGAGCCAAGGAGGAAAGTCATTTGGGAGTTATTGCATTCATGTTATTAATACATACTTTTTACATTGGATTACATAGTTTTAGATTAATATGCACGGGTGAATACATGCACAATATTGCAAAATTGCTCCCAACATTTGAAATAAGCTGCAATGACATGCTGTGGCATGACATATACACTCACCTAAAGGATTATTAGGAACACCTATCCAATTTCACATTAATGCAATGGTGTAATGGTGTGGGGGATGTTTTCTTGTCACACTTTAGACCCCTTAGTGCCAATTGGGCATCATTTAAGTGCCACGGCCTACCTGAGCATTGTTTCTGACCATGTCCATCCCTTTATGACCACCATGTACCCATCCTTTAGGGCAGTGATTCCCAACCGGGGGTACGCGTACCCCAGGGGGTACGTGAAGAGTTTCCAGGGGGTACGCGAAAAGATTTAGATTTTGCTTTGATCTCATTTACTTTTAATTAAAATGTCTTTCGTTTGTCCAGTCATTGACATAAGATTGATTTTTGTGAGGAAAGCATTGTAAAAAGGACAACTTTAAATGTCGTTTTAATCTTATCATTAATATTATTAGCCGTCCTGAGTAAATGCGCTGCATGCTCCAAAACGCATTAGCGATGTCCAACTCAAGAACGATTTGCGTGTGATTTACTGCAAAAGCGCAAAAGAGACCTTGCCAGGACATCGCAATGAAAATGCGGACTGCGGAGTGTGAAATTCCAGCTAAAAGCACACTAAGAACCGGAGGACGAAAGATGAAGGGTAAAATAAGTTTTGAAAAACCTGATTTGACTTCTCGAAGTTTTGAAAAACCTGATTTGACTTCTCCTCGTGACTTCTCCTCCTCTTTTCTCCAGCAAATTAAACATAGCATAGGTTTGGCAAAACTATATATATTTAAAAAAAAAAGTATGTTCCTCTGGCAAAATTTAATACTCTCCTCACATTAATGTTGCTCCTAAAAGGAAAACTTCTTCAAATGCATATGCAATAAGGTCGCAAAAGTGACACCTTTTCAGAGATAAATTTCTACTGCGTGTCTTTATTCAGATCAGTCGTTATTAACGCCAAAATTGTGGTTTGCGCAAGCTGTTACTAAATCTGGCCCTTAAAGGGGTCATATGATGAAATTTTTTACATTTGTAAAATAAGTCTTTGGCGGTCCCAGAGTCCGTATGTGAAGTTTTATCTCAAAACACCCTACAGATAATTAATTATAGCATGTCAAAATTGACATTTTATAGGCCTGAGCAAAAATGTGCCGTTTTGGGTGTGTCTTTTAAAATGCAAATGAACTGATAAAATGCAAACACTGATCGCAATGATGGTGGTTTGTTGAAATAAACATGCTTCATCTGTCAGTGATTTTTACTTTAATGTTTCAAATTAATTAATTAATATTACTAATTATTTGTCTTTAAATTACAATTTTGGTTTAGTTTCGATGAAGGGGTACTTGAGCCTTACTGATAGGGCTGTGGGGGTACTTAGGGCTAAAAAGGTTGGGAACCACTGCTTTAGGGGACATCATAGTTTTTCATTTTCCAAAAACTGAAGACCGTATGCCCTTAAACTGGTGCATTTTATATTATATTTTTAATATATTTTAAGAATGATGATACTATGCCCTTTCAATGTGCATTAACATTTATGCATTTTATCCAAAGCAACTTTTGTGTTGCTAATGCAATGCTTTGCCATTTGAGCTCCATGAACAAATAAGAATAAATGTTGTTTTTCTTTTAAAGGTGTGTCTGTTCTAGTGGCTCCGAACGTCCCTCTACATGTGGGATTTGAAAGCAGACAGCAATTTTGTTTGCAAACCCCCGCCAGTATGGAGCGACCGCCCCTGCAGTACACCGTGTGTGTCGGACACAACGTTAAAGCCGTCCATCAGGAGTCAATGCGGCAGCTCTCCACAGCCACTCGACAAATGCCGAACATGGATGTCTTAAGGTATAGACAAACACATTTGTGACAATGTATGATTTGTTGGAATCGGACAAAAAGAGACAGACAGTTTTAAAGGAAAACACCACTGTTTTTCAATATTTTACTATGTTCTTGCCTCAACTTAGAAGACTTAATACCTATCTTTTATCAATGCGTGCACTTAATCTTTGTAAAGCGCGTCGTGAATGTGTTAGCATTTAGCCTAGCCCCATTCATTCCTTAGGATCCAAACCTGGAAGAATTTAGAAGCCACCAAACACTTCCATGTATTTGCAATTTAAAGACTGTTACATGAGTAGTTACGTGAGTAAGTTTGGTTGCACAAAAAAGTGGCGATTTTTAAAGCGAATAAAAATGAGAACTATATTGAGTGGCGGAAGATTGAATGCCAATCACAACATCAGGCCCTATTGTGCACGGGGCACAGTCTAAAAGGGTGTGTCTGAATCCACTTTTGCTAATTTAACGTCGGAAAAAATGGTTTGTGCGCCAAGTGCACAGTCTAAAAGGGTTGTTCTTGTAATGAGTAATGGGTGTGTTATGGGCGTAATGTGCAATAACCCAATGATAGTTTCATCTCCCATCTCCTGTAAAAGCCAGTTGTGCTTGTGCCATGCCGATTCCCTATTTAAATTAGGCAGAATTTGTAAACTGAAAAAATGTGCATTGTTTTTATTTGTATTGAAATTGTTATTTTTTTTGTATTAAAACCTTTGGTTGTCTTTAAAAGTCAGTTTCTTTCAGTCATGGAAGAGAAATTAGCAGGCTTTTAATTGCTGTATGGATAGCCTACATGATCCGCGTAGTCTGAAATAATAATTTACAAATATGCAAGAAAGGGTTTGTACTCTAAAAAAAACTTTATTTGTAACAAAAAACAGGAGATAAAGAATTTACAAACATGAAGAGCCGAAACGTTTCAGCACTCGGACAGCACTGTGAGTTTTTTTTGAAAAGCATTACTTAAAAAAGGTTCTCATCTCATCATATCCACAGGTACAAAGTCATCAAAAACAATAAAGCATTAAACATAGAATCAATATTTGCATTTGTTTAAAGCAAAACATTTATTTACTTACCAGTCTACAAGTAAAGCAGCTCTTTACGCCTTCTAACGTCTCGTAATCGGTCCTCATTTATATCCAAGAGACTCAAAAATAATCTTTTACATTTTAATCCCTTTAATTTTTCATATTTAAAAACGTTTGTCTGCTACTGCAAATCCATATGTGCGTTTATAGGCGCATATATTATTAACGCGCTCTTTAAATAACAAAAACAATATTGCACCATTGACTTTAGATTTTAAAGCAGGTTTTTGTTGGTCAATGGCGTAGTCTATTTTAGTTGCCTCAAAATAGCAACACGCCAATAATGCGCCTGAACACACCTCGTTTTTAGATCAGAATGCCCATGGGCGCAAAATTGGGCGCAAACGCATTTGCTATTTAAACAACGTGGCACTAAACGTGAAAATGGTAATTGCGCTGAGTTAAAACTAGCAAAAGACACTTGCGTCGCGCATTGCGCTGGGTATATGATAGGGCCCATCATCTTACAAAATAATTGTCAAAATTAGTCTATATATTACTTATAAGTTACGTTTTTGCTGTTTTATAATATTTTTATTATCTAGTGAACCTCAAAGAACATTATACAAATAAAAATAAATTGATGTAACATTGCCAAAAATACCTTTGTGTTTCACCAAAGATTCTTTTTGGACATTAAAATTTACTTTATAGTTTCACCTGAAGCATGTCATTTTCACATTTGAGGTTTGTGAACACTAAAATAATCTATAAAATATTGATTTATACCATATGTTAAATATTAACCTTTTCATCACTTATAACGTTAAAATCATGATTGTTATGGCATGTCTTTAAAGTTTTGAAAAGTACTGAGTTGGTTTAATTGGTGTTTTAGTTAGTTTTGGTCTCCCAACCTGGCCAGCTAAAATGTACCCGAAATTCATGTGAACCATCACAACTGACCAGCCTAACCAGTCTTATTGTTCAATTCAGTTTGATGTACAGTAAGACCTCCACCCTTACACATAAACCGTTTCTGTTAAGGTTGCCATTTTGGAAGTTTCTAGCAAATGTGGACTCTGGGGCCAAGCTTGAGAAAGAGCTGAGAACCTTCTCAAACCGTCTGAAGAGGCATCGCCTCAGTGAGGGAGTTATCAGACTCGATGAACATTCCACTGCTCTCCTCTCCAACATGGTGAGTTTCCACTTTCTTCACCATTCTTCTTGCTTTCTTATTCTGATTGTCTTACTTAAGCCAAACAATAAACAACTACAGTACTTTATGGGGCAGTTTCACAGACAGGGTTTAGATTAATCCAGGTCTTAGTTATTTTTATGACATTTAAGAAGTTTTTACAACAGTGAACTCATGGTCATGTTAAAGAAACCAATTTGAAATGATTCGAGCTTTGTGACATGGTGCATTATCCTGCTGGATGTAGCCATCAGAGGATGGGTACATGGTGGTCATTAAGGGGTGGACATGGTCAGAAACAATGCTCAGGTAGGCCGTGGCATTTAAATGATGCCCAGTTGGCACTAAGGGGCCTAAAGTGTGACAAGAAAACATCCCCCACACCATTACACCATAGCATTAATGAGAAATTGGACAGGTGTTCCTAATAATCCTTTAGGTGAGTGTAGCTCAAACATGAATTTTAGTCTTGGACTAGGATAAGCTCGCTCCAGGAAACCGCCCCTAAATGAATACATGTTTCGAATAAGGTAAATGGCCTCATCATAGCTGTGGTTAGTCTTCTGAGATTATATTCCCCGGCCACTGACCTTTAGTCTGCTCGGCTCTGAGTTGTTTAATATTTGGCCATCAGGGACTGCACCTGTTGTAGCTATGGGCCTTCAATTTCCGCTTGAGCTGCCATCTGGATCGCATGGCGAGGAGAGCGAACTGCTTTTGTTTTATTTGACATTTACCACATTTGTGTGAATATTGAAAATAATTATTGATCTATTTAATTTTTTATTCATTTTATTTTGGATATCAACTGTGCAAATCGATAATATTAAAGGAACAGTATGTAAGAAATTTATATCAGTTAATCATAAAATGGCCCTGATATGTCACTAGACATTAAGAAATCATTTTCATTTCAAATACTTATATCACTGACAACAGTGGTCTGGCCAGGATATTGTCATTTAAAAAGTGGAGTTGCAGCCCTCAACTGATGTTTATGTTGTCATTTTGTGTATTGGCCACCAGTTGGGTGATTGCAGTACCAGTTTTAGCCACAAGTATTGTTATTGCAATACCAGTTTTGGCCACAATCCTACATACTGTTCCTTTAAGATTTAAAGGGTCATGATGCAATTTCATGTTTTTCTAAATCTTTGGAGTGTTAAAAGCTGTTCTGGGATATAGAACAGAGGTGCCCAAACTTTGGCCCCCGGTGACCTTTAATGTGGTCCGTCATAAAAAAAAAGGATAAACGTTGTTGACCCAGATGTTTATTTCTAATTAAATTAAATTATTTTTGGTTTTGTTTTACAGTATTTTTACATTCCAAAAATGTAAATTGAAATTAATTGCAAGCAACTAAAGTGAATACTTTTTTAATGTACATGTGTACTTGAAGGTGGTTAGCATGCGTCACAAAACTGAACAAACTGGGGTACTATAGGCAAATAATGGATAGGACAAAAGGAAATTTAAAAATGATTGGCAAAATTATTTCTTTTTTTTACAACTGTTAACTTTAAAAATAAAACTGCATTGGTTATGCATAAACAGAGTAATGTTTGCTTTTTTATTTTTTAAATTTTAGAAAATTATTTTTGTAGAATCAGGGCAATTTTTATTTTAATATAACAAAGCAACATTTACTTTCTGTCCACCGCCCTCAGTCAGGTTTGATTTTTGGCCCTTGGTAGAAAAAAGATTGAGCAAGGCACTGACATGCAAGGCAAGTTTATTTGTAGCACATTTCATACACAAATGGTCATTCAAAGTGCTTTACATAGAAATGAGAAAACAATATATCAGAGAGAAAAAATATATATGTAAAAATAAGAGGCACACAATAAACTCACAATAAAAGCAAAGATACATGAGAATTAAATGATATCATTAATAATGATTCTAATATATTTCCTGCATGCCTAATTTGCTAAATTCGGGAATCCCCTATCGGAATGGAAAAGTCGGAGAAATAGGTTTTGTGGCTTACACTAGTCGACATACCCGAAGGGTCTATAGTGTCTTTTCCTCTTTTAATGGAGATTGGAAAACTCAACACACTTTCTAACAGCATCTAGTGTATATACATTTGTTTTTGCCATTTGTAATATACATTTTTGCCAAATAAAATGACGCTTGAAGACACTTTATGCTGGAAAAAAAGTCATTGTTTGAAACAATGCGAGGCAAAAAGTCAAAATTTTAATGTTGAAATGTTTAAAAGAGTCAAATGATGTTGCTAAAAAAATTGTGTATTTGGAGTGTGTTTACACGTTACAATTTTCCACATACCGTAAATTATTGTTGCTCCTCTATGCATTTCTGAAACACGGCAATTTTATACAAAGGTCGTCGTTCTGAAAAGTATGGTGTGCTCTGATTGGCCAGTTATACAGTTCGTTGTTTTTTCCATCTCTTTTATTAGGCAACAGTTTATATTACAAATGGTTGTAAAGCTCTATAAAGAACCAAAAGACTCCAAATAATTTCTATTTCAAGTTTTCTAAAGCCCTCCAGATACAGTAGCTTTGTGTGAGGAAATGTCTTAATACATTTTTTTTAAAATCCGAAAACTCTTCCTGTAAGACTTGACCATTTGCAACCAATTTAATTCACACACTGGGTACCCACCAAGCAATTTTTCATTTAAAAGACGTCTAATAGTCGTGCAAACACAGCTCAGATGTCTCGGCTAAAACAAGGCAAATTTTGGGCTGTCAGTGAAAATTTGATAGACGTCTAACCATAACCCAAGAATAAATGAAATAAATGAAACCAAACACCTTTTAATCATTCTTGACTTTGCAAACATAATGGAATATCATAGATCTCACAAGTAATTTTGACATGCAATTTCTGTGTAATCAAATTTAAGTTTATTTTGGCTAGAAGTGGGTTACTTCTAGCTGGACTATATCGGGTCTGTTGGTAACCTAGACTGTGAAATGACGGCTATTGCTTGCTGGTTAGAGTTCATTTTAATCAAAGAAATGCAATTATGTTATACTATATTTTCCTACAGTATGTCAGTCTACTATATAAATAAGACTTTTATAGGTTAGTTTCCCAGAAACAAGTAAACACAAATATTTGAATGTTTGATTGACTCAGTGTGTCAACCAATGGACTATCAGTGTTGCTCTTTTCAAGATATTTTTCACCTATAACCACTGAGCGGTTCGGACATCATTGAAGTTTCTTTAGGTACTCATTATAATCCGTAACACAGGCAGTGAACATCAGACGCAGGAAACAGGAACATTGTGTCCAAGCAGAAGCATCTCATGTTAAAAGCCACCAGCTGGGCTGTTAAGTTCAGTCTGACAAAACAAAACAGTCCGAGCTGAGCGTATTGAGGACATAAAAGACTTTATTTTTTAAGCGGATCTGAAACGACCTCGCAGAGGTCAGGGGAGCGCGGGGTCTGATCTCCTGGGAGAAAGACACACTTCTTCAGTTCACTAAAATGCCAGCAGGAAACTTTCTAGTTAAGTGATGCTTGCTTTGTTTAGGAGACTGATATGGTGGAACCATTGTGGGTAATGTGTAATATGCTTGGTATAGGTTTCCGGTCAAGAAAATTGAGTTTTGGGAAAGAGACATTAGAAAGTGTATTTAAAGGAGTAGTCCAATTTAAAGATGGGGCCCATTGACTTACCATAGTATTTTATTCCTACTATGAAAAGTCAATGGACCCCATTTTTAAAGTGGACTACTCCTTTAATAAGTTCATCAACATAGTTTTGTTCTGTATTCAATTGATAAGAATTGAAAATAATTAGTGGGTTTGCTAGACACTTTTATACAAAGTGACCAGTGCATTTAAGTTAATGCATTTTATTAGTATGTGGATACTCATGACCTTTGCACTGTTAAAGGGATAGTTCACCCAAAAATTAAAATTCATAATTTTCTCATCCTCATTTTGTTTTAAACCTGTATTTCTTTTTTCTGATGAACACAAAAGAAGATATTTTGAGAAATGATGGTAAACACACAGCATATAGGGCCCTATTTTAACGATCTAAGCACATTGTCTAAAGCGCAAAGTGCACGGTCTAAATGGACATGTCCGATGCCACTTTTGCTAATTTAACGACGAGAAAAATGGTTTGTGCACCGAGTGCATGGTCGAAAAGGGTTGTTCCTATTCTCCTAATGAGTAATGGGTGTTTTTTGGGCGTAACGTGCAATAAACCAATGAGAGTCTCAGCTCTGATCCCCTTTAAAAGCCAGTTGCGCTGGCGCTATGTCTAATCCCTATTTAGATGACGGACTTTGTAAACTGAAAAACTAAGCGGAGGAAGAAGATCCCCAGTTTAAGAATAATGTAAAAAAATTTTCGTTTTCATTTTTATTGATTTTTTTGTTGTTGTTGATTAAAACCTTTAAAAGCCTTTTTCTTTCAGTCATAGAAGTACAAATAGCAGGCTTTAAATTGCTGTAAATGTATTGATATCCTACATAATCATTGTAATCTCATAAAATAGTTAGCAAATATGCAAGAAAAGGTTTGTACTCTAAAAATACAAACAAGAGATAAAGAATTTACAAACGTGCGGAGAGTCGAAGCGTTTCAGCACTCGGACAGCGCCATGTTTTTTTTTTTTTTAAAGCATTACTTAAAAAAGTCATCATGTACAATAAATCCGTAGGGTAGCATTTAAAAAACATTTAAAAATAGATGCATGTTTAAAGCAAAGCATTTATTTACTTACCAGGCTGCAGGTGAAGCAGCTCTTTATGCCTTTTAAAGTCTCATAATCGGTCCTCATTTATGTCCAAGAGACTCAAAAATAATCTTTTACAATCAATCCTTTAATCATTCATATTTAAAAGCGTTTTTGTGCTGCTGCGCATTCATGTATGTGATAACCAAACCCGTGTTGTCGTCCAGTTTATAGGCGCATTAATATTTAAACAGGTTTGTAAAAACATGAGGATGAGTAAATGATGACAGACTTTTCATTTTTGGGTGAACTATCCCTTTAACACATTGCTTTACCAGCTGAACAACAGGGACACCTTTCCTATTACATAATATCACTATTACAATAACTATTTCCTATTACATGCTTCTTGCTAGTACTCCAAAAAATATTCCTAGAAAGTTTTTGCATGAGTTTAGAAATCGTAATTTGGACGTGATGTTCATTTAAGTGTACAGAATGAAACTTGTCTAAACTTGTGACAGAAAGCTTGTTTAGTGCTACTGTAGATTAACAAAATGAGGAGAACATGATGCACTTTTGATGTATAATTTATGTGTATTTATCATTCACACACAGTCACAGAAAATTACAATTCCTATATATATAATGAGTTCCTATATGAACTCATTATATATTTAATTTACTCAATTATTTAAAAAATAATAAACAAATGTAAAATATTGTTTTGGGGCATAACCCAATTGGCAAGTCACAGTTTTTGCACATACATTTTATCTACAAAATTTTTCATTTTAGTTTTTCCAGGTTTTTTTGTATTGATTCATTTTGACACACCCAATGGATGCATGTTTGAACTTACAACTTTTATAGGTGGTTTTATTATCCACATTCCTCCAGAAAGATTAGTGGCAGGTGAAAAAGAAAAAACAGGAATAAAAGCTGGGTCCTTTTTGCCAGGAAGAGAATGTTCTCAATGTCTTAAGTACTTAAAAGGCTTATCAGAACATGAATGTCAATGCTGTAATAAGTTCAGCCCTCCTGTTAAAATAACTCATGACTTACCAGGCATTTACAGTACATGACTTAGTCTACACATGTATCACACTGTATGTTTCTTGATTCTACAGTCTAAAAAATGCCGGGGGTTGGGTCAAAACTCATTCCCCGCCAGCCATTTTTTGATAAGTTGCCCGCCAGCAATTTTTTTGATTTTCACAAAAGTTTCACAAAATGCCTTTCAGGAAAATTTTCTTCTAACAATAGGTATATTACATATAATCATCTCTCTTTATCAGATAAAAAATGAAGCTTTTTGTCTTTATTCAGGACCACAGCTACCTCAATAGCAAGAAAAGGACGTCTAAGAGACATACCAGGGACATCCCTTTTGTAAAGCTTCTGAACATTTCCATCACCCTCTCCCCGTACCTGAGCGTAGATTCCCAGCAGTTCCAAACATCCATGCAAGAAGGCATTGAAGATTACTGGCTGAGCCTGCCGTCGGGTCCACAGGGTCGACTGGTAAAAAACTTGACATGTTTTTCACTAGTCGTCTGCAACAGTATCTGTGCATTGATTTGTTTGTCTTTCAGGTGCCTCTGTTGACCCAGTGGAAAGGAAAATACAGTGTGAAGCTCAACATCACCAACCCAAAAGCCACTCATTGGTTTCTGGACAATGTAGACATCTTGCATAGCCATTTGGGTATGGAGTATGTCATACTGGAAGGCGGCGAGGGAAACCCTTTTGAGGAACAGGCACTACGCTCCCCTCTTGCACTGGTCGGGGACGAGTACATCGGGCTCCTTGCTCAACTTGCAGAAAGGATAGGGGACAATACTATTGTGACCTCAGGAACAAGGTATTAGATTGAATGCTGTACATCATGTTATTTGCTGCTGTGAATTTTCAAAGATTGACAGTGGTGCTTTCACGCTAAAGAATTTAGATTTTGGGTGGCCCCATGGTGCAGCACTGCTATATAAGGAATATCTGCTGTTGGGCTATTATGTAGCCGACACAATGCATGGCAATTCCTACGTATTTTACGAGATGGCTAATGACTAAATTTGTAGTTTTTGTATGATTTGCTTACATCGCTGTGATGTTTGGTTTAGCAGGAGGGTTAAGGGTGGGGTGTTATTATTGTTTGTTTGTTTTTCTAAAAAACTTCCATTATTATGGAGCCCCTAAGGAGACAGGGAGCAAAAATTAACTAAAGTTTAGTTTCACGTGCGCACGTGAAACTTCGCGTTTAGTTCCGCGTGCGCACGCAAAATTTTCACGTGAGCACGCAAAACTACACTTAAAAAAATATTCTGCTCATGAAGGTTTCACTTGAGCACATGAAACTAAACTTTTGATTTTTTAATTCCAATGTCACCTAAGGGGCTCAGTACATTTTTGTATGATTCACTTTGTACGAATTTAGCCATTTTGTAAAATATGAGACTAGGTTGAAAGTAGCATATTGTTGCTTTTGATATGACAAAGACAACAGTTTTAAGTGTTCCTGTGTTAGGTTTGATTCCCAGGAAACACATGCATAGTATAAATGTTAATGTATAGTTTAGGGCAATTAACGATTATTTTCATAATCGATTAAGCAGACAATTCTTATAATTATTATTTTAAACCCAAAATGATGAATGACACAACGGTTATTATTTATTTATTTATTTCAATTAATAGGAAAAAAATTCTATAAATTTGACAGTTTTTTTATTATTACTTTCTTTTTATTTCAATTAATTAGATAATCTTTATAATTATTATAATTATTTTATTTATTTATTTGTTTTATTTAATTATTTTTGATTAATCGTACAATTTAATTTAATTTAATTTATTTTATAATTATATTTCGATTAATTGGGCATTTTTTTATTAATCTGACGACAACCCCCCTACCCAACACTGACAACTATTTGCTGTAATATTATTATTACTTTTTAATTTAATTTATTTATGTCTTTAATTTATATTTTGATTAATTGTGCAATTTTTTGGGGGGGTTTGATTTATCTGATGCCCCCCTCCCTCGAAAGTAATCGAAAATATGTATTTATTTTCAAATAATCAGACAATTATTTGCGGTATTATTATTATTACTTTTTTAATTTAATTTATTTTATTTATTTATGTATTTATTATATTTTTTGATTAATTGGGCACATTTTTTTGATTAATCTGACGACCCCCCCAAACACCATCCCAACCAACACCAACCCCCTCACCCCCACACCCGGAATTAATAAAAAATATTTATTTATTTTCAAATAATCAGACAATTATTTGCGGTATTATTATTATTACTTTTTATTTAATTGAATTTATTTATTTATTTATTTATTATATATTTTGATTAATTGGGCGATTTTTTTTATTAACCAGTCTCTTCAATAGCTCAGTATAACGTTTACTGTGACAGCTCTACTTACCAACCTCTCACTTCTCTCTAATTTTAGTTAATGGATAGTGTTAGGGTTAGGACTTGACAACAATTTGACAACTATTTGGCAACACTTTAGTTCCAGGTGCATATCCTACTTGTCAAAATCACAGCCACCAATTGCAACACTATTACTATTACTATTTTAGGAGCAATTAAAATACTTTGGACAGACATGGAACATAAACTTGATCTTTGCCATATGTAATGAACACAAACACAAATTTGTATCTGACCTGTCGAGGCTCAAGAAATGATCTTGTCTGCATCAAGAAACAATATGCACATAGTGAATTTAATAACTTAAAAAATGCTGAACAAGCAATACATTTCCAGTTCTTCTATCCACACTGACCGCTACTGTATTTAGTCCTAAAAGTACATTTGGTTCTCACCGAATGCTATCCCATCACTACAGCAACTGACGTAAAGCAGATAATGATTTTTGTCAAAACAAACAGATCCGATTTCATCAAATCTGAATTGTGTACGGTGTAAACAAAGCCAAAGTGTCTATTTACAATGATGGGGATCATCTCCATCACAGACATGTTGAAGGCGATCTGAACTGCATTTGAACCGCACTATTTCCATTACACAGGTCCAGCCACAAGCCGCTGTTCATCCATATGAGTGCACTGCAGTCCGACTGGAGTTACTCGGGCCTCAAGGGCATCATTCCATCCCTACTGCATCACAGTCTTTTGGGATATAATTTCTTCATTCCTGATGCAGTAGGTAATACCTGCCTACACACATGCAAACACTTGTACGCACTTCTTTCATCTTTTGCAAAGATGCATAACATAGATAGATAGATAGATAGATAGATAGATAGATAGATAGATAGATAGATAGATAGATATATAGATAGATATTTACAATGCATTTATTTAAAGGGGACATGTCACAAAAAAAAATTAAGATGTCAAATAAATCTTTGATGTCGCTAGAGTACACATCTAAAGTTTTAGCTCAAAATACTATATAGATAATTTATTATAACATGTTAAAATTGACACTTTGTAGGTGTAAGCAAAAATCTGCCGTTTTGGGTTTGTCCTTAAAAATGCAAATGAGCGGATGAAGTGCAAATACTAATCACAATGATGGTGGTTTGTTGCAATTTAATCAATTAATCAATTGTGCTGTGAATTATTTCTCTCTCTCTCTTTTTTCTCTCTGCACTAAATGGCAGTGCTGTGATTGGATAGTGCAGATTAAGGGGTGGTATTATTATAATAAGAGCTCCTTATGACATCATAAGGAGAGACAAATTTCAATGACCTATTTTTTCACGTGCTTGCAGAGAACTGGGTTGATCTTTTTCACATTTCCTGGGTTGATAGAAGCACTGGGGACCAAATCATAGCACTTAAACATGGAAAAAGCAGATTGTCATGCCATGGCTCCTTTAAAATACCCTTGTATTTCTTAACATTAGTTAAAGGTGCAGTGTGTAAATTTTAGCGGCATCTAGTGGTGAGGTTGCAAACCAATGGCTCAGTTCACTGTTCACCCCTCGCTTTTGAAACGCATAGAGAAGCTACGGTAGCCGCCACCGGACAAACATGTCATCGTTGGAGACAACTTAAAAAAAAGCTTGTCTGTTAAGGGCTTCTGTAGAAACATGGTGGCACAAAATGGCGACTTCCCTGTAAGGGGACCCTCACTGTATGTAGATAAAACGTCTCAATCTAAGGTAATAAAAACATAACGTTCCCTTTCAGTCGGTCACTACGACGTCACGTCGTGACCGACGAATTGGGAACCGCTTCGCGGGTGACCTATCTGCTTCGAGAAACCTTTAAAACGCCAATGAACTTGGCATGCAGATAACTGCATCTGCCGGCGCCGCCCCGCCGCACAGGTATTTAATGAGCGGCAGGTGCAGTTATCAAATCAGCTTTTTAGCTTCGAAAGCTGGCAGACTGACTGCTCACGAGAAGCTACTCTCTGCTCTTTGGAGAACTCTGCGTGTTTGATTTGGTTGGGCAAAGGCATTTCAGCGGAGGCTCGCGGGTGTTCCACCTTTCTTTTTAAATTTTTTTCTCACTCTTAGTTGAGTGTGTGCGTAGCCGTTCCCCTGTGTGCTTCATCAACATCAGCACATTAAAAGAGTGTTTCCTCTAAAAGAGTATTGCGGTGTTCTGCGTCTTTTTAAAGACAGCATTTCACTTGCACTGAGGCAGGAGCGTCTTTTTAAAGATGTCTTTCTGTCCGTGTTTCTGGATGCGGCAAATGTATGGGTCCCCGGGTGGCCACGATCGTCCTCTCTCGTGCGCAAGAGTGCATGCTGAGGCGGCGTTCGTGGAGGGTTCATACTCCTAAGAGAGCGTGAACCTCTTGGATGGCGGAGACGGGTTTCGTACCTCCGGGAACGTCACCCCCTTTTTTCCGTTGCGGAGCCCCGTTAAAGGTGCGGTGGCAAAACTCCGGAAATCTTATCTCCGTATAAACGGTGCTGAATCGGTTAGCTGGTTCGTCCAGTGACTCTCAGCACCCCCATCCACAGCCAGAGGTGCCGTAAGAGACGGGTGGCGCGTGTTCTACGTGCTCTCGTCCTCTTTCAGTCCTCACGAGGATTCTATGTCTGTCACAGCATCGGAGAGGGGGTCGTCTATTCGGTCGCCGACTCGGACCCACTCCCGCCTTCGGGTTGGGTAGGGGCTCCCGTGCTCGACCCCGAGTGGCGGCCATGTACGCTCGGGAGCGCGGAGACGGTCTGTGTGGAGCGGAGAGCTCCTCCCCCACCCGCACCGTCCCGCCTAGATGATTGGCACTTCAGGACTGCAAGAACAGCCCCAACCTTCTGTGCCTTTCTTCCCGGGGTGCATGTTGGTTGACACGGTCGTGGAAAACTCGTTTTCCTCCCGGAACCGACCGTTCAGCCATCACCTCTCACCTCTCCTGACGGCGGGGCCGCTAAGGGTTATGCTGCTCCAAGAGACCAGCCTCCCTCCCCTCACAGACCCACGGGCTTGTGAGAGGCGGCCTCTGCCGTGCGCGCCATGGCGCGATGCAGGTCCGCCAGGCTACGGCACTGAAGGATCTGCACAGGTGAGGTCACGGTCCGGCAACTAAAGAATCCTGTGTGGCTCTGACCTGGCGCTACGAGCGACTGGGTTCACCCCACAGGCCGCCGGACGTGCTATGCCCACCCCCCGGTGGTCCAGGGACGCCATCTCTGGTTGTGTCTTGCGGGCATTAAGTAGGTCATTAATAATCGCCCTAATGTTCCTTTTTAGACCAGCCATTTCGGCGACACGGCTGAGAGTGTCCAACAATGATCGGCCGCTTTAGAGCAGACTAAGGCTTCATGCCACGTCGGAGCCTAGCTGCCCCCTCCGTTACGTCAGTATATTGGTCTGCTTTTCGCCGAGGGTGTCCTGCTACGGCTTTTTTCGTTCCTTCATCCCGGCAGCTCTGAGGAACCTGTCGTAAGCTGTTCACCCGCCCACTCAGCCCGCTACAAAGGTGGAAAATGAAACTTAGCGGCTCTGAGTCGGGCGACCTGAAGATGGAGAGGATCGCTCGTCAGGAGATGGTGAAAATATCACTCTCCCCCCCCACCCCGTAGGAGGGCCGGGTGGGGAATCCTTGGTTTCGTTTTGTGTTCCGCCGACTTCAATCGGCACCCACTAACCTCAAAGAGCGAATTCCTCTTCTTTCTCCAGGTCCCCGGAGGCACATAGGAGCTTCGGACGGGCTCAAAACCCTACGTTCTCCTCTTCCTCATTCGCCAGCGGATGTATCGAGCGGGACATCTACAAGGGAGCCCCTTTGCTCAGCATCCATCAGCGGTTTCGGGTGAGTGTTTCATTACACACAACATCTCACAATGCGGCCAAAGAGCACGCGTCGTTGAGTTCCCCGTCTCCGCTCGCCACGGGTACACATCGTGCCGTTAATTTCCTCTCGCTCGGTATCTGGGGGCCTGGAAAGAGCTTCCCAGCCCGTCGCGTTGGCTTTTACGCACGATCCGTCTCGGTTATACATTCAATGTGCCCGGCTACCTCTCAAATATTCAGGCTTCACCACGGTGAAGGCTGCCGATGCGCACGTACTGCGTGCGGAAGATTGCTGTCCTATTGGCGAAGGACGCGATCGAGCCGGTCCCTCCAGCCGAGATAAAGTCGGGGCTTTACAGCCCTTACTTCATTGTACCCAAGAAGAGTGGCGGGTTGCGTCCGATCCTAGATCTGCGTACTGAGTCGAGAATTCACAGAATTCACATTCACAGAATGCTGTTCAAAATGTTTACGCAGAGGAGCATATTTTAATGCATCCGCCCACAGGATTGGTTTGCAGCCTTCAACCTGAAGGACGCGTACTTTCATATCTCCATACTTCCCCGACACAGGCCGTTTCTCCGCTTTGTGTTCGAGGGGTGGCCATATCAGTACAAAGTCTCACCGTTCGGGCTTTCTCTCTCTCTCCCTGTGTCTTCACGAAAGTTGCGGAGGGCGCACTGCAGCCCCTGAGAGAGAGAGAGCGGTGTTGGCGTTTTGGCGTATTGGCTCATAATAGCTCAGTTTCGTCAGATGCTGTGCACACACATAAATCGTGTACTTAAACACCTCGCTCGTCTCGGTCTTCAGGTCAACTGGGAAAAGAGTAAACTTTGCCCCGTGCAGAGGATCTCTTTTCTCGGAATATAACGGGATTTGGTCGATTTAACAACACGTCTCATAGAAGCGCGTGTTCAGTCAATTCTGACTTGCCTAAACATTTAAAGGCAGGGTTGCGGTTCCACTAAAATAATTTTAAAAACTTCTGGGGCATATGGCAGTAGCTGCGGCTGTGACACCGCTCGGGCTGCTCCATATGAGACCGCTTCAGTGTTGGCTTTATGACCGAGTCCCGAGGAGAGCGTGGCTCACCGGCTTTCACAGTATTATAATTACATCGAGATGCCGTCACACTTTCACCCCGTGGTCAGACCCAGCGTTTCTCAGGGTGTGGATGCCACTGAGATAGGTCTCCAGGCATGCTATTGTTGGCAAAAATGTCTCTACAACGGGGTGGGGAGCTACGTACGGCGGGCTCGTCGCTTCGGGGGTCTGGCCGACATTCCAGCGACATTGGCATAAATTGCCTCGAGCTGTGCACTGTATATCTTGCGCTCGTCCGTTTCATCAACGTGATTCGATGCTTAAGATGTATTAGTGCGCACCGACAAAACTGCGGCTGTAGCGTATATCTATCGCCAAGGCGGTCTGCGCTCTCGTCACCTGTCGCATCTCGCCCGTCTCTCCTCTTCTGGAGTCAGAAGTATCTGAGGTCTCTTCGTGCCATTCACATATCGGGGTCGCTGAACACAGCGGCAGACGCGCTCTCATGAGCAGCGCGCCCCGGCGAGTGGCGGCTCCACCCCCGGTCGGTTCAGCTGATTTGGAAATGTTTCGGCAGAGCAGTTAGATCTGTTTGCTTCTTCAGAGACAACCCATTGTCGCCTGTTTTATTCATTATCCGAGGGAACACTCGGCGTGAATGCACTGGCACACAGCTGGCCGTGGGGTTTTCCCCCAGTAAGCTTTATTAGCGCAGACACTGTGCAAGTCAGGGAGGACGAGGAGCGCATTCTATTAGTTGCGCCGTACCGGACAACTAGGAATTGGTTTTACAGAATTCACTCTCCTCGCGACAGTCCCTCCCTGGCTGATTCCCTGGCACATTATGGCACCCTCGCCCCGATCTGTGGAACCTCCATGTGTGGTCTCTGGACGGGGCGCGGAGGTTTTAGGTGATTTACCCCAGGCGGTATCTAACACCATCACTGTAGCGCGAGCGCCGTCTACGAGGCAGGCGTATACGCTGAAATGGAACCTGTTTGTTGTATGGTGTACTTCTCAACGAGAGGACCCCCGGGAATGCTCGATCAGTATTGTGCTTTTATATCTCCAGCACCGCTTGGAGAAGACACTTATCATTAAAGTAGATATCGCGGCAATATCCGCGCATCACGTACCCATAGACGGTAGATCTGTGGGTCAGCACGATCTGGTCATTAGGTTTTTAAGAGGTGCACGGAGGCTGAATCCTTCGCGCCCTCCCTCTATTCCTCCTTGGGACTTGTCCATGGTGCTGAAAGCCCTTCAGCACTGCCCTTTCGAGCCTCTGCGGACTGTGAGCGTCAGGTTTCTCACTATGAAAACTTTGACGCTCCTCGCATTGGCTTCTATTAAAAGGATAGGGGATCTTCATGCATTTTCGGTCAACGATTCGTGCCTTCAGTTCGGGCCGGTTGAATCCAGCGTTACACTGAGACCCCGGCCGGGCTACGTGCCTAAAGTTCCCACCACTCCCTTTAGAGATCACGTGGTGAATTTACAAGCGCTGCCTTTGGAGGAGGCAGACCCAGCCATGGCTTTGTTATGTCCTGTGCGTGCATTACGTGTGTATGTGGATCGCATTCAAAGCTTTCGGACCTCAGAGCAGCTCTCTGTCTGTTACGGTGGTCAGCAGAAAGGGAAAGCTGTCACTAAACAGAGGATGTCTCATTAAATTGTAGACACAATCGCCCTGGCTTATGAAAAACAGGGCATTCCTTGCCCTTTTGGGTTGAGAGCCCATTCAACCAGAAGCGTGGCTTCATCTTGGGCTTTGGCTCGTGGTTCCTCACTTTCAGATATTTGTAGAGCTGTTGGCTGGGCGACACCTAATACGTTCACTAGATTTTACAGTGTTCGTGTTGAGCCGGTATCCTCTCGAGTTCTCTCGTCAGATCAGTGAGAACATCGAGGAACGGCTCCTGTGTCGGCTTGGTGCCTTTCTTTTCGGTGCTGCACGACCGCACCATTATGGAAGGCAGTTAAGGCAAAAACGTTACAAAAAGCTGTTTTTTGTCTCCTCCACCGCTTGGTGGCCGATGTTGCGGAGCATCGGCTGCCAGCCTCTCACTAGATGTATCCTTGACTATCTGGGTGAGGCTAGCGCCCACATTGCGCCCCCTAGTGGTTTCTTTGTGAGTATTTCCGTGGAAAGTTTCTGATTTACCATGTTTCCCTTAGCGGAGTTCGTTCCGCGCCTCTCTAGTGTTGCTAAGAGAGTGTATTTTTTATAGACCTCGTGTCTTTTTATCCATCACCTTAGTGGTAGACCCCTAGAGGGTTTTCTTTCCGCAGCGATCTTAGTCCCGCCTGACGAGTTTGCTTCCCAGTTCGCCTAGTCACTATCGTGGGTTAAGGAACAAGTAGTGACCGGCCTCTGCTTCAACCCCATTTCCGTTCCCTTAAAGAGGAGAGTCGGAGGGTTTATGCAGGCACTGGAAGGGTCAGCTTCAGTGGCGCTTTGGTAGGGATTCCCAATTCGTCGGTCACGACGTGACGTCGTAGTGACCGACTGAAAGGGAACGTCTCGGTTACATATGTAACCCTCGTTCCCTGAAGGAAGGGAACGGAGACGTCACGTCCCGTCGCCACAGTTTGCTGTTCCACTGCTGATATCGGCCGGACCCTTTCCTTCTGTCCAGCTTTCTCAGCAAAAAATAGCTGATTTGATAACTGCACCTGCCGCTCATTAAATACCTGTGCGGCGGGGCGGCGCCGGCAGATGCAGTTATCTGCATGCCAAGTTCATTGGCGTTTTAAAGGTTTCTCGAAGCAGATAGGTCACCCGCGAAGCGGTTCCCAATTCGTCGGTCACGACGTGACGTCTCCGTTCCCTTCCTTCAGGGAACGAGGGTTACATATGTAACCGAGACGGTTCATTATATACACAACTGATAATATAGTTTTGTAAATTATTTTAAGGAATTCTTATAAAAATTACACACTGCACCTTTAATGCATTAGCGAACATAAAATAACAATTTACAATACTACAGCATTTATTGGTTCATGTTAATTTTAGCATTTACTAATACATTTTAAATCTTAGTTAATTTATTGTAATGCATAAAATAATTTTTAATTACTACAATACTATAATTATAAAATTTAGTGTATTTTATTTTATATTGTATTTTATGGTAAAAAATACAGTCAAAAAATACTCAAAAAGTAAACATGCAAACCCATTGTGGGGAAATAGGTTTCATGTTCATGAAAATGATATTACAAAACAATTTGGTACACAGCAATAAACAGCTTTACACAATATACACTGTTATGGATTGTACAAAGCCAGTAACACCGCTGTCACACAGGAGGATCACTCTCTGTCGAACCGGTTGAAGACGAAGAGCTTTTTGTCCGCTGGCTGGGGATTGTGGCTTTCCTTCCTGTCATCAGCTTCCAGACACCTCCATGGGCCTTTGAGAAGGAATGGGTGAGTGACACCAGAGCAGATACCACTCGAGCCAGCCTGATCTCACGAGAATTCGTACATATTTTACGAGTTGGCTAATTCGTATAAATTCATACAAAGTATGATTCTCATGAAAAAACAACAACGAAACCAAACCCCTAACACCAACTTCACAGTGGTCAAGGCAATCGTACATTATTCTGCTTTTAATCCAGAAAAACTACAGCACCCATTTACGTCTAACAGCCAGATTTACTAAAAACTTGCACCAGTGCAAATGACCCTTTTGCCGTTAAAAACTATACTGTCAGGATTTACTAAGGACACACAGTGAAAAATTAGCACTGAAACTGCATGGACATCTTGTTTTTGTGACTGCCAATATTGCACAGGCATTTGTAAGAGTTTCCCTTTAAGACGCAAAACTTATGGGAGGAAAATATTAACAATAAATAAATGTGCTCGTCAATTTACTGCTAATTTTACTTTTTGTATTGTCCCCCAAAAAGCATGTCTTTAATTGCTGGTTGTTATGAAAATGAAATGTTGTGCCTGCTCTGTAAAATGTATAGTAATGCAGCATAAAGTTAAAACAAAGTTTTTTTGCAAATCAATTCATCCTATTTTGAGTTTTGGCTTGTGAAGAGTTGATATAACTTATAAAATCAAGTTGAAATTGTTTTACCTTATTTTTAAAGTTAAAGTAACATAATGTAAAATTACAGAATTGTTTTTTTATTTGTGTATTACGGAAAATGTCTGTAATTTATTGTACCCATTATTTTACGGTATTTTTCCAGCACCCCAGTAGCCGTAATTTTACCATTTTTTTTTCAGATTTTATTT
This sequence comes from Misgurnus mizolepis, assembly GCA_025389145.1. NCBI lineage: Eukaryota > Metazoa > Chordata > Actinopteri > Cypriniformes > Cobitidae > Misgurnus > Misgurnus mizolepis. The sequence continues at coordinate 38,161,323 of JAIFKI010000012.1, read as the reverse complement.
TAATATAAAATTACAGAAAAAACTGTACTGTATTGTGTATCACGGAAAATTTCTGTAATTTATTGTGCCCCGTTATTTTGCGTTAGTTTTACGGCACCCCATCTGCCGGAATTTTACAGTTTTTACAGATGTTTTTACAGTGTATATTTAGATTTGACAAAGATGTTGCATATTTTTTACATTGCGTGTTTTTTAACCTGCGCCTTGTTAGTAAATCACTCGCAGAAACATCTGCTTTTTGGGAATTGCACTCTTACGCTAATTTGCCTTGTTTAGTAAATCTTGCCCTCTGCATTGGGTATCATGCCAAAGTGCTCAATGTGGCATATATGTACTGTTTGTCAATGGGCATGGCTTGCCATGGGCACCGTCTCCATGTATCCCACTAAACTGATGTAAACCTGTGTCTTTTAAACAACTCAGACCTTGTTAAAACATGGATTAAGAAGAAACATAACATTAGAAATATAATATTCATTCACACCATGGAGCATCATGGGAATGCCCTCTTCGAAATACCTTCTAAATAAACGACGAAATATCTGGTCTCATGCATTGATATGTTTAAGCCCTTAGAGTCCTCAGGTGGTTATTTTTCTTGCGTTTCAGGGTGTAATTGCTTGGCTTTTCCCCAACGTCACCTGTGGTTAAGGGTCCATCTGGTCTGCATTAGCGTCTCCTTCAAATTTATGACTCTCGATAATAATGAAAACCACTGCAGCAGAAATTATAATGAATCGCCAAATAAGAGGAAAAGAACATTTCCAGAGACAATTAAAGGTTTCGTTTATAATTAGCGGTGCTTGGTAAAGCAAACACCACTATTACTAGCGGTCAAAGTTGTTATATTTTCCACCCGTAATTTTGGTGCAAAAATCCCACAATGCTACAACCATGAATAATAATTTTGTGACTGAGTAGGTGTGGTAATATTTCTCCAAGCTATACAATTGTTTACCATAGGGAGATTAAATGGATGGAAAAAGGGACCGTAAACGTATACAAAGTTCAGATCATCATAGTGACTTGGACTATTTTTGCCGAGGGCATTGAGTAACCACCTAATGGCTGGCACTTATTCACAACACCTTATCAACCTCCAAAAACACCAGCAACACCCTAGAAATCACATTCCAGAAATTACGCCTAACCAGTAAATCAGCAAATACTGGGAAAGTTGTAAGATGAAGTTTTTAACATAGTAGTGGGGAAAGAGATTTGCAAAGACAAGCACAACTCGCATCTTCTTCTGAAAGGTTGAAATATAGTTGAATTTATAGTCTAAAATAGGTGGTGGTCAGTGTAAAGTACTATAGGTATATGTACAAGTTTGATCCGATTCAGTAGAAATTTAGAACTGTATGACTTTTATTGAAACAATTAACGTTACACTGCAAAAAATTATTTTCAAGAAAAAAATTCTTAGTATTTATGTCTTGTTTTTAGTAAAAGTTTTCCAAAACGACCCAAGAAAATTATTCTAGTTTTTAAACCAAAAATATCAAATTTAAGTGATTTTGTGCATGAAACAAGCAAAAAAATCTGGGGTAAGCAAATTTTTCTTGAATATTTCTTGAATTTAGTGTTTAAGAAAAAATGTTAAGATTTTTTGCTTACCCCATTGGCAGATTTTTTTGCTTGTTTTATGCACAAAATCACTTAAATTATATATTTTGGTCTAAAAACTAGACTTATTTTCTTGGTCGTTTTGCTCATCAAGAAAAAGCATCTTAATTTAAGAATTTTTATATATTTTTAATGAAAACAGGACAAAAATACTAAGAATTTTTTCTTTAAATTTTTTTTTGCAGTGTACACTAAAAAAATTACTTTTAAATTAGTATTTTTGTCTTGTTTTCAGTAGAAATATCTAAAAATTCTCAAATTAAAAGATGTATTTTCTTGATGAGCAAAATGACCCTAGAAAATAAGTCTAGCTTTTAGACAAAAATTATACAATTAAAGTGAATATGTGCTTAAAACAAGCAAAAATATCTGCCAATGGGGTGAGAATTTTTTTCTTGAATTAAGTGTTTAAGAAAAAATCTTATTTCAAGATTTTTTCTCCCCGCATTGGCAGATATTTTTGCTTGTTTTAAACACTAACTCGCTTAAATTGTATATTTTTTTGTCTAAAAACTAGACTTATTTTCTTAGGTAATTTTGCTCATCAAGAAAAAGCATCTTGATTTAAGAATTTTTAGATATTTCAACTGAAAGAAAGTAAAAAAATGATTTTCAAGAAAAAAAATTCTTAGTATTTTTGTCTTGTTTTCAGTAAAAATATGAAAAAATTATTAAATTAAGAGGCTTTTTCTTGATGAGCAAAACGACCCAAGAAAATAAGTCTTTAGGCCAAAAATATAAAATTTAAGTGATTTTGTGCATTAAACAAGCAAATAAATCTGCCAATGGGGTAAGCAAATTTTTCTTGAATGTATCTTGAATTTAGTGTTTAAGAAAAAAATGTATGATTTTTTTACGCCATTGGCAGATTTTTATTTTTATTTTTGCTTGTTTTATGCACAAAATCACTTAAATTTTATATTTTTGGTCTCAAAACTAGACTTAGGTTTTTTTTTTGAGCAAAACAACCCAAGAAAATATTTTTTTTTAACTAAACAAAATTTTTACTGAAAACAAGACAAAAATACTAAGAACATTTTGCAGTGTGAGAACATTCATGGTTTTGATCTTGCAATTACCTGGACATTCTTAATCCTCTCGCATCAAATAATATTATCATTAACAATAAAAGTGTTGATCCCATTCAAAGGCTTTACTGGCCTTTATTTTCCACTCTTGATAAGTTTTTGGCATCTGAAACAGGTGGTATGTGTGTGTGATTATCCGCAACCCATTAGAGACTGTTAAATCAATGACTATGTTAGGAGGAAAATAAGAATGGAAGCCACAAGCCTGTTTTCTCCATTTAAAATTAGGTTGAACTCGGGCAGTTTTTCAAAATTGATCTCACGAAATGTTTCTTTTTTTCATCTAGAGGATACATTTTTATGAATGTGGTTTTGCTTTGTTTCCATCACCAGAGACTGGTCGGATGTTAACTGAAGGATGTGACCTCTCAAGGAATGTTAGATGAGAACAGTGTTGAACAATAACGCCAAAACCTCACATGGCAACTTTTATTAAGCATTTCTAATCGTTTTAACTTTCGTCTAGGTCCTAAACATCACCAGATTCTACATTTCCAAGCACCATGACTTTGTAGTTCCTCTGATACTGAAATATGCAGACGAATGGCAAACAAATGGAACCCCCATCTACAGACCACTATGGTGGCTTAGCCCAGACGACCCAATTACATTCACCATTGATGATGAGTTCCTTATAGGAGATGAGGTAAGATACTTCTTAGAAAGGTATGACATAAGTAAAGTACTAATTTTACCAACATATGTAGTAACGTATGGCAAGGGTTACCATGATTGATGATAACCAAACAGAACATGTTTCTAAAGTATCCTAAACCTATCCTAATCTGGAGGTCCTAACCGTAACCCATACTACTTATAATAAGATGGGAATTATTGTTGAATAAGATGTTAACCTCTGACAAAGAGTTCAAACTACTTTTTGGTTACTGCTAGAATGTACAAAATATGGACTCAGTGTCCGTGATGTCACCCATAGGTTTGAGAAGAGGTTTTTTTGAAAACAATAGTTTGCAGGGCTTGCCATCGCCATCTTAGCATCACGTCACTGTGCGACTTGCGGATAACTGGAAATGGGTAAAGAGGCGGGACAAGGGTGAAGCTGAGGTGGCTGGTTGCTGAAACCACACCCACCTAGCTCGACTCTAGACAGCAGTGGCAGTTCATCCGTCACTCAAGTGGCCACGCCCTTAATTATGCAGAATTTTAAGGCTTAAAGGGATAGTTCGGCCAAAAATGATATTAAACCCATGATTTACTCACCCCCAAGCTGTCCGAGTTGCATTTGTCCATCGTTTTTCAGACAAACACATTTTCGGATATTTTAGAAAATGTTTTAGATCTTTCAGTTGATTAAATGTAATGTTACGGGGTCCACGACCTTCAAGTCCAAAAAAAGTGCGTCCATCCTTCACAAAATAAATCCAAACGGCTCCAGGATGATAAACAAAGGTCTTCTGAGGGTAATCCGTGCAGTGTTGTTGTAGAAATATCCATATTTAAAACTTTATTAACGTAAATAACTACCTTCCGGTAGTGCCACCATCTTAGACTCCTCTGTATTCAGAAGAGAGTATTAGCGTAGTGTACGCACTTTTCTTAGTGACGTATGACAAATTCGGAGGGCGGGCACAGAGCAGCAGCAGAGTAACCTCCGTAGGCTGCGTAAGCTCTCATCCTGAATACAGAGGAGTCTAAGATGGCGGCGCTACCGGAAGGTATTTATTTATGTTAATAAAGTTTTAAATATGGATATTTCTACAACAACACCGCGCGGATTACCCTCAGAAGACCTTTGTTTATCATCCTGGAGCCGTTTGGATTTATTTTGTGAAGGATGGATGCACTTTTTTTGGACTTGAAGGTCGTGGACCCCGTAACATTACATTTAATCAACTGAAAGATCTAAAACATTTTCTAAAATATCCGAAAATGTGTTTGTCTGAAAAACTATGGACATATGCAACTCGGACAGCTTGGTGGTGAGTAAATCATGGGTTTAATATCATTTTTGGCTGAACTATCCCTTTAAAGGCACAAAAGAGGATGTTTCCGCCGACCGAGAATCCAAAAACGGTTACTGAGTTTATCATCGTTAACATAAAATGTTAACATACATAAAAAAGGCAAGCTTATATAAAAAATATGTAATAAATACATATTAAAATTGATAGAAGTGCTTTGGCGGGCACCTCACAGACTCGCGGGCACCATGTTGGAGACCACTAATTAACATCAATGCAGTCAAAATGAAGAATTAATGATAGTTCTCTTGCTTTTTCAGGTTCTTGTTGCACCTGTGACTGAAAAAGAAGCTTTACGAAGAGACATTTATCTGCCCGCAAGTGACTTTCAGTGGCAGGACACAAAAAATGCTCAAGTGTTTGACGGAGGGACGTTTCTGGAAAGTTACCCTGTTGGCCCCGGGGACGTGCCGGTTTTCGTACGACAACGATCCTGAGGATTATTTTTGTACCATTTTTGAAAATTTCACTTCTTGTGAAATTGCACTTTCCACAAAGACCATTATCTGTGTCTCAAGGTGAATTGAGAGTAGATAGAAGATCATTTTACATTTGCACTTTAAAAAGTGATTTATACTTTCTCACGATTTTTACATCTCTCCTGTTTTTCTCTCCAGTTTTGTTTTGTTAATCATGAGCTTCTTGGCTTTATCCTTGGAACGCTGTGGTTTACACTTGATCAATTCTTACGGCCTCCCAAACGTTCACGGTTTCCAACTCTCATGACCTGGAGCTGGAACTCGAACACTTTTTTGCTTAACACAATCAGTGGGATTTTATGATGAAGACGACCAAACAATCACAAAAAATGCTAAATCGAATGAGCAAATATAGACAACAAGGAAAATCCGTTGAGCTACAGTTGAATGAAGACAAAAAACTCAACTCGGACGGGTTTTTGCTTTAACTTTAATGAATGAGCTTTGTAATGTTTTAAAATGTACCTCAACTTTTCATGAAGACTTTTTTTAGGGAAAAAATGTGTGGAATTACAAGAAGCACTTACTGAAGGAAATTGAAATGAAGGGGTTTTAGTAAATACAGCACAATCATTTTTGACAATGAAGGAGAAAACGTTGAGCCATTTGCAAACGAATCATATCTGTACAGTCTTAGCTTTAATGCCACATACTAATTTAAAATAATTGTTTCATAATGATTTTTTGATATTATGTTGATTTTAATGATTTGTTTAGCTTTCTACAATTGATCACATAATACCAGTATTTAAACAAGTAGCGATCAAATTGCAATTATAATATTTCAAAGTAGAATTAGCATTTTATATCAATTCTGATTCAGACTAAACGTGATCATTCAGACAACTCCCTTAACATTACAAATACTTTTAATACTGTGGACATTTGTGTATTTTGTGCTCACACACTGCAAAAAATGATTTTCAAGAAATAAAATTCTTAGTATTTTTCAGTAAAAATATCTAAAAATTATTGAATTAAGATGCTTTTTCTTGATGAGCAAGAAAATAAGTCTAGTTTTTAGAACAAAAATATTAAATGTAAGTGATTTTGTGCATAAAACAAGCAAAACAATCTGCCAATGGGGTAAGCAAAAAAATCTTGAACCTTTTTCTTAAACACTAAATTCAAGAAAAAAATGGTTACCCCATTGACAGATTTTTTTGCTTGTTTTATGTACAAAATTACTTAAATTTGATATTTTTGGTCTAAAAACTAGACTTATTTTCTTGAGTCGTTTTGCTCATCAAGAAAAAGCATCTTCATTTTTTTTATATTTTTACTGAAAACAAAACAAAAATACTAAAAAAATTCTTGAAAATAATTTTTTGCAGTGTTTTTAACAAATTATATAGTTGGTACACTGCAAAAAAATATTTTCAAGAAAAAATGTTCTTAGTATTATTGTCTTGTTTTCAGTAAAAATATCTAAAAATTCTTAAATTAAGATGCTTTTTCTTGATGTGCAAAATGACCCAAGAAAATAAGTCTAGATTTTAGACCAAAAATATCAAATTTAAGTGATTTTGTGCATAAAACAAGCAAAAAAAATCTGCCAATGGGGTAAGCAAAAAAATCTTGAAAATTTTTCTTAAACACTAAATTCAAGAAAAAATTGGTTACCCCATTGTAAGTATTTTTGCTTGTTTTATGTACAAAATCACTTAAATTTGATATTTTTGTTCTAAAAACTAGACTTATTTTCTTGGGTCGTTTTGCTCATCAAGAAAAAGCATCTTAATTTTTTTGATATTTTTACTAAAAACAAAACAAAAATACTAAAAAAAAATCTTGAAAATAATTTTTTGCAGTGTTTTTAACAAATTATATAGTTGGTACACTGCAAAAAATTATTTTCAAGAAAAAAAAATTCTTAGTATTTTTGTCTTGTTTTCAGTAAAATATCTAAAAATTCTTAAATTAAGATGCTTTTTCTTGATGAGCAAGAAAATAAGTCTAGTTTTTAGAACAAAAATATCAAATTTAAGTGATTGTGTGCATAAAACAAGCAAAAAAATCTGCCAATGGGGTAAGCAAAAAAATCGTGAAATTTTTTTTTTAAACATTAAATTCAAGAAAAATTTGCTTACCCCATTGGCAGATTTTTTTGCTTGTTTTATGAAATCACTTACATTTGATATTTTTGGTCTAAAAACTAGACTTATTTTCTTGGGCCGTTTTGCTCATCAAGAAAAAGCATCTTAATTTAAGAATTTTTATATATTTTTACTGAAAACAAGACAAAAATACTGATATTTTTTTTCTTGAAAATAATTTTTTGCAGGGTAGATTTTATTAAGCTGAATCTCACCATTACTAAATCTTTTCGGATAATGCTTCCAGATTTTTTCCTAAAGGAAGACATCGTAAAACTATGTTCTGTTCTGGTTTATGCAGCATAGGATAACGCTCAAATGAATTTTAACAATCTTGTTATGTCGAATTATAATAGTACAATAATGCTGCTACTTTCATTCACTATTGAATCTCTTGTGCCTTGACAAGGAACCTTGAATTGTCAGTCCCTGTGTAAAACACCAAATCACAATTGAGACCGCATGACTCAACAGTGCAGAGAACTTGATCGGTATAACCTGATACTTGTGGCCTACTGGGAATGTCCTCTTAATCCTCACTGTGATTGTGAATGTTTACTGTAACTGCAGGTTTCTCAGGTCAAACATATCAAATCTGAAAGAAAATATGTCTTACTCCCCAGCACAATGTCTTAATCTATTGGATTTTTGATGCTCTTTTCATTTAAAGACACTTTTTTTGGAGACAATTAGTGATGATCTTACATCAGAGTTTTGGGAGCCTTTTTTCCTTGTATTTTATATTAAAATCATGCTATGGCAGATATACTGAAATGTTCCCTGCTGAGGAACTTTACATTGTTTTTTTACCTTAGACTTCAGGTGTCTCAAGCCAATCATCAGTATGCATCAGTGTCTTTCAACTTTTTATCTTCTGTAAATCTGCAAAATAGATATGTCAATCTGTAATAAAGTTTACATTTTGTTACTGTAGGAATCAAATGTTTCGACTGTACTGTACGTGGATGAGTCTTGTGAAACTTGTCAAGGTTACATTACACGCCAAATCAATATCAAGAAGAAATAATTATAAAATTAAGATATTGTGACGTAGTTTCGATTAAGAGCACTTTGTAAAATGTAACGTCTTTTTTTTAAAATTTTGGAGTGGCATACTGTAGTCATGAGATGAACACATGTACTAATGTGTTAAATGCAAACAGATACATCAGAGACATTAGATCCAGAGCAACACTCGTGGTGTTTGAAGGGAGATTCTTGGTAAACTATCTGATAGGGTGTTGAAATTTCCATCCTGTGTTATTTTAAAAAGACATTTGTAGAGGTAGACAGCATCTATGGACCATCCAATGATCATACTGTATGTCTATACTGCGTGTTAGCTTGTGTCTGCAGAAATACACTGTAAAAAATAATAATATGCTGGATTTACTTAAAAATATAGTGCATGATTTTTGCATCCACTTTTTTACTTAAGGTTTGATTGAAATTTTAAGTAATTGCATAAATTGCTTACAATTCCATGTAATATATACTTTAAAAAATGGATGCAAAAATGATGCACTATATTTTTAAGTAAATCCAGCCTTTATTTTTTCAGTGTACTTACACTGCAAAAAATGTTTTTCAAAAACAACATTCCTTAGCATATTTATCTTGTTTTCAGTAAAAATATCTAAAAATTCTTAATTTAAGATGCATTTTCTTGATGAGCAAAACGACCCAAGAAAATAAGTCTAGTTATTAGACCAAAAATATCAAATGTAAGTGATTTTGTAAATAAAACAAGCAAAATAATCTACCAATGGGGTGAGAAAAAAAATCTTGAAAATTTTTCTTAAACACTTTATACAAGAAAAATGTAATAAAAAAAATGCTCGTTTTATGCACAAAATCACTTAAATTTTATATTTTTGGTCTAAAAACTAGATTGATTTTCTTGGGTCGTTTTGCTCATCAAGAAAAAGCATCTTAATTTAAGAATTTTTAGATATTTTTACTGAAAACAAGACAAAAATACTAAGATTTATTTTTCTCAAAAATAATTTTTTGCAGTGTGGATAGTATAAAAAATCAAGAGGTTAATACTTAAAACAAGTAAAAAAAATATGTCAATGGGGTAAGAAAAAAATAAATAAATTGAGTATATTGAAATAAAATTGATGGAATTAAATTGATTTTTCTTACCCCAATGGCAGATATTTTACTAGTTTTAAGCAAATTTCTGTTGAAATTGCAGTATAATTGGGTTGCCAGTAACTTACGGTAGATTTACATTTGTACTGGCAACAGTTTCAAGATAAATGAACATTAAACATGAACATGTCTTTATCTACAGAATAAAACTATAAAATAACAGCCTCATGCAAAGCATTCTGGGAAGCAAAATCTGAAAGCAAAAAACAGAAAAAGGTTGATGAGGATTTCTGGTTCCCAGAGTGCTTTCAATTTTAATTTATAATTTTATTCTGTAAAAAAGTTTAATGTTTAATGTTTATTTAACTTTGAACAAACTGTTGCCAGTACATAACAGTTGGAAAAACTACACTGCATAGCTACACTTTTTTACAGAAAATAAACCTCTTTAATTGAATGTTTTTCAGTAAACAAGACTTCTTAAGCCACTTTGCTTATCAAGTATGGATCTCAATTTAAGAAATCTTAGATATTTATACTGGAAAACAAGACACAAATACTATCTAAGACATTGATTTTTGCAGTGTAGTAATTGATATTCTCTCACAATAACAGTGACTGTGCTGACGATGAAGAGCATTCATTTCACTTAAACCTTATAAGAATTATTTATAGTAGCAGAGAGCATGCAAAGGGAATCAGATGGGAAACACATTAAGGGACCCCTCTACTGTAGCTCATCTTACACTGGACATATTCAATAACAAACTTTCCTGGAACCATACACACATACAAATGTAAAGGTATTTTTGATCATATATTATTCATTTATTTATTAGCCTATATCTTATGTATATAATGCATATAAATGTGCAGGAAACATGCATGCATTATGGATGTGCCAAAAAGGAGACAAGTTTTTGGGAGACAACATACTTTGTAGGAATTGTGTGAATTAAAATGCACAAACCAGAAGCAATAATACCCAACACATGGAGAAGTAGGGTTGCAAAGCGGTTTCCGGTAAATTTCTGGAAACTTTACATGGGAACATAATTTGGGGAATGTTTTTGATATTCTAAAATGGAAACTGAACGGAATTTTATGGGAATTATTTGGAAATAAACTGTATCATAAACAAAAATAAATAAACATTTTGTTTGGTCATAAGCAGACATGCATTGCAAGGTAATACAAATTTTGAAGAATCCTGATACTTACGCTCATCAAGCCTGGATTTATTTGATCAAAAATTCTTCAGAAATGCACCCACCCTACTTTTAATGCACCACAGTTTAGGCATTTTTACATATACAATCAGTTATTTTACCATGAATAAAAAAACACACTACAAGTTTGGATTGGTGGTATGTGTTGGGTATATGTATTATTATTATTAGTATTGATATTATTTAGATTATTATTAATATTGTTATTATTATTATTATTTAGATTATTATTAATATTGTTATTATTATTATTATTATTATTATTATTAGATTATTTAGATTATTATTGATATTATTTAGATTATTATTAATATTGTTATTATTATTATTATTTAGATTATTATTATTATTATTATTTAGATTATTATTATTATTATTTAGATTATTAATAATATTGTTATTGTTGATGTTTTTATTATTATGATTATTATTAATAAATTATTCTTATGGGCATAAAAAATATTCCTATAATCATACCCATCTTTAAAATTATTATTGCTATTACTATCATTATTTACATACTATTATTAATACAATTTATACTAATATGTATGATTTCTAAAGAATTTTTTATCAGATAAATTCAGGATTGATGAGCATAAGAGACTTCTTTTATAAACATAAAAAATAGTAATGTGTCCTAATGTTTAAACAAACTTAGAGACACCAAATATTGACATTTGAGATTTCAGTAGTTATCACATAACTTCATCACATTGCATTCAATCTTTAATCTTGAAGTTAACCATTTCACTTTGCATTCTGGGTAGTCTGACAAAAAAATTGCCAATAAAATCATGACGAGCAGTGGAAAGGAAGAGCAAGTCAAATGAGTTGCATTGTGGGAATTTAATACTCTGCACATGCGATGTATGCAGTACAGTATGTGCTTAGGCTATTTTGTGCATACAGGCAATTTGCATACTGCTCACATTAGCCTATACAAACACTGCAAAAATAACACGACACCCCGCTATACCAAATTTAGCATCTGCATCTGTTATTCAATGCAAAATAGCATAACATTTTTCTAATAGCATGCAAGCGTTGTCATTTAACGTTCTAATTATATGTCCTGATATCTATATAAATGTGAACATCTTTAAGTTAAGAGTTGATGGGGGATCTTGACAGACAAGAATGTAGCCCTGAAACATAAGCTGGCCAGAGGAAATGGGTGAATGAACTTTTGCCTTCACCAGGAGCAGCCACAGAGAAATCTCATGTGTCCTTCCAATTTTGCCCTTCTGAGATATTTGTTAGCATGCAATAGTGCCTGATTTATATGGTGAATGACATTTTATTTAAAAAATTATGAATCACAACCTCTGTTTTCTTTTCTGGTTATTGGGGTCGTGTGGAGTGTTGGTGCCTCCTATCCCAACTTAGACTAAAGTAAGGGAAACACCCTGGACAGATGGTCAGTCCATTACAGGACTGAAACACATCCAACACTTTCACTCTCACCTAATTTAGCATAATGACAATCTGATTGTGAATATCATAATATATACTTGAGGCACAAATGCATGTTTATAAGTAAATAAAAAAATTAAATAAAAATAAGAATATGTAATGCGATGTTTGTAAGAGTTTTATTAATAAAGCATAGGAAAAATAATCACACAAAAAGTAAATAATAGCCAGACATTATGTTCTTGGGATCACATTTGGCATCAAATGTGTTTAATTTGCTGCCTCGGGTCGTATGTAAGGGTGGGATTCTGTTAGACAGCAATTCAACGGTGCATAGCTCGAACACACACAGTCGCAGCTCCAGCTTAGTACAAGAACGATGAAGGTCTCACAATCCACCCGACACTTCATCAACAGCATTGTCTTCTTCATCTGACATCATGTTAGCGGTGATTCCCCTTCAGAAACACACTTTGTCCACAGCCAGTACACTGGGTTTGACTCCAAGAGCTGAAAACACAACTGTTGTATATAACAAGAAACATGGACATCAGTACAGTTTATAATAATGCAACAGAAATAAATTAAACAGAAACTAATTCTAATCTTTCTTACCCTCTTCCTCCTCTGGTGACTCCGTGCTGCGGCCACACCGGTTAACTCTGGTAATGTCTTACAGGCCACTAGAAACAAGTGATTGGGTTTGTTAAAAGCTAAAATAGACACAACATAACTATACAGAAATAGCCAAAATAGAAATAACAATGAAAATGACTTTCCAAAGGAATTTTTATCAAGGCCTTCAATTCCAAGTTTGTAGCCAGTGCTCCCACTAAAACTGAGGTGACCTCCTTATTATGTGTTGAACTTAATCTATAGAAGCAACATTTATTAAATTAAAGCAATGCGTTTATTTGCTTTGTAAACAACAGAATGCATTTTAGGCTTTATCTTTCATCCATACCTTTGCTCCTGGTGATAGTGCCTACAATTTGCCTCCGAGTTGTGTAGCAGACAGACTGCCTTCTACAAAATAGGAAAAAAACCTTGTGGGTTATTTCATTAAAGGAATTTGAGCTAACCAAAATTTAAGGATTGTGGAGCTGCCCTTTTCTCTTCATCTCTTCAGTCGAGCAGTTGTTTGATTCGCATTGAGAGCGCTTTACTTCTTGTTTTCTTCTTCTTAAAAAAAAATGAGACAATTAACAAGACTTAGCAAATTAGATACATTCAATAATGCAAATCAAATTGAACAAAGATGAATAATATACATAATATTCTTAATCTTACTTTATTTCATGTTGATGTCCTCACATCGCTGTCTCTGACTGGTTTGGATACTCGTTAGATAGACAGACAAACAGACAGACAGAAAGAAAGATAGACAGACAGACAGAAAGACAGACAGATGGACGGAAAGACAGAAAGACAGACAGACAGATAGACAGACGGAAAGAAAGACGAATGGATGGACATACAGATGGACTGACAGACGAAGAGACAGACAGACAGACAGACAGACAGATAGATGGACAGACAGAAAGACAGACAGACAGACAGACAGACAGACAGACAGACGGATAGACGGATAGACAGATAGATGGATTTTTCACATACCGTTCAATATTGTTGCACCCGAGGCTCCAACAGCTGTGGTCACCCACGGCCGAGTCTGTAGCGTCTTCTTCACAGATCTTTTTAGTCAGTATGTCAGTCATGCTAGAGACTCAAGTCACCGTGGTCGCCATCATGGAGTACCACGGCCGAGCCTGTAGCGTCTTCTTCACAGATCTTTTTAGTCAGTATGTCAGTTGTGCTAGAGACTCCTGTCACCGTGGTCGCCGTCATGGAGTACCACGGCCGAGCCTGTAGCGTCTTCTTCACAGATCTTTTTAGTCAGTATGTCAGTCATGCTAGAGACTCAAGTCACCGTGGTCGCCATCATGGAGTACCACGGCCGAGCCTGTAGCGTCTTCTTCACAGATCTTTTTAGTCAGTATGTCAGTTGTGCTAGAGACTCCTGTCACCGTGGTCGCCGTTATGGAGTACCATGGCCGAGTCTGTAGCGTCTTCTTCAGAGATCTTTTAGTCAGTATTTCAGTCGTGCTAGAGACTCAAGTCACCGTGGTCGCCATCATGGAGTACCACGGCCGAGTCTGTAGCGTCTTCTTCACAGATCTTTAAGTCAGTATGTCAGTCGTGCTAGAGACTCACTTCACCGTGGTCACCATCATGGAGTACCACGGCCGAGCCTGTAGCGTCTTCTTCGTAGACCTTTTTAGTCAGTATGTCAGTCGTGCTAGAGACTCCTGTCACCGTGGTCGCCGTTATGGAGTACCACGGCCGAGTCTGTAGCGTCTTCTTCACAGATCTTTAAGTCAGTATGTCAGTCGTGCTAGAGACTCACTTCACCGTGGTCACCATCATGGAGTACCACGGCCGAGCCTGTAGCGTCTTCTTCGTAGACCTTTTTAGTCAGTATGTCAGTCGTGCTAGAGACTCCTGTCACCGTGGTCGCCGTCATGGAGTACCACGGCCGAGCCTGTAGCGTCTTCTTCACAGATCTTTTTAGTCAGTATGTCAGTTGTGCTAGAGACTCCTGTCACCGTGGTCGCCGTTATGGAGTACCATGGCCGAGTCTGTAGCGTCTTCTTCAGAGATCTTTTAGTCAGTATTTCAGTCGTGCTAGAGACTCAAGTCACCGTGGTCGCCATCATGGAGTACCACGGCCGAGTCTGTAGCGTCTTCTTCACAGATCTTTAAGTCAGTATGTCAGTCGTGCTAGAGACTCACTTCACCGTGGTCACCATCATGGAGTACCACGGCCGAGCCTGTAGCGTCTTCTTCGTAGACCTTTTTAGTCAGTATGTCAGTCGTGCTAGAGACTCCTGTCACCGTGGTCGCCGTTATGGAGTACCACGGCCGAGTCTGTAGCGTCTTCTTCACAGATCTTTAAGTCAGTATGTCAGTCGTGCTAGAGACTCACTTCACCGTGGTCACCATCATGGAGTACCACGGCCGAGCCTGTAGCGTCTTCTTCGTAGACCTTTTTAGTCAGTATGTCAGTCGTGCTAGAGACTCCTGTCACCGTGGTCGCCGTTATGGAGTACCACGGCCGAGCCTGTAGCGTCTTCTTCGCAGATCTTTTTAGTCAGTATGTCAGTTGTGCTAGAGACTCAAGTCACCGTGGTCGCCGTTATGGAGTACCACGGCCGAGCCTGTAGTGTCTTCTTGGCAGATCTTTTTAGTCAGTATGTCAGTTGTGCTAGAGACTCAAGTCACCGTGGTCGCCGTTATGAAGTACCACGGCCGAGTCTGTAGCATCTTCTTCGCAGATCTTTTTAGTCAGTATGTCAGTTGTGCTAGAGACTCCTGTCACCGTGGTCGCCATCATGGAGTACCATGGCCGAGTCTGTAGCGTCTTCTTTGCAGATCTTTTTAGTCAGTATTTCAGTCGTGCTAGAAAGGTCGCCATCATGGAGTACCACGGCCGAGCCTGTAGCGTCTTCTTTGCAGATCTTTTTAGTCAGTATGTCAGTCATGCAAGAGACTCAAGTCACCGTGGTCACCATCATGGAGTACCACGGCCGAGCCTGTAGCGTCTTCTTCGCAGATCTTTTTAGTCAGTATGTCAGTTGTGCTAGAGACTCCTGTCACCGTGGTCGCCATCATGGAGTACCATGGCCGAGTCTGTAGCGTCTTCTTCACAGATCTTTTTTGTCAGTATGTCAGTTGTGCTAGAGACTCCTGTCACCGTGGTCGCCATCATGGAGTACCATGGCCGAGTCTGTAGCGTCTTCTTCACAGATCTTTTTAGTCAGTATGTCAGTTGTGCTAGAGACTCCTGTCACAGTGGTCGCCGTCATGGAGTACCACGGCCGAGTCTGTAGCGTCTTCTTCACAGATCTTTTTAGTCAGTATGTCAGTTGTGCTAGAGACTCCTGTCACCGTGGTCGCCATCATGGAGTACCATGGCCGAGTCTGTAGCGTCTTCTTCACAGATCTTTTTAGTCAGTATGTCAGTTGTGCTAGAGACTCCTGTCACCGTGGTCACCGTCATGGAGTACCACGGCCGAGTCTGTAGCGTCTTCTTCACAGATCTTTTTAGTCAGTATGTCAGTTGTGCTAGAGACTCCTGTCACCGTGGTCGCCATCATGGAGTACCACGGCCGAGCCTGTAGCGTCTTCTTCGCATATCTTTTTAGTCAGTATGTCAGTTGTGCTAGAGACTCCTGTCACCGTTGTCACCGTTATGGAGTACCACAGCCGAGTCTGTAGCGTCTTCTTCACAGATCTTTTTTGTCAGTATGTCAGTCGTGCTAGTGACTCAAGTCACCGTGGTCGCCGTTATGGAGTACCATGGCCGAGTCTGTAGCGTCTTCTTCACAGATCTTTTTAGTCAGTATGTCAGTTGTGCTAGAGACTCCTGTCACCGTGGTCACCGTCATGGAGTACCACAGCCGAGTCTGTAGCGTCTTCTTCGCAGATCTTTTTAGTCAGTATGTCAGTTGTGCTAGAGACTCCTGTCACCGTGGTCACCGTCATGGAGTACCACAGCCGAGTCTGTAGCATTTTTTTGTGCATTGCTTTAATCTGCCTGTAAGTCGTGCTAGCGACTAACCAGGGCCAAGCCTCTAGCATCTTTTTTGTGTATTGCTTTAATCTGCATGTTAGTCATGCTAGTGACTAACCGCGGCAGAGCCGCAGCCAAGCCTCTAGCATCTTTTTTGTGCTAGAGACTCTTGTATCACCATCGGCGCCAAACCGGACCACCGAGGCCGAGCCTCTAGCATCTTTTTTTGTGTATTGCTTTAATCTGCATGTTAGTCATGCTAGCGACTAACCGCGGCAGAGCCGCAGCCAAGCCTCTAGCATCTTTTTTGTGCTAGAGACTCTTGTATCACCATCGGCGCCAAACCGGACCACCGAGGCCGAGCCTCTAGCATCTTTTTTGTGTATTGCTTTAATCTGCATGTTAGTCATGCTAGCGACTAACCGCGGCAGAGCCGCAGCCAAGCCTCTAGCATCTTTTTTGTGCTAGAGACTCTTGTATCACCATCGGCACCAAACCGGACCACCGAGGCCGAGCCTCTAGCATCTTTTTTTGTGTATTGCTTTAATCTGCATGTTAGTCATGCTAGCGACTAACCGCGGCAGAGCCGCAGCCAAGCCTCTAGCATCTTTTTTGTGCTAGAGACTCTTGTATCACCATCGGCGCCAAACCGGACCACCGAGGCCGAGCCTCTAGCATCTTTTTTTGTGTATTGCTTTAATCTGCATGTTAGTCATGCTAGTGACTAACCGTGGCAGAGCCGCAGCCAAGCCTCTAGCATCTTTTTTTGTGCTAGAGACTCTTGTATCACCATCGGCGCCAAACCGGACCACCGAGGCCGAGCCTCTAGCATCTTTTTTTGTGTATTGCTTTAATCTGCATGTTAGTCATGCTAGCGACTAACCGCGGCAGAGCCGCAGCCAAGCCTCTAGCATCTTTTTTTGTGCTAGAGACTCTTGTATCACCATCGGCGCCAAACCGGACCACCGAGGCCGAGCCTCTAGCATCTTTTTTGTGTATTGCTTTAATCTGCATATTAGTTGTGCTAGAGATAGATAGATAAACCTTTGAAGGATAGGGAATGCTACCTTACATCTGGTGCCTCTAGTGGCTACAAAGGGGTGAAAAGTGAATCTCTTTCACTACACTTGTTGACTATTTAAGGCTACCCAGGTGGAACCCACAGACAAGGCGCTTCCCTGAGCACGCAGCCAAGAGCGCTGGGCCGTCTGCCCTCCCCACCTCGACTGCTCAACAGTCACGCCTCTAACACATCCGGGCAGCACTCAAAAGTGTCACCCACCAACTGGCACAGCCACCAGGGCCTTTATGTCAGTTGGCACGGTTAGCGATTGGAGTGCCCGATGGCAGAGGCCACACTGCATTTTGCTGCCTAAGGTGCAGAAAGAGTGGACTACCACAGCACCCCGACTGAGACAGACTCGAGTCAGTTCAGCGGTACAAGCCTAGTGGAGAACTCACCATGGCGTAGACTTTGATTCATCTAACAAGTGGTAGCTTACAGAGAAACACAGGGGCTTATCGACACTGCACCAGATACATCGTAACCGAATCACTAAGAATGGGACTTATTGGGCTGGATTATAATCATAGTAAAGAATTGTAGAGAAGAAGAAGTGTTAGACAGATGGATGTATGGTTGTATGGATAGATAGATAGATAGATAGATAGATAGATAGATAGATAGATAGACAGACAGACAGACAGACAGACAGACAGACAGACAGACAGACAGACAGACAGACAGACAGACAGATAGATTTTCCACATACCTTGTTGCTCCTTAAATCATTCCTCTCTGAAATGCGTTGATTTTGTCTGCGGTGTGAAAGTGATTTTTATAAACTTAGTGCACCCAACTATAATAAACGCTTTATCAGATTGTTTTTAACATGTATCCTAATACAGAATGTCTGTTTTATGTTTAAGTATTGTTGGGTTTGAATATTGTTGTAATGTTGTTTATGTTTTGTTTGAATTCAATAAGTCTATTACGAAATACAGACTGTAATTTTAAATGCGTTGTAATGGATTGAAGGTCAGCATGATGAGAGAAATAGAGAGGGTCAGACATAATTTTCTAATTTAATTTAAGTTTAGTTTGCGAATTTCATTTCATATAATTTCTCTCTTCATTTTAATCAATGTTTTGTTGATAAGTTTTGTGAATATAAATAAATAAATTGCAACATATTGATGCATTACAAATACAAATATGTTGTAGGGGGTGCTAGAATAATATAAGACTCACAAACACATTTTTAAAGGTTTAAAATATTGTCTGGTATCGTTACCTTCAAAATAATCCAGATATGAATGTTTGCCAATATGCGCTAAAGGTAAGCTATTATTAGAGTAATAAGTTTTTTTTACACATTTATGCGCATGCCCAGTGTGTGTTAATGGTCATGTTTCATGTGTTTATGGTCGTGTATAATGTGGACGAAGATATTTTTTGAAATGCCAGTATAGACGAGGATCATTTTCATTGCCTTTTTAAAATGCAAATGCTTTCTAATGTAAACTTGGCCAGTATAGCGCTTACCGTGGGTTCAAATGTAGCCATCATTCTGCGCCACAGAAAATAATTTAGCTCGTGTCAATGGACATTGCAGGCAGAGGTCATGTTAACCAGACATTTGCATTTGTGTTTTTAATTTGTTGTATTGATTACTTTAGAGTTTAGGTTAGATGAACTGGTGATGCCAAATTGCATTTGTCTTCATCACATGACTGTTTATAATAAATTTTTTACTTAATACAGCTTTTCTCAGTCTCTTTGGAGCATTTCTCAGATTAGAAATTAATTTTTCAAATCACTTTATTCAACCTCGACATCTTTAAGTCAGTTGTGCACAACATACAATCAATTTCTCATTGTTTTGGACAAATTACAAATGCTTTAATACAATCGTGCAGATTATTATAATAATTGTCCAATATACAATTTAGCATTAAAAATGGTCAAAAGGTGAATTCATCACAGTTTACATCAGAAAATACTGACACTTATAACTGTTTAGGTGGTATATTGACAACATTTGACTAAACATTTTGACTGTCTTGTTCATGAACAATGACACACAGATTTGCTATTTTGATGGCACTGACATGTTCACTGATGTAAAAATTACTTTTGAGAGATGAATTAAGGATTTTGAACAAGTTAAAGGATTTTGCACGACATCACATAATGCACGCATACATTTAAAACTCCAAAACAACTGAGAAAAACGGTGCTTAATGCACCATGAACTAACATGAATAACTGTATTGACATTAACTAACATTAACAAGAATAAATACATGCTGAAAAGCTATATAGTTGATTGTTTGTTGATGTTAGTTGATGGATTTATTAATGTTAATGTTAAAGTGTTACCAAATATTCGATAAAAACTTTACTTTGACATTAAAGCGTGTGAATTACAATGTTTTTTCTTTGAAATGTAATAATTTTTACTAACCTTTTACAATAAAAGAGAAGAGTTGAGAGAGATGAGAGTTTGGTGCTGCTCTTTGTTGACTGATGATGCGTCGCGGTTGCCACGGCAACTCAGCTCTCATCTAGAACTTAATGCAGAAACACTCAACATCAATATACAATATAAAAATACAACATTATTCACTATAGCACTGGTTTCATTGTCAATAGGATAAAGTCTCTTATTTTGAAAGGTATTAAAAATTTTTCCTGAAAGTTTTAATACACTGACAATATTTTGATTATCAAATAGGACTAATGCCTAGTCTTGGCTTAAGCTAATCTCTGTCTGGTAAACCACCCCTCTATGTTTTCTATACTGAAGATTCATAATTTTACAAATCTGTTGTGCCTATTAAGCAGAAATAAATGTAAGAAATACACCCCATCAATCACTGTATTATTACTTATATGCATTTATGTGAAAAATGCACAAAAAAAAACATGCATTGAACCAATGCAGTGTCACTTAAATGGTGGGTATGCACAGGGATGAGCAGCATTTGAAATATAATTGCTAACAAAATAAATGACCATTCCTTTCACTTCAGCACACTGTACCAGAACATAACTATCTCAGTAATTACGTTGTAAGACCTTTATAATTACTAAAAAATTATAATGAACTTCACTTACCGAATTATTTAAGACCTAAGTACCATGAAATTTTCTGTAAATCAAAATTTTCAAATTCACTTGACATCAATTTATCAATTTAGTTTACAAAAGACTAAAAAACCCTATGGAAAACATGCTTATAGTAACAGATTATCACAAAAAGGTCAACCATTCTGCATTACATCCCTTGTATCATTAACTAATTTCTAAATGTTTAAAGATGTAAGACTATTTATTATTTTATAAAAAGGCACTTGTGTTCGTTTTATTGTGTCTGTGCTGCCATCTAGTGACTCACGAAAAATGTTTAACAATGATTTTGCTGTAATTACTTAGCGAAAAGCGATTTTACTGTGAAATTGTACATAATATTAATTTAAAATAGAAGAATTAAAATAATTCACTACAGTGTTGGGGGAAACGCACGAACTGCAGTTAAAACACTTAATTTCTTCTTTTGCTATTGATACAGCTCAATAACAAAATTGATTTATATGATTGCTTTGCCCTTTTTTTTTTTACTTCTGTAAGCAACACTGCATTTAAATCGACTTCTATAAGCAAACACCATAAAACAATAAAAGGCAAATACCTTTAGGAGGAGAAATCCAGCATTTGTCAGGAGGCGCGAACTTCAGATGTGACGCATGAACGACTCGTGCTGTTCCACACGCGATGACTTGAGCGTGGGCTTTATGATGTCACATATCAAAGCGTCGTGCAAGGGTGACCTTGACAACAGAAATGCCTTGGTCAAGAGGTTACAAACATTAACTCTTGACCAGCCACTGACTAGTTATCTAGTCAATTAAGAGGCAACGCTTCCCCGCCAGTAACATAGATGCAGTAGGTGGCGCTGTTACCCATCTTATAAAACAGCAAATTAAATAAAGTCACTATTGGAATAAAACTAATATTTTGGAGTACAATATAATGAGAGAAATTAATTGTAAAGTTTGGTTTGAGACTAGATTTAATGTTTGACTGGTTGGTTCAATGTTTTAATTTGTTTAACCTACATACATACAGTCATTACAATGCAAAAAAACCTTGTTACTTAGTATTTTTGTGTTTTTTTTTTAGTACAAATATCTTAAAATTCTTAAATCAAGATGTAGTTTGCTTGATGAGTAAAATGACCTAAGAAAATAAGTTATATATGTGGATTTGTGCTTAAAAAAGGCAAAGCAAAAGTGGTAAAGAAAAACATCTTTAACTTTTCTTTAAAAAAAAATGTCTTTGTCAGATGTTTTTTTTTTGCTTGGCTTGTTTTAAGCACAAATTAACTTAAATTGTATATTTTATTTTCTTAGGTCATTTTGCTCATCAAGAAAGTACACTGGACACTGCAAAAAATTATTTTCAAGAAAAAAATGTCTTAGTATTTTTGTCTTGTTTTCAGTAAAAAATATCTAAAAATTCATAATTAAGATGCTTTTTCTTGATGAGTAAAACGACCCTAGAAAATAAGTCTAGTTTTTTGACCAAAAATATCAAATTTAAGTGATCTTGTGCATAAAACAAGCAAAAAAATTTGCCAATGGGGTAAGCAAACACACACACACAAACACGCACCAAAATGTTAAATAGTATGCCAAATGCACAAAAACCTGTTCAAATATGTTACAATTTGTTACGTAAATGTAAAGACGATCACAGATTACATCCTTTTAGATTTACTTTTATTGTGTTGAAAATAATATGATACAAACATAGCAGATGAAATGCAGAACACACACTGCCTTTTATTTGTTTTGTGCGTTTAAATCTATTCCTAGCAAAGATAATTTTGATAACTGATAAATAAATAGCAGACTTTCCTGTCAATGACAAACAACATACAGAAATATATCTCAGTTTGATCTAGAAGGACACCATAATTTATATGGCACCATAAATTATTGATTTTATGGTTAGTGTACTCAAATAATGTTTGAAATGAACTTGTAAAATGTTATTCTCATATTTAACTCCCTCAGATGGTGTTATTGCCATCATAGATGAGAAGTACCATTATTTAACAAGTTATATTTTCATCATTAAACATCTACTTTGGCAAAAAAACGTATTGAGTCCAATGCAAAAAAGATTAAGTTGATACTCTGTACTTGTGACGCATGTGGAATAAAAAACAAAAGTGAAAGATAAATACAAACTTGTTGCCTCTCTGTTTAATGTAATATTTTAACAGCTTTATACCTTTACAGCTAAGCTCCCACAGCAAAACAGTTAAGCCACACGATGTGAATAAATTACAAACCTGAGTCTGAGAAAACCTTTGAGATTCACTTCAATAACATAATGAAAGCTGTTTAAATACAGAACAGGATCTTCATTTCGCGTCTATTCAAGAGATTAAGGCAACAATGTATGGATGCATCAACAAAGGTCATAAAATATGTGATATAATTTCCCAAACATAAAGTTGCACCCTACTGAAATTACCCTTTTTTGCATTAAAAACCAACAATTACTTTGTACGTCCCAAAAGGAGGATATTCCTCTTTTAAAAATATTTTTAAATGATTTCCCTTTTTAAACTTTGCAGAAACAAACAATGATGGATTATTTGCTGTTAGCTTTCTTATCAAGCTGGAACAGATCCCGGATATCAAGCATTGCCTGTTTGATGTTACTTCCGAAACGATGAGAGTCCTACGAACCAAAAGGAGAAGGGAAACATGTTGTTATATACGTACATTTACAGACATATATTGTAATAGTCTGAAGCGGTAAAATGTGAACTCACAGTCTCTGGGCTGGAGTGTTTGCTGGATATGTGAAAGTTGATCAAGTCCTCTCCGAGGATAATATATGACACACCATAACCGTCATCAGCCACCTAAACAATAACAAAAACGTCACGTTTTTTTACAATTACTAGAAAAGTTGGGGCTGTGTATCGGCAAGAATCTGATAATACGATACGTATCACGATACTGGGGTTGTGCTATGATGCAATGTGATACATTGTGGTACCGTATACAAGACGGTATATTGGGATATTTCTTACTTTGGGATTAGAATAGGATATAATTTTAGGAAACCTGTCAAGGACAGACAGATTAAAGCAAGTACTTCATGTAACTCTTGAAGTTTAGACAAGGTTCCCACACCTTAGTTAACTTTAAATTCAATGACCTTTCAAGGACTTTCCAGGTCCAATACCCTCAAATTCAAGGACTAAATGTGGGGACACATTTCTAGTGAGAGCAAGGTAACATTCTGATACAAAGAAATCAGAACATTTAAGTATACAAGTTGAGTCATAATAAATAAAGTGAAATGACACAGGGAATAAGTATTGAACACATGAAGAGAAAAAGGTGCAAAATGGCATAGAAAGCCAGGAGATCACCTGAAATCTGTCAGTATTGAGAGAGAAACCCTGCTCCCTATCAGTACTAACTGATATCAGCTGCTTTAGTCCTAATTGATGGCCTATAGAGGCTACTCATTACCCAGGAGGCACACTGGAAAGACTTCATGATGGACTCTCTCAAGATCTTTGTAATCTTATGGTTGAAAAGCACCACTTCGAAATCTCCTTACTGATAAAAATGCTGATGTGTCAAATACTTTTTTCCCCGCTGTATGTAAAAAAAAATATTTTGGCAAAATATGTCCTTTAAATTAACATGGACATATTTAATGGCTAGAAGGGATACAGCTACGACCTAAATCTCATGAGATGTTAGGTTTAGGGTTAGGTTTGACTAAAGGTAGGATTAGGATGAAAACAGTGGTTCTGGCTAGATGGGATACAGCTACAGTCTAAATCCAGTAAAATATTGGGTTTAGGGTTAGGTTGAAAAGGTAGAATTAGGAAAAAACAGTGCTCATCCAGCGAGATTTTATGAGGTTTTGGCCATTGCTATATCCCTTCTAGCCACAAACCTGGATAGTTAAAACCATTGGCGGCCGGTGACTTCTTTTTTCAAGGGCGCACAATGCGAAGTTCATCACAACATGTTTGTAGCCATCATGTTTGTGTGGTTCGTAATTTCAAAATACGTGTTTGGCGCGTCGAGTGATCCTCTGTGCATCACGTGTCTTGTCAAAATAAGTGCCTGCTGCAGACGCGTCTAAAGGGTTTATGATAAAAGAGACGCTCGCGTTTGCCAGATACTCGCATAATCTCATGCCTCCTGTGTGTATTTTGTGAACGTGAGCGTCTCTTTTATCATAAACGGTTTTGATGCGTGTGCAGCAGGCACTTATTTTGACAAAACACGTGATGCACATGGTTCACATGACGCAACAGAGCATGTCAAGAGCTACCACTGGTTAGAATACAATGTTAAAAACAAAATGTTACTTACGGGTCCGAATCCGCCACCGCTGGTCACATACTCTGGATGTCTCTTTAAATCAAACAGCTCCACCTGCTGTAGTGGAGTCTGACTGGTGGATAGCCTCCAGGGTTCGGAAAGCACCTGAAACCATGTGACTTGATTAAATTATCTATTGTTTGTAATCTGTACTACTAAGGTAAGCAACAAAGAGAAACCCATTTGAATATTTTTTTGTTGGTGAGGGATCTCATACCTCTTTGAGGAAAGCTGAATCTTCACCCAGGTACTTGGACACTAAGTACAGACAGAAGAGATGGCGGTCGATGCCGCTGCCCGTCATGGCCAGTCTGTATAAATCCTGATGATTATCAGCAGCCACCTTAAGCAACTTCAACTTCTCTTCCCTCTGCAATGTAAAAAAAGTTAAAATTGACCACAAAAATACTTGTGCACACTTTAAACATCTTTGCTGTGGTAAATCTCACCGTCGCATTATCGTTCATCATGGCGCGGACAAAATTGCAGGTATGAATGGTGCAGGAGCGCACGGTCTCGGTGCGACCCTCTCTGAACAGACGCGTCATTGATGCTTCATATGTCAGGCAGAACTTTCCTTTATCCTGTAAGAGAAAAATTTGTAGCTGCACGCTAGCATCATATTTAAAATAAAGACATACTGATCAAATGCATATTTCTGACAATTGAATGTAAATGTACACAGGGATCCAAAGAAAATATCTTTGCATGTATGCAGTAACAATATAATAAAAAATTTAACAAAATAAAAGTTTGTGTTTGCATAATATATATGTGTGTGTATTATTATGTATATATAAATATACACACATTTATGTATGTATTTAAGAAACATTTACGTACGCGCTTGTGTGTGTATACTAGTAATAATTACACAGTAAATACATAAATTATGCAACTTTTATTTTGTAAGCGAATATTTGGCAGCCCAATTTTTTATATAATTGCTTATTTATTTATTATTGGAGCATCTAGTACTTGTGATCAGAATGTCTGGGCTTGTGTGTGCATATCTGTCTAAAAATAAAAATGCATTGCATCTTAACTTAGTAACACATGGGTAAACAGCAGCGGCACTACAGTATGTTTTAGTTTGTAGGCGAGCGCACTCAGCTATAGTCTGTTAATTCTGACAAATTTGTCTTTTTTTAAAGTTTGTCAACAGTTCCCATAATAAAAACACAAAATAATTTAATCTTAAAATGCTGAAATGATATGAAAGCAACTATTGTGTAGGGAACTATTATTAGCTAAATATAAAAATAATAAAAGTCAATGGAAATTCCTCACCCTTATGGAAAAACACAATATTTATGAATGTATTTTTGGGTGTATGCATCTCTCTCACCCTAAAATGTGCCAGCTGGAGGGCGGTCTGAATGAAGGCATCAGGGCTGGTCTTGCATTTCTTGATCAGGCCTTTGCCAAAGTTGTTAAAAGGAAAGATGTGCATGTCAACATCATCCGCCAGAGTTTTGGCTACTTTCAAAGAGTTGTTGATCACCGTCTGACACTAAAACATAGAGGTGACATTAAATGATATACAGAAGATGCTTTAAATTCATAATGTCAAGAACAATAACCTTGATATCTTTAATATTCACGGAGTAAGATCATGTCAAACATTGAAATCAAACTTTGATGCTCTTAATCTCTTCATTAGATTATGAGACTTTAACCTGGATTTCACAGACAGGGTCACATTTACTTACAGAAATTCCCTTATAATAATAATGATTATATATTAATTATATAATATATAATATATTAATTATAAATTAATAATTATAATAATTTTTACAGATTTTTTTTACCCCAAAATTATCAGATATCTGTAAGTTTACCACTGTTAGTACCATACTCTATCAGTTGAGCTACACATGCTAAACATGTCCATTATGAATTAAAACAAGTATTTGAGGTGCAGGGACATTGCTCTGTACCTCCTCTGGGATGTCCCACGCCAATCTCTGAGGTCCTGGCAAGTTGGGATGAAGGTTTCCTTTACAGTGACCGTCCTCAGCGTAACCCAGTTTCACTGGATCCGATGACAAGACATGCTACACGCATATACACAAACATTTTTAACATTGCATGAAAAGTGTATTGCATTGCTAGTGCGGAAAAGTGCACAAAACCCTTTTAAAAGCATGACTCAAACAAAGCTACGATATGATTTGAATTGACTTACAATATAGGTATTACGTTAAACTACTATATAGCATGCATGTGTAAAGTATTCAGGACATTATACTACATTTGTGTTTCATTGAAGAAAGAAAGCCATATGGAATAGGAAGAACTAGAAGGTCAGAGAGTAAAAAACGAATCTTAATAACTAAATTAACTATATTTATATATTTAATATGTCCCTTTATAGCTCAGTGGTAAAGCATTGTGTTTGCAGCGCAACAGGTCATGGGTTCAAACCCAGAGAACACAAATATTAATAAAAAATGTATAGCTTGTAATGCACCGTAAGTCGCTTTGGACAAGTGTCTGCCAAATGGATAAATGTAAATATCTGGGTAAACTAGCTCAAGCCTGTCTTCCCAAAGCAGTTTATAGATCTCAATGCAATTCAATTCTGTTTTTGGCAAACTAATATAATATAAAGGATTTGCTGACCTCCCAAAGGTGACCAATGATGGGGGCATCAGCCCAGGAGTGTTCTGCATTCAATCCCATAGTGCCATTCTTAAACACAATCAAGTTGAAGGACTTATCGAACCATCTGAAGAACAAACACAACGTGAGGAATTATAAATATTGGTGAAAAGATGTAGGCTTTAAAGTGATGTGTTTCATGTCTGTACCACCTTAACAAAAAAAAAACTAGTTTCCAAACAAATTGTAAAAGACACCTATTATGCAAAATCCACTTTTACAAGGTGTTTGGACATAATGTGTGTTGGCAGTGTGTGAACACAACCACTCTACGATAAAAAAAACCACACACTATTTGTTTTAAAATCCCCATTACACCAAAGCAGTCTCATTAGACATGCCGTTTTGATTCTCTTATCAATGTGAGGCCATAATGATAAAGCCCCGCCCACTAACAATCCCGCATTACCATACTTTCCACCCTCAGCGAGTTGTATTCTGTCAACTAGATACTATTGTGTCAGACTGTATTAATCAAATCTAATTTAATGGAAAGCGCTCACTGTCTGTTTGTAAGGAAGTGCTGTAGCTCATTTGCATTTAAAGGTACAGACATTAAAAAGCGCGTTTTTGCTTTCACCCAAATAGGGGTATTTTGGACATGATATAATAAATGATCTCTCAGGTATTTAAAGCTAAAACTTCACAGACACAATCTGGGCACACACGAGACTTATATTACATCTTGTAAAAAGGCCTTAATAGGTGCCCTTTAAAAGATTAGTCAATTTTCTTAAAAAAATCCAGATAATTTACTCAACACCATGTCATTCAAAATGATGATGTCTTTCTTTGTTCAGTCGAGAAGAAATTATGTTTTTGAGGAAAACATTCCAGGATTTTTCTCATTTTAATGGACTTTAATGGACCCCAACACTTAACCTTTTTAATGCAGTTTAAAATTGCAGTTTCAAAGGACTCTAAATGATCCCAAACGAGGCATAAGGGTCTTATCTAGCGAAACGATTGTCATTTTTGGCAAGAAAATGAAAAAATATGCACTTTTAAACCACAACTTCTCGTCTATCTCCGGTTCTGTGATGCGCCAGCGCGACCTCACGTAATTGCGTAATGACGTGGAAAAGTCACGTGTTGAAACGCACATAATATAAAACGCACATTTGCGGACCATTTTAAACAATAAACTGACACAAAGACATTAATTAGTATCATTTGACATACAACAGCGTTTGAACGGTCCTTTTTCTCCACAATTGTAAACATCCGTGACCTCTTGACGTGATGACGTATTACGTGAGGTCGCGCTGGTGCGTCACAGAACCGGGGGAAGATGAGAAGTTGTGGTTTAAAAGTGCATATTTTTATATTTTTTATTTTTCTTGTCATAAATCACAATCATTTCGCTAGATAAGACCCTTATGCCTCGTTTGAGATCGTTTAGAGTCCTTTGAAACTGCAATTTTAAACTGCATTAAAACTGTTAAGTGTTGGGGTCCATTAAAGTCCATTAAAATGAGAAAAATCCTGGAATGTTTTCCTCAAAAACATAATTTCTTCTGAACAAAGAAAGACATCAACATTTTGGATGACATAGTGGTGAGGTAATTATCTGGATTTTTTTTAAGAAAATGGACTAATCCTTTAAACACACCGCCCATCTCCTATTGGATTTTATTATATTAATAAACAATATTAAATATATTAAGGGATGATGCCTTTCATAATTAGTGAATTATTTATAAACAAAAGACATTTTATTGGCACCTGTCGTAGCATTTTCCATGAAGAAGAGATTTGGCATAGATGTCCAGAGACTGGACCGGGTTGTCAGCTTCATAACGCTGTTCTGTGTCATCAAGAGTCACAAAGAAAGCAGCTTTTTCCACAGCATCCAGCGACTGCTTATTCTTCCCTTTACTGAAGAACTGTGAGCGGGCTTTGGCCCAGGGAACTCTGGGTAATGGGGAACAAAAGTATATAGATACGATTATTTGGCTCATCACATGTTCTTTTAAACTCTTTTGGGTTTTGTGCAATGTGTAGATTTAGCGGCATCCAGTGGTGAGATTGCGAATTGCAACCAATGGCTCATCCACAGCTCACCTCTCGCTTTCGAAACACATAGAGAAGCTACGGTAGCCACCACAGGACAAACATGTAACCATATGAGACAGTGTAGGAAAGAAAAACACGCTCTGTAGAGCAGTTTATCTGTTTATGGCTACTGTAGAAACATGGCCGCAACTTCCATGTTAGGGGACCCGCGTTGTATTTTAAGGTAATAAAAACAATACAGTTCATTATGTAAGGTCTTTATACACCACTAATAATATAGTTATGTATATTATATTGCATTTCTGTATGCACCTGCACCTACACACTGCACCTTTAACCGAAATACAGCAAACACACATCTGGTTCATTGAATAAGGCTTCATTTAAAACTACAGGCTTCTTTACAACTAAAGTTATCTAAAAGATATCTCATTTCCTCTATTCATGCAAATTACCTGTGTAAAACATCTCTATATCATTCAATGAAATGCGTTACACCTACATTTATTATTGTTGTAAAACTTTGGGAACAGTGTGCCATCTTTTATAATGGTTATATACATTTTTGAGCATGCACTTGTATCCGTTGTTCATATGCATGCTTTTCAAATGTTATAGTTGTAGATGAACAGAAAATCTGTGTGTGTTAATGCAACAAACACAACTTTTTTTAGTTTGACGAATTACATGGAGGTAGAAATCAGTAGTAAAAATCTCTTTCATGATTTATTTTATTACACTAGACTGGCAAATTATTATTTTAATTAATTGGGTAGTAAAAAGATAGTAAAATATTGAAAAACGGTGGTGTTTTCCTTTAAAACATGTCTACGTCTGTTAAAAGAGATAACTCAAAACAGCCCAATCTGGTTCTTATATAAACATGCTGTAGATACATTTAAATATCCCCTTTTGGCTTTAGACTTGTCACATCTGTGTCAAGAACAACATCAACTCAAATGTACTGTATGTTTCTGTCCCGTCGTGTGTCCGGGTCTCTCACCTGTCTCCTGCGGTCAGAGCAGCCAGCATCTCCTCCCCTGGCTGAGGTTCGGATTTATCCGCCAAGATCCTTTCAATCTGCTGCTCGATCTCCCGTGGCAACAGCAATCGTCCGTCATAAAACATCCACACCTTGTAAAAGCGTCCCTTGTGGAATACAGCAATGTGCTTGCTCTCATTCACATGCTGAAGGATATCTGTCAAAGGAAGAACGTGAACGTGAGAAATGGTGCATGGAAAGCGCATAAAAATTAATGTTAATAGATATTCATGCAATTTAAATTGGGAAAAATTTGTTATATATTTAGGTTAGTTAATTTATGTCAAGGTTAAATGATTAATGGTGGTCAGTGGGCAACGAGTGGCAGAGGCCAAGTGAGAAAGACAAGAGAAGGAAAAAGAAATGAGACCAAACGCTTGTTTTTCTACACTGGATTTGATAAGTCTACAATTATATATGACCCTGGACCAAAAAAACAGTCATAAGTCGCACGGTAAACTGCAAAAAATTATTTTCAAGAAAAAAATGTCTTAGTATTTTTGTCTTGTTTTCAGTAAAATATCAAAAAATTCTTAAATTAAAATGCTTTTTCTTGATGAGCAAAATGACCCAAGAAAATAAGTCTAGTTTTTAGACCAAAAATATCAAATTTAAGTGATTTTGTGCATAAAACAAGCAAAAAAAATCTGCCAATGGGGTAAGCAAAAGAATCTTGAACATTTTTCTAAAAAACTGAATTTAAGATTTTTTCAGATTTTTTTGCTTGTTTTATTTATAAATTTATATATTTATATATTTTTATAAGAATTTTAAGATATTTTTACTGAAAACAAGACAAAAATACTAAGAATTTTTTTTCTTAAAAATTATTTTTTGCAGTGTAACAATACATTGTATTGGTCAATATTATTGATATTTTATGCCAGAAATCATTATATTAAGTAAAGATCATTAAAATATTTTGTAATTTTTACCGTAAATATATATGTACACCAAAGCATTTAAACGACGCTAAACATTTTAAACGACGCTAAAAACGGCAGGCAGACAATGACTGTAGGCATTAACCCGCCAGCTGCTGGCTTTTTGAAAAGCGCCACACTTCCATTGAAAACAATTGAATTCATACGCCGGCTGCCGGCGTAAACGCTTTGTTGTGCACGCCACCTAAAGGCGATTTTCTCAACATTTTGTCTTTTGTACCCTCAGATTTTAAATTTTACAAATATTGTCCTATCCTAAACTAAAACATACATCAGTGGAAAGCTTATTTATTTCACTTTCAGATTATTAAAAAATTACCCTTATGACTAGTTTTGCAGTCCAGGGTCACATATACAGTATGTAAGTAATAATGTACAGTTAGCCAGTCAATATAGCTAAAAATCTTGAAATCGGTTCTGACCAGAGGTTGTGTAAGACTTTTTCATTTTCTGCCATTTTGACGAACCGGTCCGTATAAATTCCGTCATAATCAATTATTATCCGTCATTTTATATTTTATGATAATAGTTAATAGCTTTTGTTTTTGTTCACATTTCCCTTTTTGATCATAAACTTACGAGCATATACATTAAAATATGTGCTTTTATTTGTTAAGAAAACAGATAAACAAAGAAATTGTCACCAGGGCTGGGAACTACATTTCATTTTGTAAGTGTAATCTGTCAAAATGACAGCCGGGAGATTTTTTCCGTCACTGCTAAAAATAATCCGTCAAAGACAGAACATTTTTGGTTAATGTGACAGTTTTTGGGTCATTATACAAATATTTTATATAAATATATATTTATTTACTGTCATATAAACAATATAGGCCTATTCTGTCATCCATTCTAAGGAATACAAATATTTTAAAGGGATAGTTCACCCAAAAATGAAAATAGTGTCATTATTGACTCACCTTCATGTTGTTCCAAACTCATAAGACCTCCGTTCATCTTCGTAACACAGTTTAAGATGTTTTAGATTTAGTCCGAGAGTTTGTTGACCCTTCATTGAAAATCTACGTACGGTTAACTGTCCATGTCCAGAAAGTTAATAAAAAATCATCAAATTAGTCCATGTGACATCAGTGGAACAGTTAAAATGTGTTGAAGCATCGAAAATAACAAAAATTACGCCTTTATTCAGCATTGTCTTCTCTTCCGTGTCTGTTGTGAAGCGCATGCGCGAGACTACAGTCACGTGACTGCAGTGACGCAGATGACGTGTTATCCTCAGACATGTATGCAAAGTTTTTTTTTCAAACTTAAAGCATGCGTCTCCCTCATACTGTAAACGAAGAAAAAAGAGCTGGGGCGCACCAGATAACACGTCAGCTGCGTCATATGTCATCCACGACACTGCAGTCACGTGACTTTAGTCTCGCGGAAGAGAAGACAATGCTGAATAAAGTTGTAATTTTTTTACTTTTGGACCAAAATGGATTTTGGATGCTTCAACACATTCTAACTGACCCACTGATGTCACAAGGACTACATTGATGATGTTTTTATTACCTTTCTGGAAATGGACAGTATACCGTACATAGATTTTCAATGAAGGGTCAACAAGCACTCGGACTAAATCAAAAACATCTTAAACTGTGTTCTGAAGATGAACGGAGGTCTTGTGAGTTTGGAACGACATGAGGGTGAGTCATTAATGACTCTATTTTCATTTTTGGGTGAACTATGCCTTTAAGGTTTTAACAAGCATTTGGTCTAATAGTTATATTATTATTTGTATACTCAAATCTGTTAATCAAAGCTACTAAATTCAGTAAAAATATCTACTCTAGTTATTACTAGTTATCTGTGCTATAAATGCAATAACATGCAATAAACTAGAATATGGACTGGAAATCTACTGTATATGGCCGCATGGGTGTAAATACTTGCAATTTCCTGGTGTTCATTCATCTATCAGTCAACAGGTTAATAATTAACTCACACATATTAGGTTAACCTGCTTCTTTTAAATGTACTACTTCCTTATTAGTAATCAGCCACAGTGTGCAGTATTAATAGCAAACCCAAATTACAGACGATTATGGCCCATAGTGCCGCAATAGTTGCATATACGGTTACTAGCAGCAGCCATAAGCTAAAAGTGCATACATTGTGACATCAAGGCGCAAAAAGTAGGCGAGAGGGCTGCTGTACCTTCTTCAACACCTGGAACTCGACTGGTGTTGAACATACGCTCGTACTGAGATGAGCACATGGGGATAGTGTTTAAAACCATAAGCTGTGAAGAAGAAGGGAAAGTCAGACACTAAAAGATAAACAAGGAAGGAACCCAAAACACAACGACGGAAACCTGTAGAAGAACACAGAGGTGTGGAAAACCAGACAGGAGAAGAAACACAAGGGAGGAGCTGTCAGGAGAGATGAATTTAACATGAAGACTGGCCTCGGTCGAACAGCACAGCTGCAAAATGTTGTATAGATCTTTAATTTTATTTAATTATTACTATTTTTGATTATATCTAACTATAAAAATTATTACACATAATAATTACATAAAGCTGCAATCCATAACTTTAATCTCTATATCGCCATCTCTGTTTGAAACATGGAATTGCAGGTTATTTTACGTCCTTTTTTTACATGGATCAAAGTCCTGCAAAAGTTACTGATTTTAAAAGGGCTACTAACCCTCCACTGTCAGTAAAATGGTAAATAAAGGGTTCCTGGGGCAGTACACTAAAAAAAGTACGCCTTTGCAGCTCAAAAGAGCATTATTTGTACCTCATATTAGTACCTTTTTAAAGGGTACTGCCCAAATAACAGCTTGGGACCATTTTTTGACAATTTTTCTGTCAGTGTGTTATCCATCCGGATATTACAAACCCATATCTGTGCTGTTTTCTTGAGACCAAGACTTCATGTTGGTCGGCCTGATGCTTCTGGAGCAGATGAAGGAGAGTAGGTTAAATGCGGCTCTTAGCTTACAAGCCCCTCCTCTTACCTGTTTCTAGCCCGGGAACACGTGACGTGTTAAACATCCGTTCCCACTGTGACGAGCATAGCGGCACGTAATTCTCCAGCAAGTATATCTGCGCGTGCCGTGTGAGCGCACATAGCAAATGCAGCAATGTCCGGGTGCGAGGAATAAAACAGAAAATTTTTATTGGACGGGGGCTCTTTTACAGTCATGCATGAGGAGGCGGGGTTAGAGACAATTAGAGAGAGAAAGATAGAGATACACGTTGTTTTATTTTTACTTTTATTTGCACTAATTGTACGCAGCCCAGCTGCAAAAGCTTTGGCAATACAAGAGAGAGATAGAGAGAGAAAGATGTATGACATGATACAAATGATAAACAGTCTTCTAAAGGGGCGATTTATACTTTTGTGCAGGACCTAGACCGTAGCCTTTGCGTCGTAGGCTATGCGTCATTTTTGTTAATACTTCTGCATCGTTGTTCACATTGACACGCAATTACACGTGCAAGTTACTGGTGTACACAAAGTGTGAAGGCAAAAGCCGAAGAAGAAGTAGCTTGTTATGTACGTTGTTAGAGAAGCATCAGCAGTGATGAAGGTAAATAGACAGCGACTTTTTGTTAAATATCATTAATCAACTTGATCCATCTTTGTTTTTACCATCGCAAGCGAAAAATGCGAATGAGGAAATGCGGCGTGGAATTTTTTACCTGATGGGAGGGGTTCTAGCAAACCAATCACAGTGCTTGCTTTTGGACGTGCAGGCTAGGCACAGCCTACAAAAGTATAAATCGCACTTTATAGCAAAACTATATACTTGATAACTTGACTTTCATAGATTTTTCATAAAACAAGACTTAATATATTGGGTCATTTTGCCTTTTAAGTAAATACACTGCAAAATATGATTTTCAAGAAAACAATTCTTAGTATTTTTGTCTTGTTTTCAGTAAAAATATCTAAAAACTCTTAAATTAAGATGCTTTTTCTTGATGAGCAAAACGACCCAAGAAAGTAAGTCTAGTTTTTAGACCAAAAATATCAATTTTAAGTGATTTTGTGCATAAAACAAGCAAAAAAAAAAAACTGCCAATGGGGTAAGCAAAAAAATCTTGAACATTTTTCTTAAACACTAAATTCAATAAAAATGTAAGAAAAAATTGCTTACACCATTGGCAGATTTTTTTTTACAAAAATACTAAGAAATATTTTTCTTGAAAATAATTTTTTGCAGTGTATATCTCAGTTGAATAATTTTTAAATGTTTATGCTGGAAATCAAGACAAAAAAACTCTAAAAATACTTGGAAATAATCAGAAGCTCATTCACTGCAAAAAATAATTTTCAAGAAAAAAAATTCTTAGTATTTTTGTCTTGTTTTCAGTAAAAATATCAAAAAATTCAAATATCAAATGTAAGTAATTTTGTGCATAAACAAGCAAAAAAATCTTTCTAAAACACTCAAATTAAAGAAAAATTTAAGAAAAATTTGCTTACCCCATTGGACAATTTTTTTTCCTTTTTTTATGCACAAAATAACTTAAATTTAATATTTTTGGTAAAAAAAAACTAGACTTATTTTCTTGGGTCGTTTTGCTCGATGCAAGAAAAAGCAAATTAATTTTAAAAAATTTGATATTTTTACTGAAAACACAACAAAAATACTAAGAATTTTTTTTCTTGAAAATCATTGTTTGCAATGTTTGACTTTCATAATATTTGTCCAAAAACAAGACTTAATTTCTCGATTAATCTCAATTTAAGAATTTTTAGATATTTACGCTAGAAAAAAGTAAGTAAGACATATATTTTTCGCATTGATTCTGGTCATGCAGGTTTGGACTCACAACATAAGCATAAATGAAGGATGAAAAAATTATTATTTTTGGGTGAACTTTTCCTTTAAATTTAAGACCTGAAATTGGATATTGTTCAAACAGATACTTAACTCTTTCGTTGCCATTGGCGAGTTATCTCGTCAATGAAGAGAAAACGCTCTTCTGCCAATGACGAGTATTTCCGGCTTTCCGCAATATCGCTATAATCTGCTCTTCCGCAACTTATAAAACCTGGAAGTATCGCCATAGGTCAAGCAGCTGTATGTTTTCAGGATCGCTCTGAATCTGATCTCTATCAAAAGTGCTTTACAAAAATTTTATTATCTCAGCTTTTTGCTCAAAATGTGGTGTTTTTGAAGAAACCTACCCATATTTGAGAGGTAATAAAAGAGAACAAATGAAGAAAAGATGATTTTTTTTTTTTTTTTTTGAAAGCAGAGGGTCCGTTCTTTCATTGATATATCCTTGATATATTTATATATTTAAAGAAGAACATTTTCTAGAAGGCATTCAACTTTTGTGAAAATCATGAAAAATGATGACGCTGGCTAGCAACTTTTTTTTTAAACACTGGC
Organism: Misgurnus mizolepis; assembly: GCA_025389145.1. Classification (NCBI taxonomy): domain Eukaryota; kingdom Metazoa; phylum Chordata; class Actinopteri; order Cypriniformes; family Cobitidae; genus Misgurnus; species Misgurnus mizolepis. Next base: position 38,124,273 of record JAIFKI010000012.1, on the reverse strand, counting down.
ATTGAAAGAGTTAAGAGTGATTTCTCTTTGACTGATGTGATTGGTTTTTGCAGGGATAAAACTGATCCAGTATTATTTTATAGTAGAAAACGATGTTATTATTTTTAAAGTCCAGACTTACAGGTTTGATTTGTGCTCTGTCCAGTTTTCTTCTGTACATCATGATGGAGTGGATGGCGTTACCGGCACGAGCGGCTTGGAGATGAGTAGGAAACACATAAAGAAAATCCTACAGAGAGAAATAATACTGATGAAAACTTTAAAAAGTGTCTTGTTTAAGGTCGTAAAAGGTGATTTGGGGGCTCAACAACCTTCCAGTCCCAAAATTATTTCCCAGTAAACTATCACCCCAAAAATGGTGCCATGACCCAGATATAAAAAGGGTACTTCCACTTCTATTTTAAGGCCTGCACAAGTCAAAAGTGGACATTCTGGATTATTTGCATGAATTATATTGATATCATTTAAATTGCATATTTTGGACATTGACCACACAAAATGACAATGAGACATTTAAAGGTCGTGCACTGCATTGTAAGCTCACCATTGCATAGTAATTACTGTTGACCATGATGGGTGAACGACCTCTGAGGTAAATATACTCTTCCCACCAGTCACTGACCTGAGAAGAAGTATGACAAGAATTAAAAAAAAAACACTTGGTTCATTATTTACAAGGCTTTCTGTTATTTTAAAAGAAAGTCAAACTTCAAAGTCAATTTGGTAATGATAGCTTTTCATAGCTTTTAAATTTCCCACAAGCCTTTTGTATTTATTTACATGATAGTTGACATAAAGTATTAAACTTACGTAATTGGAAGCCCACCAGGATTTGAGTTTAAGGTACCATTGGAGTTTGGGACCCAGGTTCTTTTCAAAGTCTTTTGCCAGACTTTCCATACGTTTGTATTGTTCATCGTCCATCAGTGGACGGGCTGATTCAAGATACTGCGAAAGAAGATTTTTTATTATAATTTTGATTCATGCCATGATGTTTCTTCAGACCAACTTTAAAGTCTAGACTTACTCTTTTAACAGTGTCTTTCACAGGAGGCACGGGTAACCGAGGCAATGAACTCTGGAAGCTGTACAGCATTGGCCTTCGCCCAGAGAATAACTTCACCAAAACCTGAGTTGAAAGTAATAAAATGAGATCATCCATTAGAAATGAGCATAATACTTTATACATATGTTTCTACTGTTCCTGTAATGTTTTAAAAGAGCAAACGTCATTGGTTTGATTCCCAAGTCACTTTGGATAAAAGTTTATTAATACAAGTATCATTTTAAAAGTATCAAACAAAACATCTTAAATAATAAGACGATTGGGCGTTTCATTAAACTAATACTTATTGAATTGGGTAAATCCAAGATGTCATCGGTAATGGAAGCTAGTTATTATAGTTTATAAAGTGTGAAATATAGATGTTTTCTTACAAAATCGCATCAATTACCCTCAGAAGACCTTTATTACCCATGTGGATTACTTTTGTGAAGGATGAATGCTCTTTTGGGGTGTTTAAAGTGAGAAGTTATTCCCTGATCCCTATTTTCTACCGTTATAAAGTTTGGAACAGCAACAACGTTTACTAAAATATCTCAAAATGTGTAAATCTGAAAGATGATGGACATGTGTATTACGGATTGCTTGAGGTTGAGTAAATCATGGGGTAATTTTGATATTTTGTTTGAGTATACCTTTAACACACCATATTTAACTTTGAACACTGAATAATATTGACAAAGCCAAAGGTAAAGGAACACGCCCACATTTTGGGAATTTAGCTTATTCACCGTATTCCCCAGAGTTAGACAAGTCCATGCATACCTTTCTCATCTCCATGCGTGCTGTAACTCTGTCTGACGCAGCCCACGCTAGCTTAGCTTAGCACAAAGACTGGAAGTGAATGGCTCCAGCTAGCATACTGCTCCCAATAAGTGAAAAAATAACGCGAACATTTTCCTATTTATGTGTTGTGATTTTTATAGTCACACCGTGTACAAATAACAAGGTCATATGAGACACAGCCATCTTTTAACCGTATACATACTGGGAACTATATTCTCAGAAGACGAAGCACTGCTACTTGGGCGGAGTGATTTGCACAACTCTGACCGAACTCTCTGTTCCTCACCAGGGGTCTTCTCCGGTGCTGCGAGCAAATCACTTCGCCCAGTAGCAGTGCTTTGCCTTCTCAGAATGTAGTTCCCAGTATATATCCTGTTAAAAGATGTCTGTGTCTCATATGACTTTTTTATTTGTACACGGTGTGACTATACAAATCACAACACATAAACAGGAAAATGTTCGTGTTATTTTGTCAATTATTATGAGCAGTTTGCTAGCTGGAGCCATTCACTTCCAGTCTTTGTGCTAAGCTAAGCTAGCGTGGGCTGCGTCAGAAAGAGTTACAGCACGCACGGAGATGAGAAAGGTATGTATGGACATATCTAACTCTGAGGGATACTTTGAATAAGCTAAATTCCCAAAATGTGGGCGTGTTCCTTTAAGATTCTTTGTTAGTGCAGCACTCACCAACCAAATCTTCGTCTTGAAGGACACAGATCCATGTTGATTGAACATCCATCCGTGCCAGGACAGCAAGTACTTAAGGGCCCTCCTCATAACGAAAATAACAGTGATCCATAATCCTGTTCCAACCAGAATTCCACCGGCAATACGCTGTCCTTCTTCTGTTATATATTTACTGCAGGGGAAAAATTGTAAGTTATTAAATTTACTGCAACTTTACAAAAAATTCACTGAAATATTACTACTCAAGAGTTTTCTTTCATTTCTGGTGGCTAAGCTCAAAAAATCGCACTGTTTGAAAGTGACGTGATTGTCAAGTATGGCAATCCATACTCGAAATGTAACCCATCCCAGCGAGTCGGGAACACACACACAGTGGGAGCAGTCGGCAGCTATCAAAGCAGCGCCCGGTGGGCAATTGGGAAGTGAGAATTGAACTGGTGACCTTTGGGTTAAAAGCCAGTGCATGTGCATTGTGACAAAATGCAATATCTCTACTGGCCTACATACTACATGAATAATAATAAAGTTCAATCAATGAACAGGCAAACCTCACATGGAAAGGAAGACTTACTTTAAACCTACAGCGCCAGTGTGACTTGTCATATGTGCATTATATGTGGCTCATAAATGGATGTTAATCTATCCAGGAAAATTTAATTCCAGGAAAGCAAGATGTTTTATGTTTTGCGTGACTAGCCATAAATGGCAGACATTTGTCTTTGCATATGGACTTTGACTACAATTCAAGGTTGCTTTTTTTGTGCAACTTTTACGGAAAGCGGTTCCATTCAATTAATCTTTATTGTTAAAGTTTGTCTTTTGGCCTCTCCAGCACACACAACAAAAATCCTAATAGATGGCTTATGATCAACAAGTGATTGTTCTTTAGTAGTTTACCTGACTGGTAAGTGTGTCGACAGTTTATTGAACAGCCCAAGTGAAGGATCTATTTTGGCGTATTTGGTGGAGGACATGTAACTGACCACAACAACCAGAAGTCCAGAAGGACTTCCAGGATAGACCCCAGTCATGACACCATTCTGCAAAAACACACAGAATATTACAAAGATAATACACATACATTAAAATAGGACTGTTGATCCATTATAAACTTATAGACACTCAAGTAGTTCAACTTTTTTATAATGTTTGATGCAACCCCTGCATTTGGTTCCATACCTAACCAGCTGTCTGTGAAGTGAACACAAGAATCTTTATTACAAATAATTGATTTAAAACAATACTTACATCACTAGTTTTAGTAAAACAACTTTTAACTCTTTTCCCGCCATTCACAAGTTATTTCGTCAATTATAAGAAAACGCTTCCCTGCCAATGACGAGTTTTTACGGCAATCTATATTTCCGCTATTATGCACTTGGTGATGCTCTTACCCAACTTATAGAACACTGAAGCATCTACTGATTGAGAAACAGTAAAAACATAATTAAATTATCTTAGCATTTTGCTCAAAATTTTGTTTTTTTGAAGAAACCTAACGATATTTGAGCGGTAATATACAGAGAAGAAGATAGGATGAAACATTTATTTGTTTGTTTGAAAGCAGATAGTCTGTTCTTTCATTCAATATATTGTATGTTTATATATTAATAGAAGAATTTTTTTCTGGAAAGCAATAAACTTTTCTGAAAATCATAAAAAAAATGCTGTAGCTGGCTGGCAACTTCAAATATATATTTATTATGACTCAACTTGTATACTTAAATGTTCTGATTTCTTTTTATGAATTCAATATTTGGCTTGATGGCTACATCTGATAAAAATGCTGATGTGTCAAATACTTATTTTCCCTGCTTTATTGTATTATTGTGCCTAGTTGTGTCACGTTTTACTCTGTACAGTATGAAGGACTATGTAGTCACCTTGAACCGGATGAACCTCTTCTTCCAGGAGTGAAGTCCAGACAGGTAGATTTGGCGCAGGGCTTCATGGCACAGCTGCAGGTCAATGCCATCTGGAGTGACAGTGAACTGAAAGGCCACTGCCTGGTGAGCTTCTGCCATTCTGACTTGACCCTCTCACCGCTGTGGAAAAGATAAAGGAAGTAGATACCACTAAAAAATATGGACCACTTACCCTAAATTTGGGAGGATATGTAAATATTATGATGTTTTGATTTTGGGCTCCAAAAGCATCTTGTGTGTCTTAATGGCATCGAATCAATCTGATCTTTTGTATACCATCTATACAATTACGTACAATAATTACCATATTACAAACATGGTAATTATAGATACTTGAAGGAATACATGAATTGTATTACTATAGCACTACGTCAGAGGGCATGGTATCACCCTGACAAATGTACAAATACCATGGCAATGTCATGGTACCATGTAAAAAAAACATTTGTAACTGAATGATGAATTCCAGTGTATCATAAAGGTTGTGTGAATGCATGCATCATGTAAGTTTTACAGTTTTAGCAGTGATTGTAATCTATTCACATTTGATCTACTGTTCAATGTGACCTCAAGACTTTAAACTGATGACATAACAGAGAGCAGATGAGATTCATGACCTTAATAACACAAGTGTTTGAATTGTACACATCACACTGGTGTAAGTAAAGTCACATGGATGTTTGTTAAGTTTACGTGGTTTGTGACGTTGCAAAGCAAGTGCATAGGAGTGAATTACATTAAAAAAAAATCCCTGGTAAACACAGAACGTTCCTTAATGTTAGTTTTAGGGTGCGCGGACGTTCTGACTTAACATTAAAAAATAATGTTAAGAAAACTTTCCTGGAGAGCCAAAAACTATAGGAAAATATTATAGGAGGCAACAAAGTTTTTGGGAATGTTCCAGGGAACATTTTTTGAAAACAATGCCGTACTGACATTTGTTATATAGGTGATATGAAGGACAGAATGTACTATTCTCTCAACTCGCTCTGCAATATTATCTGACCATCTAAACAATGGTTGGATACAAAATCATAAACATCTATTACTACACAGTAATACATTATTATCATATTGGGAGATTGCCAAAGTGTGTAGCACTAAATTTTCTTACCACTGTGGTTTTTTATGGAAACTTCAATTGCATGCTGCAAGCACCCATGTTGTTTTTAAAACCATGTACTACTTAGTCACCAAAGACATACAATGATACCTTTGTATCATTTATAATAAGTTACTATGTTATTAAGTTTTAACCATATTAAGTTAATAAAATGTTATTAACCTCTTACAAAGGCCCTGTTTACACCTATTAAGATGCATTTTGGTCGATCGGATCACAGGTGGATGATGCTAAATACAGATGTAAACAGGTTGAAAAACATTAAGGGCCCTATCTTGCACCCAGCGCAATTGACTTTGTCAGTGACGCATGTATCATTCGTATTTTGCGAATCAAAAAAATCATGGCTTGGCAAATTATATTTTTGATTAATATGTTCCTCTGGCATTCTAAAATAACTGTTACATGTGGAAAAAATTATTTGTACCATGCACTCTCTGATCTCTGTGCTGCCTCCTCCTATCAGCAACAATTCAAGTGCAAAATGGTTAATGCATGCTTTTTTCGGCGCAAATACTAGTAATATCACACGTGCAAATATTAGTAAATCGCATTGCGTGAATTATTTGAATAATCTCCTCCCATACATTCAGACTAACCCCTTATTGATTTGCGCCCGGCGCAAGAGTTATTTCTCACGCCGGGAAAATAGCAACAGCGCCCAAGATCCGCCCACAAACTCACTTGCGCGTTGCGCTTCGCACTTGCGTTTCAGATCGTTAAAATAGAGCCCAAAGAGTTAGTCGAAAGTGCATTCAACCAGATTACTTCTGTTCTGAATCTGGTCGAATGTGTTTAAACAGTCACAAAAGACTGCCTACTCTCCGCCTATTGATCTAATGTTTTTATATCGGTCCTGACTTCTAATGCGAACCCAAAGTGTTTATGCTATCATTGATTAAAACTAAAGTGGCTGCTCTCCAGTACTGAATTTCTGTGTCATTTCTCCTGCTCGTGTTTTAACGACTCGCTCATAGAGGCTGTTTACACTTGGCATTAACATGCGTTTTCATCGATCGGATCACAAGTGGACGAGAGAGACACATTACGTTTACACCTGGTAATTAAATCCGTCTCTTTTGTCCACTTTCGACCGCATCTGTCCTGAATACTGTGAGGGGGTGGTCTGTGAGAGGGTGGGCGAGTCTCTCTGCTGTCATTCAAACGCAAGCGGGAGTAATTATGAGTTTATATGGACGCAAACTTATATTATGTCGGAGTCCACTGCTTGTTTAGCAAGTATACATGCTGCACAGTGTTTTGTACGTTTATATGTTGGAGCTTTCTCTGAATTTTCAGCGCAATTGATGAAATAGGATCGCGCAACTTTCACGCTTTCAAAACGAAACTACGGAGATCAGCCGCTTTAGTTGTATCAATGAAAGGCTAAAAATAGCGCTGTTCACCGTATGTTTACGCCAGAAGTAAAAAAAAGACGTAAACCTTATTGTGTTTAATACCTCAGATTAGATAAATGGGCGGAGAGAAGGCGGTCGCGTGTGGCTGTTTGAACGCATTCAACCACATTGCGTTCCGCAGCTCCAAAGCGATCCGATCGAAAGTGGTTTCGACTACCTCTGGATGTGGTTGAAAGTGGTCGAAAGTGGACGAACTCAAAACGTTTTGAACACCGTTTACACCTGGCATTAACGTCGTCCACTTCTGATCCGATCGACGAAAACGCATGTTAATGCCAAGTGTAAACAGCCTCATAGACCGTCCCCTAAAAGTAATCAGGACCGAAGCGTTCGAAAGTAGACAAAAGAGACGGATTAAAACACCAGGGGCCAGATTTACTAAACGGGGTATATTAGCGTGAAAGTGCCGGTGGGAGTGGTAATACCTGCGAGTTATTTACTAAATAGGCACAAATTAATTAACACATTTCTATAATGATCAATGCAATCTACTAAGAGCAGCGCAAATAAGCAGAGCTGATGCTCCTCAGGTGCGAGTGATCTACTGACGCCTGATATGCTTGAGTTCAGCACCATAGACATATCAGCTAACAAAGCCATATTACACTAAAAATAACCGGAGGACAAAAAATAAAGGTTTACAAGAAGTTTTGAAACACTTGGTATTGTGTGACTTCTCTTAGTGACTCCTCTTTTATTTCCTTAAAAAAAATCATGGCTTGGCAAATTATATTTTTGATTAATATGTTCCTCTGGCGTTCTAAAATAACTGTTACGTGTGGAAAAATTACTTTGTACCATGCACTCTCTGATCTCTGTGATGCCTCCTCCTATCAGCAACAATTTAAGTGCAAAATGGTTAATGCATGCTTTTTTCGGCGCAAATACTAGTAATATCACACGTGCAAATATTAGTAAATCGCATTGCGTGAATTATTTGAATAATCTCCTCCCATACATTTTGTGTCTGATAGGGAAAGTCCTAGAAATGCATATGCAATAAGGTCAGTCATAAAATTAATTAGACCACACATTTTCAGCACTAATTATCCACTGTTGTTACTTAATGTCAAAACTATGGTTTGCGCTGGCGCAAGCGGTTGGTAAATCTGGCCCCAGGTGTGAACACACGTGTCTCTCTCATCCACTTGTGATCCGATAATTGACCAAAAACTATGCAAAATATGTAGTTTTATACAACTACCTTGCTGCTTAGTGGTGAAATTAGTAAAAAACTATGTCAAATCCGATCAGAGTGTTCAGAACTAAAACGGATTTCAAGAAATATGAATGTAACTTAGCTTGAAAAGTATTTGTAAAAATCGATTTTGTGTGTTTTTTTCCATTCACACAAGATAAATATGATCGAATTTCAATCTTAATGAAGAAAAATCGAAATAGGACTGACAGTGTGAACAAGGTCAAAGTGTGTCAGCTCTTTACCCAATCACATCACATCTCTATCTTCCTCGCAGATAAATGCCAACTTTTTCTATATTTACAGACGTGCGTCATCATTATCCATGTTTATTATGGTAAAATCTTCATAAAACACGAGTTTAATATGCGTATAGCTCATGAAGGTCATGTTTCAAAAAAGAAAGTGCTATGTTATGTATGCGCAACCATAGTTCACCCCCCTGCGCGGCGATCACGTGACGTACCGGTTTAGATGGAAACTAGGGGAAAGGTCACGCGCTCAAGCACAGGGTTCTGTTGATGTTACACACTCCTGAACGATCATTATGGAAAGTTTTTCTACATAAAAATGCAATTAGAGTTAATAGTCTCAAATAAAGTGGAAATAAGAAATATGAAGCCTTACTATATTTGTTTGTATTTCCATGATTATATGACACGTGGGATCGTACAATATAATAAATATCTTGTTGCACATGACAACCCGGCCTTATGACTTCCACATGGAGCACATTTTTAGGTCCATAAATATGTTTAAACGCGTTTATTAATAAAAATATCTAATTTAAATTATAGTAAAATAATAAATATGACTCATTACTGCGTTTAGTTCGCACAATAAACAGAAATATAATATTTCATGTTTATATAACTTAGAAACAAATCACAACTATGTGGCAAAAAGAGAGTCACTTGCAAAGAAAAGCTATTATTACAAGCAATAACCAAATTGTCCAAACGCAGCAGCTGGTGTAAACCAAAACACAGAATAACAATATCTCATTGCCTTTCTCAATTGACCCCTATTTGGAAATATGCCCTCGCATACCCGGACACCTAACCCGTTGTGCAACACACAGGTGCTCTTGGATATCAGCATGTCAACACACATGCATTTATGTCCACAAACATGTAATTTTTTATGCAAAGAGAAACCGAGCTGCTTTACTGTGTCATATTTCTGTCATATTGAACGAACATCAATCGGGGGGTGCGCTCGTGCACTTTCACCTACTTATTCACCGGTGGGCGAATCTGAAGCTATATTCGTTATATATGGAAAATATCTCGAGTTAATTCATTTAAACTCTTACCTGGACGTCTCCTCCTGAAATCCTGATGGTGTTGGTTAATGTTTCAGGTTTGGAAACCCAACGCTTTGCCCGCGCCGCTTTAAGTAAGCTATGAATGAATGTGCAGAAGGGTAATTTGCTGGTCACGCCTATCGTCGTGACGTCATCACCGCCACTGTGCGGTTCACAAGCTCGGGACATGGATGTTGTGGAAAGTCTTGAAAATAAGTAAATCGGTATTTTTTTTTTTATATTGCATAGTCACTTCTAAGTCATAGCTCTAAAATAATTTTCTCACTAGATGAATAACACGACCCATATCCTCAAGGAGAAATTCAAGTGCAAAGTCACATTATGTAAAGGGGGGGGGGTTCCCAAATGTACCCTAATACACAATTTTACGTATAGTACTTGTTTAATACAGAGCTTTTGTACACATGACAAGAATATTGTATGGTGTCAAGTAGGGGTCAAATGCGTGCAATGTGATCCTGTACTGCATTTAATTAATAGGAAATACACAAACTGATCAAATAAATGCACTGTACGTGATTTTGTCAAATATATAAATGTATAAACAGCTGTTAATGCATTTCAAAGTGTTTTTGCGAAGTGTTTTTACTCGTGGCTAGGTACAACCAGTCCCAAAGGTATCGAAAGCACAAGAGAGATAAATAAACATGGTCCGTACTGACTTATTAGACTGCTTGTATCTGTATTATGTGCATAATCTGTACCTTGTTTTATTATGTAGTTGTGTTCAGCATATTTGATGATTTGTAAAATAATATAAATGACATGTATAATGTCGGAGTAAATACATCACTAATACAATCCATATCTAAATATAAAATAAGCGTACATTTTTATTCTGATCCTATTATTTTTTAGGCATTTTCAACAGTGCAGTAAATGCTTAAATGTGTGTAATTGTAAAAAGTTGTTAAAAGTTTACAATAAATGGGAATACAGTTGGCGCTTCTGTTTTGCACGTATGAAAGCACAAATTTGGTACTTTGCTACTGTAGCTGGTCCTGAATAAGCTATAAACCGTTATAAGTTTTAAACTGAAACATCAAGCTTATTTGCTCATGTTAGAAAATCTTACCATTATATACAGCTCAGAAATATAAATATATGTTATCTATATTAAGATAAAATATATTTATTAATTGTTATAATTTTGACTCAAATTGGTTTGTTTGCCGCTAAACACTCTTTAATAACAAAAATGCGAGTACGCTACACAGTACGCACTGCAACATGCGCTCTTTTAACGTCATGAGTCTGTCGCAACCAATGAGGTTTTGCGATACAGACACTCATCTCTGATTGGCCTTCCCGTGTAGCTTACGACAGTCAGTTGTCCAATGAGAGACGAGGATAGTGGGACGTGCCTTCGCACATCTCCGTCTGCTTAAAGCGTGTGGTCGGTGTGGACTGTAACGTGGAGGTAAGTCAAAGAAAAGATTTATTGTTGTCGCGAATAAAGATTGATGCGTTCAAATTGTGTTTTTGAAATAATTTAAGTGGTGTCTAGTCCGTTATAACAACTTTATGAGGTGATTTTAATGTTAATCGCTGGCACTGACTGTTGAGGTGTTGACAGTTAACATATGCAGGGTGTACATGTGCACGGGGCATTTAACACTTGCATGACAGCACTCTGTGACAGCAACAAGCATTGCGACTGATGTTGTAAATTATTGTTGATTACAATATTTTTTACATTTTTATAATGGTAAAAACTATATTTTAAACTGATTAAATAAGTTAACATGTCGGCACTTTCATGTACTGTGAGGAATACCAACGTGTAAGATATAAGATTGACAGGTCCATTTGTCAGAGACGTGCTTGTTATTCAAACTACTAATGTGACTTTTATTTTAAGTTTCACTGATGTTAGTTACACTCGGCCATGACTTTTTTAATGCATATTTTTGCAAGTGTTTAAATGGAAATTAATGCGTAAGGGAAAGTATTACACAGGCCTTAAAGGAGTAGTCCACTTTAAAGATGGGGTCCATTGACTTTTTATAGTAGGAAAAAAAATACTATGGTAAGTCAATGGGCCCCATCTATAGAGTGGACTACTCCTTTAAATGTAAGCACATTTTGTCTTTGCAAAACAGCTGAGGAGAAGAAAATGGATAGAAAAAATGAAAAGAATGAAGCCAAAGGTATGTGATATTCGGGTAATAATACTTTTTCAGACTTGAAATATAAGTTTTTATTTTTATTATGTTTAAGTAATTGCTTCCTTTTTTTCTTTCACTAAAAGGCAAAGGAGACAATAAAGTTTCACAGTCTGAATGTGAAGATGAAAGGTTGGTTGCCATTTATCAATTTTGCTTTGACAACTAATGTGGTAAAGAAAAAAAAAAATTGAAACATTAAAAACTAGGGTTGAGCTTTTTAACTGCACATTAGTTTCAAATGAGTTCTTATGTTTAATATTAAAGTGGTTATTTTAACTTGGGTTCATCTATTTTAATCTATTTATAAGTCATGTAATATGAGAAATTTACTTTAATATGTTGTTTGAACATCATTGTCTGTGTAGACAACCCTTCAAAATGATAAAAATCTGCCCACTCCATTTTTTAAATGCCTTGAAAACCTTAGGAGTCTCATGGGGCAAGCTGTTGGCCTTTGCGCAGACACCCACAAATGCCACAACCATCCAAAGACCACTGTTGGATCATAATTTTTATAAAAAAAATCTTTACATAATTAATTACCGCATTTTCATTAAGAACAAATAAAATATCTTGATTGTCTTATCATAAATGGTGTATGTTTGGTATTGATAACAGTAAACGGAGGATAGCAGCTGCTCATTTGCAATTACAGAGGGTCACGCAAAAATGGCACACCCAAAATTGTACCTTTGTTTTCAATATGGCGAAACTTCACAAACCAAATCTGGAGACGCCTGAGACTAATATTACATCTTTAAAAAAATACCATATTAGGTGGCCTTTACACATCTATACAGCTCATAACTGTAAACATTTATAAACTTGTTTTATTGTAAACATTTGTAAGGTTTTCTTCACAATACGCTCCGTTACTTTGCTAGAGCACAGAATTTTAGCCTCCTGCCCAAGAGTGTGAAAAGAAGAGTTAATGCCCTGAAGAGACTTCAGCTCCAGAGTGCCAACACCGAGGCAAAGTTTTACGAGGAAGTCCATGAACTAGAGAGGAAGTACGCTGCGCTCTACAAGCCCATCTTTGACAAGGTATGCGAAATGGTTTTGTGTAATACCTACATTTCTGTTTAAACATGCTCGACTTCAGAGCAGAGCTGGTTTACGAAAATGTTTCACAAGCCTGTATGAGCTCCCTAAATCGATCATGTGCACTACAAATAGCTTCTGTTGCTATAGCTGCTTTTTCTCCGCACGACTGTTGACTGTCAAGCCTTGCGTTGGCCTGTACTGTCATCATTTAAGTGCCAGATTCAAACCACCAAAACGAATGGCCAGCTGCGCTCACTCACGCCTGACCATTTCCTTGGTTGGGGACATGCTAATAGTTGTACTTAACCACAGTGCATTTGAAGTGAAGTTGGCGTTCCTTTTGGAAAGTGTGAAAATGATCCCACTTTTAATCTTAAAGGGTTTGCGTCTCGGTTATGTGTCACGGTCAAATATAAAAAATATAATTTGTTTTGTATTTTATGAGATGTCCGTGTTTGCTTCAAAATAGTTAACTTGCATCTCGGAAATTGTGTCAACAGCCAATTCTCACTGATGCCGATGTCAATTGATCTCCCCCAACTTTACAAGTCATAAGTCTGCTTTTATTTCCAGAGACGAGAGATCGTAACCGGTGCTGTTGAACCAACAGAAGAGGAATGTGAGTGGCAAAGTGACAAAGAGGATGAGGATCTTGCAGTAAGTTCACATTAAACTTGATGAACTAAAACATCATAAAATATTTTGTGGATTCAATATTTGAAGCATTTAAAGCATTTTGCCTTCTCAGCAGACTTTTCTGTGTAAAGTTGGTTATGGGTTGTTAAGCTTCTCATTTTAAAACTCATAATGGTACACACTGCAAAGTTTCGGGAGTGACTGCCCCGTTTAAAGGAAAACACCACTGTTTTTTCAATATTTTACTATGTTCTTACCTTAACTTAGACAAATTAATACATACCTATCTTTTTTCAATGCGTGCACAATCTTTGTACAGCGTGTTGTGAATGTGTTAGCATTTAGCCTAGCCCCATTCATTCCTTAGGATCCAAACAGGGCTGAATTTAGAAGCCACCAAAAACTTCCATGTTTCTCTATTTAAAGACTGTTACATGAGTAGATACATGAGTAAGTATGGTGGCACAAAATAAAAAGTGGCGTTTTTTTAGTGAATAAAAAATGAGAACTATATTTTAATATTGACAGGAGTTTGAGCGAGAGGGGGAGTAGTCAGGAGTGATGATGTAATTAAATTTTGTGCCACCATACTTATTCGTAACTACTCATGTAAAAGTCTTTTAAATAAAGAAAACATGGAAGTGTTTGGTGTCTTCTAAATTCATCCCTGTTTGGATCCTAAGGAATGAATGGGGCTAGGCTTAATGCTAACACATTCACGACGTGCTGTACAAAGATCAAGTGCACGCATTGAAAAAAGGTAGGTATTAATTAGTCTAAAATGAGGTAAAAACATAGTAAAATATTGAAAACGGTGGTGTTTTCCTTTAAATACAGGAGTGAGTCCCCTAAATTATCATTCCGTGTGTATGGAACAAGACTCACTGCTGAAAATGCAATGATTGCCTATGAGTATTAGAATAAGGCTGGGAACAATAAACTGATTCATCTTTAGGAGGATTTAAAAAAGAAAGTTGCTTTGGAAGAAAAGCAGGCAGATTCAGATGGTGCCGTTGATCCGAAAGGAATCCCAGAATTCTGGCTCACCATCTTTAGACATGTGGATATGCTCAGTGAAATGCTGCAAGTGAGTGTTTATATTTACCCTAATTTGGTTTTAAAAATCTTTACTTTAAATGCACAATATACATTTTACCACTAGAGGTCGCCATACAAAAACAAAGTCGCAGCTTGATGATACAGTGACAGAGTTTGGAATGAGGGAGTTGTAGTTTTTACCTCCATGGTCAATTGGAAATCAAGTTCATAGATGACATAATGAAACAAAGATAACCATAGTAAGCAGACAAAGTGGCTTGATGGAAACAATAAAGGGTGTTGCTAGATGCTACACCACTACTTCCACATACAGTGCTGCAAAACCAATTGGCATATGACATCTGGCAAGATCAACTCAATAGTACTGCTTTTTGCTATACCATGATATCATATAAAGATTGATCTGCCTGGTGCTGCATAGTCAAACACGAGGATAACCTAGACATGACTAGAGCCCGACCGAAATGCATTTTTTGGGGCCGATGCCGATACAGATATTAGGGAGTAAAAAAAGACAGATAACGATATATCGGCCGATATTCTTTATGTGTATATTATAGTACAGTACACATTTACTACAGTATATTATACTACAGCAGGCTACTGTACATATAATACACTATATACATTAACAGAATATACTATATATAAATACTTTTTTTGCAATGATCACTCACAAATGTGGTGATCAAACACTTAAAATTACGTGACAAAGATATGTAATATAGGCAGGTGTGTTTTACAAGTTAACAATAAACTTTATTATCCAAAATGATT
This sequence comes from Misgurnus mizolepis, assembly GCA_025389145.1. Classification (NCBI taxonomy): domain Eukaryota; kingdom Metazoa; phylum Chordata; class Actinopteri; order Cypriniformes; family Cobitidae; genus Misgurnus; species Misgurnus mizolepis. The sequence continues at coordinate 38,109,062 of JAIFKI010000012.1, read as the reverse complement.
CTGATATAAGTGCACAAAACAGTAAACTTGACTAATTATAAATAACTTTAAAACACAAACAAAACAAAATACATATAACTTAAATGATTGTCAGTTTTGAAGAAAATAATGTTATATTGGGCTTATTTTGAAAATGGAAACTTATAAAGTCATTGTTTATTAGCTTTACAATAAGTTATGTACTTCACAAATTAATTAGAAACTTACCGTTAAGACGACAATGCTTGACTTGCTGACAACATAATGATGTAGGCTTATGTTTAATGTACTGCACAACGTTTTTAAAACAAGAAACCACAGTGTTCTGCCGGGACTTTAAACTTTTATAAAACTAAAGCGTCTGCTCTCCGCCTCTTTCATTTAGCGAGGGTGTAAAGTTGCACGAGCTTATTTAATCAATTGCTTTGAAATGAGCATGTTCAGTAACAGCACAAGCAGCTGTACTTCCACAGACTGCGCGGCAGTTAAAGCACGTCCTTTCTCCGCCTCGCGTCATTTCTTCCGCTTGCGTTTTAAACAACTCGCAAGTGGACAAAAGAGACGGATTAAAAACACCAAATGTAAACCGGAATGTGTCTTTCTCGCCCACTTATAATCCAATCGACCAATGCGCGTCTTAATACCAGGTAAAATGTTGTGAAGAAACCGCGTGACTGCCACCACCTGAACTGAGGGACTGACTGAAGTGAAGGGGGGTTGGCTGGTGTCACTACAGTGAGTGACCTGGGTCACCATTAGCAACCAGTAGGGCGCACTCTGCTGGACAAACAAGTACTTACATCTTTCAAAAGCATTTAATGTCTTCTGTAAGGAACGTTCATATCGGCTTCATATCTGCGGCTTATACGCCGATACAGATATATCTGCGACAGGCTCATATCGGCCGATAAAATCGGCAAAACGATAAATCGGTCGGGCTCTAGACATGACACCACTGATAAACCACACTATGGTTTTAAAAACTGCAAATTCTTTGGATTCAAGCATTGTTGAAAACATTTATGATAAGTACACATGTGAACAAAATATACAACAGCGCTAGTAGGTTTTGGATATTTTGATGCAATATCTTACATAATGTGCTTTTAATTGTGCTTGTTTTTTAGTTAACTAGTTGTTATTTGTTGAGTTGTGCGGACACACGTGTGTGTGTGTGTGTGTGTGTGTGTGTGTGTGTGTGTGTGTGTGTGTGTGTATATCAGCTTTTCATTGCGTATATCATATAATAATAATAATAATAATATTAAATGTAACTGTGTGTGTTATAAGAAAGACTGATTTTGTGTCAGTTCACTTTATGATTTACAAAAATTGAGTGCTTTGACCCAGTGCATGAAGGGTTAATGTGGATTACACTGGAAATCATAGGAAACAGGAAGCTCATAGAAAAAGAACTTGTTACATCTATAGTATGATTTAAGCTAAAATAACTGTTCAGATTGGTTGCCAGTTTTTTAGTTTAACCATTCAACCAAGATCCCTAAAACAGACTGTTCTTGTTTCACGTAGGAGCACGATGAACCGATCCTAAAACACTTGCAGGACATCACTGTGAAATTTTCTGAACACGGACAGCCAATGGTTTGTAATCCTAAGTCATTGTTTTGACCCTGACTGTGAAAACCCAGCTTTATTGTGATGGACAGTTTTTTTCTACATAAAACCATCCTACACGTGTGAAAATATAACCTTGATATCTTCAAAATTGAAATCAAACTTTAGCCTGGATTTTACAGACAGGGTCGTATATGTGTGCAGCATTTTTAAATGTACAGATCGCTAATTTTCAACGTTTGTCTGAAAACAGAGTTTCACGTTAGAGTTCCACTTTGAGCCCAACAGCTATTTCAGTAACACAGTTCTCACTAAAGTCTACAAGATGAAATCGGAGCCGGACGCAGCAGATCCTTTATCTTTTGAGGGCCCGGAGATTGTGGACTGTGAGGGGTGAGTGCAAGTTCATGTAGTTCATCTGGGCATTGCAATATAGGGCTGGGTACCGAACGTCGATACTTTTATGGTATCGAACGGAAAACTCTGATACTATGAGTATCGAAAAATGATTTATCTTTCGGTGCCAAATTTTGGTTTCAAAAGACAAGCATCTGTGTCTGTATGAGTCTGTACTTGCATGTAAGGACCTAAAGCGCTGGAGATTGGCTGCACACCACCACGTGACAGTCTCAGACAAGGGGCCCTATTTTAACGATCTGAAACGCAAGTGCGAAGTGCAATGCGCAAGTGACTTTGTGGGCGGATCTTGGGCGCTGTTGCTATTTTCCCGACGGGAGAAATAACTCTTGCGCCAGGCGCAAATCAATAAGGGGTTGGTCTGAAGTAGGTTCATTATTCATAGGTGTGGTTTGGGTGTAACGTCAAATGAACCAATCAGAACTCTATCCAACATTCCCTTTAAAGTGCCCATCTTATGACTGCTTTTCCACAAGTTATATAGGTGTATGAGTTCCATAAAGCATGTTTCAAAAGTTGTTTGCTCGAAATAGCTTGTAGGAAAAGACTGTCTGTTACCCATCTCTAGTAGCCTCTTTTTCAGGGCAGTTCAGATTGTGCCGTTTTGAGCTAGTCTTACATATTTATGAGCTGCTGCACCTTTGATCACGCCCCACTACTAACGTCATGTGCCCGTGCGCATGCTCAGTGGTATCGTGAGCAGTACAGACCATACTGTGTTATTATTTTATATATTATTATTATTAACGGTTTATGTTGCCAACAGACAAATCATGCAGAAAAGTTTCACTAATAAGTACACTACAGGAGAAGAAACTCATGACACACAATGATTCCAGAGTAAATTGTGATGTTACGTTAGCAGTCACAACAATAAACTCGTTTTCCCTGGACAATGCTAACATATTCCCATTATAAAACATTTTCAAACACATTATTTTTGCAAATTACAGAAATTAAGACCCGGCGGGGGATGTATACTGCTTGTGGACCGCGTGCTAATTGCTAGAAGCTAGCGGGAGGTCCGGACCGTTCGGGGGTTAGCCTCGTCAGAAAAGCCGGGGCGGTAAGGCCCGGTCTCGGTGTGTCAAACTCATCATGACACACAAAGATTCCAGCGTAAATTGTGATGTAGCAGTCTGAACAATACACTCGTTTTCCCTTGACAATACTAACATATTCCCGTTATAAACATTTTCAAACGCATTATTTTCGCAAATTACAGAAATTAAGATTCGGCGGGGGATGTATACTGCTTGTGGACCGCGTGCTAATTGCTAGAAGCTAGCGGGAGGTCCGGACCGTGTAACTTATATATCTATGCGGACCGTAAAGTTATTAGAGGCTCGCCTCGTCAGAAAAGCCGGGGCGTACGGTCTCGGTTAGTTTGGCAAAAAGCTTTTAGCTCTAGCATCATAAATGTAGTATTTTGTGACAGAAGATGACAACATGCAAAATACAACGTGACTTCTTACCTTTGTGATGAAACAACGCGATCGCGAATCGAATCCAGTCTGTTTCAGATGTGTGAATGATCCATGAAAGTCCAATAAAATACATCCAATTACCATTTTTGTCCACAAATGCTTATAATCCGTGAAATATAGATACATAGTCTGTTGTTTACATCAGATTTCGCATGAAGGTCTTATCGCCTACAATCTGAGGACTGTTTGCGTCGTAACACACTGTATATAAGATTACTCCGGGTTCCAATAACCACGAGTTAAAACTTTGTTTTTAAAAGTAGGTGGGAGTATAATCCATAATATCCAAATAGCGCTGTTATTTCCGTGAGAGATGATAACAGCACCACAGAGGGTCTCATTCAAGTGACTGCTCTATGCTCTCTAGCTACCTGGTGGGTGGAGACCTGCGAGTGGGGTGGTGGGCGGGAAAATTCAAACTGAATGTGACGAAACTTTTTGTTACGTCACAACGGAGCTGAGTTTTAACTAGCGCAATCTGAGACTCAAGGCAGAGGACATTCAGAAACCCGTATCTCACTCAAAACAGCATGGATGGATTTTTTTCCAAGTTTGTATGCGTGTGGGAGCATCAGAGACACAAAATAACACCCCAAAACCCAGAAAAAGTGAGTTTTTCATAATACGGGCACTTTAAATGCAAGGGTGCAAGTTCCATGGCGGGTTGCTATTATTATGACGGATTTACCAGGCGCACGCCAGGAGCGGTTTACAGCCGAGGAGACCCACGTTCTTGTAAGAGCAGTCAAAGACAGAGAAGTTGTTTTATATGGGGATGAGAGAAACCCGCCCAAATCGTCAGGAGACGGGGAATCCGGGAGGTGTAACGGGAGGTGGATCTGCCTCAGGACCTGACACCAGCAGAGGACATCGCTGCGTCCACCCTCACCGCTGAAAGGGTTTGGGGGCTTTGAAATCGGACCCAAGAAACGCAAGCAAGGTCCAACCCCAAAGTTCACTTACAAATCAAGTTCATATACATTAAGGTTTCTTATGAAAATATTTTAATCGTTATTTGCATGAGAATTTTTTAACGCAGCCACACAATAAATAAAAACTATCACCACAATGCTCACCACTATGATTCCCCTTATCTCATGTGTTAATATTTTTTATTGTAACAATTTATGATAGGGCTGCAACTAACGATTATCTTAATAATCGATTAATCTGTCGATTATTTGTTCGATTAATCGATGAATCGGATAAAAAACAAGAAAAGCATTAATTTCCAACCCCTTATTCAAAACAGACCTAAAATCTTTAGAAATTGCACAAACATGTTGCTCCTTGAATACACCTGAGCTGCTACAATAATAATAAAATAAAAATGGACTAACACAAAAAATACACATGTATGCTTTACATCTGCCAAATATATAGACTTTTTTATGATGCATTTCCCATCAAGGGAGGCTTCATTAAAAGAAGGATCAAAAAGATAGTATATGAGTACACTCTCAGAAATAAAAGTACAAAAGTTGTCACTGGTACACCTTTACCAAAAAGTGCATATTAGTACTTCAAAAGTACATATTGGCAGCTCAAAGATACATATTTGTACCTAAATGGCACATATTAGGACCTTTTATAACGGGTACTGCCCCGGTGACAGCTTTGTACCTTATATTTATGTGTTTTCTCTGATCGGATCTCTGTTAAAACTGTTCCATTTACATTTGGGCACATAAATGCGTCTTGTGAAAACGGAAGATGCGTCTTCTACTTCCGCGCAAAATTCAAATACACCATTCAGTACTTCGCCTTAAAAAATGTAAGACGATGTTTATGCAACAACGGGCGGCACTTACTGTATGATGTACTGTATATTGGGCCGGGCACGCGCGTCTCCTTGCTCGGCATGAGCTGGAGCGCGCAGTACAGAACAGCAGGAAAGTGACGGCGCGATGATTTAACATACAGGCCCATGACGGGGAAAAGCGTTCATACAACTCTCTCTCAACGTTTTATTTCTTTGTTTAATATCATTGGAGTTTTTTATTCGTTCTAGAAACTTTTTTTACTCGCTGGCGTCGCTCCATAAAGCATAAGCGTGTCGTCTTTGTTTGTTAACCTCTTTGCCGGCTATAACTTCCAGGTGACACTGACATGTGGTTTTCCTCTACCTTTGCTGTTTTTTTTTATCTTTTCTCCACCCTGTCTATGAGGCGCCGAACTCTGCAAGCAACAGTGCGCGAGAGAGACCGGCGCTCCGTCCCAAACCGCATACTTCCATACTATATAGTAGGCGAAAAGCACTACTTCTCGTACGAATTAGGCGGTTTGGGACGCAGTGCGAGTGTGTTCACTCCGCTCCGTGCTAAACTGAAGTTTTTCCTTTTTTTTTTATTAAACGTCTCTGCGTCACGCGACCCAACGAATCGATTATGAAAATCGTTGCCAACACTTTTAGTAATCGATTTTCATCGATTTAATCGATTCGTTGTTGCAGCCCTAATTTATGATTTGCAAAAAATAACTGTTGCATCTGTGTAGATTAGATAAGCAAAGTGTGTGCGAGTTGTGCACGCTATACATTATGGTCAAGCATGCGCCCTTAAAATAGCATAATGAACTACGCGCAACGCGCCACTGACTTTAGACTAGTTTTTTCTGGTCAGTGGCGCAATTGTTTTTTGAAACTGCAAAATAACATCAGTGATGGTTTGCGCCGCAACACGCCTCCTTTTTTGCGCTGAACCGCCCAGGGAGCGCAAGTTCATTCCCTAGTTTGCCGACGTGCGTCTGTGGAGGGAAAAACCCGCTGTGCGCCGGTGCAAAATACGAATGATACATGCGTCACTGACAAAGTCAATTGCGCTGGGTGCAAGATAGGGCCCAAGGTGTTTAAACTTGACCCACGGGTGCAGCTTGTGTCTTTCAATGCTTATGAAATACTCGTGCCTGTCTCTCCACATCGCTGTCTCTTCATGCCCTCATCTCCCAAAATGGACGATGCGTTCAAACCTATTTTTTTACAGTCTATGGTTTAAACTTGAGGCACACGCGCAGCCCAACACTGCTTACAAGCCTGGCTCGTTATTTAAAACAAACTAATTTCATTTAACTGGATGAATGAACTTGAATGAAGTGACATTGAACGCATTTTCTACTCATTTTAAAAATCCCAAATGTATTTAATATTTTGATAATTATGAAGTTGAGTATTACAGTTCTTTATTTACAAAAAACAAACATGCAGTAAAACTCAGTCACCCATTTAAATATTTTAACTTGCAGCTATAATGAACCCACTTATTTAAATACTGTTCATAGTCCAAGCTAAAGACCATTTTACATTTTATAGAATAAAACGGTGTTAATTATATTCTTAATTTCTTTATTTTTGTTTCCTTATTTTCATAAAAAAAACATAAGTGTTTCTGCTGGTGCACCCCCCTATCCAAAAAGCACAACCAGTTGTGGTATCGAAAAAGTATCGTTAGGAACCAGTATCGAAATTGGCACCGGATCGAAAGATTTTAAACAATACCTAGCCCTATTGCAATATGATTGGATCAATTCCCAGGGAACATGCATACAATCCCTTTCCATTTTGTCTGCCAAATGCATAAATGATATACACTATGGTTCTTGATCATGATACATTTTACTTATTGTTTCAGTTGTAAGATCGATTGGCATAAAGGTAAAGACGTGACGGTCAAGGTTGTTAAAAAGAAACAGAAGCACAAAGGAAGAGGGACCATTCGGACGGTCACCAAAGAAGTCCCGCAGGATTCCTTCTTTAACTTCTTCAGTCCTGTTAAGCGTAAGTTAAACTGCACTAACATGGGGAATTAAATTAGTTTGAATAGTTTGGGTTTGACTGTAAGGGATCTATTTTCCCACAGTCTGCATTCAAGCTAAGCAGCATTCCATACTTCAGGCTTTATAAAAATACAAAGTATTTATTGGTAGCAAAGGATGACTGTGATGAAGATAAATTCAGATGAGCAACAAAAGATTAACATCTAAAAAACACAGCATCCTCCCAAGCTCTTATAACTTTCACTTTTCACTTGTTATGAGTAATCTTGATCTTATTGTTCTAAATTATTTTGACTTAAGTGAAGAGGAATTAAGACATTAAGATGTATTGTCTTTCCTATTGTTTCACAACCTTTTTGTGTTTAGTTGTTAAGGGGTGGATCTTATAAATTCTTTTGTACGGCTGTTTATAAGAAACCAAAACATCTGTTATGTTGACACGTGACATAAAAAAAACTTTGCTTGATTCTTGATATTCAGAGTTTGTGAGATTTGTCTTATTTTGGGAAATGATTTAAAATCTTGAAAGAAAAATTCATGGACAGTAGAGGGCACCACACACTTTTTTTTGTAAAGCAACAGCAGCTATGCCCGACACACAACCTTTTGTATGAGACGCAATGTTAGGCATCAGAAAGCTTAATTATTCGTTTAAGGGATAGTTCACCCAAAAAATTAAAATTATATTATCATTTACTCACTCTCAAGATGTTATAAACGAGTGTAAATGTCTTTCTGAACATAAATGAAGATATTTTGGGCAATGTTGTTTTTAAGCTATACTATTTTTCTTTTCTACTATGGAAGCCAATGGTGCTTCTGTTTCCTGCTTGAAGAAATGTATAAGTTTGTAACAGCTTTAGGATGATTAAATAATAACAGAATTTAATTATCTTAATTTAATTTTCATTTGATTCTGTTAAGCCTAACTGGTACAGGGACATGGATTTAAACCCAGGGGTTGCATGAATGAATTAAATGTTTGTCCTATAATACATCTGATCAGTGTAGGTCTCTATGGTTTAAAAAGTGTCTGCCAGTTACATTTACACTTTAGAAATCTGTATAATAATTGCATTTAAAAAAGACACCTTTTTGAATTGACAGCTTAACTTCAATACATACAATACAGTTTAATATACATCATCTAATTTGACTTACTAAAGCAACATCTAGATTGTTACACCCTACCTTTATTTGTTTTTATAACAGCCCATGAATGTCTTTTTGATTAGTAGAGTTTACTTTAACAATCCAGATTTGGTTGCAAATATCTAGTTTGGTTTAATGTTTAAATGTATACATCTGAGGGAAAGGTTGAATATTACTAATGAATTTTAAATGGGAGGAGGAGAACACATGAAGGTCAATGACCTGTGTTGTGATTGGCTGAAGGTGTGAAGGTGTGCGTGGTGGTTAAAGTAGCGTCACTGATTCAAAACGCTTTCACAACCTGTGTGTTAAGGTACTCATTCATCTGGTTTGTTGAAAAATACTTTCAGTTGTTACAGCAGACGTCTACTGACGTCTTGCCACTCCTTAATGCTTCTTCAGTTATTAATAACCAGACTTTAGACGAGTTGTGAATTCACTGGCAGCAGGCCGTATAAGCATTCATAATAATAAACACTTAAAAATGTCTCTTATTGGGTAGTTGACGCAAATTTTTTGTTCATTGTTACTTTACAAATCCTCTCAAAGCAGCATAACGTGACCATTGATTTCTTTTATTAAACCTGCAATTCCTAACTTTTGCATTAAAGAATGATGGGCGAATTTAAAGGATTAGTCAATTTTCTTAAAAAAAAATCGTGATAATTTACTCACCACCATGTCATCCAAAATGTTGATGGCTTTCTTTGTTCAGTTGAGAAGAAATTAGGTTTTTTGACGAAACAATCCAGAATTGTTCTTATTTAAATGGACTTTAATGGACCCCAACACTTAACAGTTTTAATGCAGTTTAAAATTGCCGTTTCGAAGGACTCTAAACGAAACTAGGCATAAGGGTCTTATCTAGCAAAACAATTGTCATTTTCGCAAGAAAAATAAAAATATGCACTTTTAAACCACAACTTCTCGTCTTCTTCTGGCTGCTTGACTCGTCAGCGCGACTTCACGTAATTGTGTAATGACGTCGAAAGGTCACGTTACATATATGAAATGCACATTTGCGGACCATTTTAAACCATAAACAGACACAAAGATATTAATTAGTATCATTCGACATACAACAACGACGGAACAGTCCTCTTTCTCCACACTTGTACAATAACTAATAACTGGGGCGTAGTTTCGCATACGTCATTCGTGACCTCTTGACGTGATGATGTAATACGTGAGGTCGCGCTGGTGCGTCACACGACCGGAGGAAGCAAAGTTGTAGTTCAAAAGGAAATTTTTTTATTTTTCTTGCCAAACATGACAATCGTTTCGCTTAATAAGACTCTTATGCCTCGTTTGGGATCATTTAGAGTCCTTTGAAACTGCAATTTTAAACTGCATTAAAACTGTTAAGTGTTGGGGTCCATTAAAGTCCATTAAAATGAGAAAAATCCTGGAATGTTTTCCTCAAAAAACATCATTTTTCTCGACTGAACAAAGAAAGACATCAACATTTTGAATGACATGGTGGTGAGTAAATTACCTGGATTTTATTTTTAAGAAAATTGACTAATCCTTCAAGTACTAATCTTTACGCGTGTTGAAGTTATGTCAAACTCTCTTCTACCTCCAAATCGTTCCCAACTGCAGGGTTTTTCCTGACTCAAAATGATGTTGAGATCGAGCTATCCTGATATCTCAACCAAACATTTTAGATGGCCACAATTTTTGAGGTTTTTAATAATTGGATGATTAAAGAAAAGAATTATTAAATTTTTATTTTATAAAAATATTAAATTAATTAAATACAACATAGCAGCTAATGTGTTCATTTACAGTTAACAATAATATAAATAAATATCTTAATAAGAATAATATCTTCGCACAAGCTGGGATTTCTGAGTTTGACACATTCGCATGTGTATGAATGGAAGTCAATAGCTGCGTTTACATTACACTTCAAATTGCGCAAATTGACATTGTAAATTCAAAGAGCGGCCAATAGAAATTGTCGTGTTTTCATTGGTCGTATTTTCAGTTCGCAATCTCAATTTGCGCAATTCAAAGGGTAATGGAAACGCACCTTATGGAACGAAAAGTAATCCTAGTGATTCACTAAGCTCTGATTGATTCGCTTGGTGACTGAATTGTTTCAAACAAATCGATTTAAAAGAATCAGTCGTTTTGCAATAGTTTTATGTATTGGTCTTAATGTAAGACTTTAAGGTAAAATTTTGGTATGTAATGAGGTTTTAGATTGAGCATATCAAATTGCAGACTTCTCAAAAGTATCGACTATCTAGTTATCATACCTGTCGTTCCTTACTTTCTGTGTTTTTCTTAAAGGTCTAACATTAATGCTTGCTATAATAATTTTCACTCCTACTAGGGAATGTCAGTTGAATTATCTCCAACCGTCAATCATATCATTGTATTTGCTGCACTTCATTCACCTTTTGCTACACTGAATGCTTTGCATTTTTTAAAAAGCCGCATTGCGCTCTTTTTTTAGTTTAACGCTTTGATAGGCCGATGTTAGGAATGCTGTCTTGCTTGTAAGGAGACTGTGGGAAAATGGATCATTTACGGTCAGAAGCGGTATCACCGGATCCGTGTGGAATTTTTTCTTTAACTGTGGTGTTTTCCACAACATTCCCTTTGTAGGTGTTTCACTTAATATGCCAGGAATGAGGCAAACCGAGCCGTAGATGAATAATGCAATGCTTTGTTTAAATGAATGGAAATTTGGTACTGGCTTTGATCAGGTTCTTCTTAAAAAGAATAATAATAAGTTAGAGTCTTATTCAATGTCACAAATCTTTTCAAGAATCTGGTCCCCGTTTATCACAAAATGAACATTTTTGTTGGTATTTTGAAAATCTATTAATGTGTAGTGTTTACTTTTACGCACTATGCTACATAAAAATGATTTCATGCCCATTTTAATGTATATTTTTTCTTTTTTTCTTTTTGTAGCGACGCCTGATGGAATGGTAAGTGACGTTTGTATGCATGTTTGTAAATATTTGAGTCATCCTAATAGCAGTCACTGTAACCCACTCAAACACACATCACAACCCTCCTCTCTTAAAGGATAATTCCGGTATTTAACACTTTGAGTCTCATTTCTGGTTTGTTTTGGACGAACTACAGTGATGGACACAGAAATTTTGACAATGGGTCGTGTCTTGAGTTTTTGACTCGTTTAGAAGCGTCTCTTGACTGCTTCAGAATGGAAGTCAATGACCATGCACAAACATGTCATTAAAACAACACTTAACGTTCATTTTCAAAACTGTGCTACTCACCGAGCAGTTCATGGTGTTCGTTGATGATTAAAAACAAATATATTGGCGCAATGTATGATTTCAATCCGTGTTATTTGCTATAGTGGAACTATTTTTTCAGATACCTCACAACCGCATATATACTTCCGCTCTATATTTGAGTCTGAAGCGTTAGCACACTCGGGCCGGCATGCCTGTCACGCGTCCTGCGAGAACAGCATTAGTGAAACAAAACACAAGAGCACTTTTAATAAAGTAGCCTTACATTTTTTTCTAACAAACAAACACTCCCGTATCAGAAATTAACAGCACAGTAATTACTGACAATGTAAAGGGTAGGCTATTTAAATAAAACAACGAAAATAAATGGACGAAGTTCAACAAACTGTAATAAAACGGTAGCATACTTTCCAAATTAAGTTTATTTATAACACTTACACCATCCAATATGTTTTTTCATCAGCAGAACAATAAAGAAGATATTTGCAGAAACCCCAGTGCTCTGTCATGCAAGTCAACCGATCCGCACACTTTAAGAGCTAAAGCATATATATCCAATACAACAGTAATCCCCCATAACTCCGTGTGACATATTGACGTCTTGTGAAGCAAATCAATCAGTTTTTGCAAGAAACTGGACGTTATTTACAACACTATTAGCATGAATGCCAAAGCAGGAAGCGCGCTTCCCGTTCGAGGCGATCTCTTCCACTGGTGGCGTTTGGTGGCTGTTGGCTATGGATGTTGGTCTCTCTGCGCCACCTATAGAGCGGGAGCGTGAAGCGCACTTCCTGCTTGGCAAAAGCTCTGCATTAACGCTGTGAAATATTAATATATATATGAGAATCTCAAAACTGAAAATCGAATGTCAACCCACGGAACAAATATTCAAATATTCTGGTCCAGCCCTACAAATATGGGAAAATTTTCTTCTGAGAGAAACCGAGCGAAAAAACTACAACCACATGTAAACTGACCCTTTTCTGTTTCCCAGTGGCGGAGTGATATATCAGCGAGCAATGAGTCTTACAAGAGAGATCAATGGAATTTTACAAAATGCCAAATAAAACACGGCAGAAACTGTATTTCGCTTCACAACTTGTTTTTAATCATCAACGAACACCACGAACCACTCGGTGAGTAGCACAGTTTTAAAAATGAACGTTAAGTGTTGTTTTAATGACATGTTTGTGCATGGCCATTGACTTCCATTCTGAAGCAGTCAAGAGACGCTTCTAAACAAGTCAAAAACTCAAGACACGACCCATTGTCAAAATTTCTGTGTCCATCACTGTAGTTCATCCAAAACAAACCAGAAATGAGACCCAAAGTGTTAAATACCGGAATTATCCTTTAAGTTTACAAAATACGTCACATACGAGAAAATATGCGTGAGGTTCGTATAGAAACATCTAACGTTGCACAATGATTTTAGCACATTACACCTCCATCTAAACGGATGTTTGACGTTTTTAATGCCATAGCATTGCATAAGAAGAACTTTCACATAATAGTTATTCTGAAATGTTATGAGTCACTTTCATGTCAGTTCAGTGATTTACTAACAGTCACGTTGTTTATTTGTTATGTCCAGGATGAAGATTTGGACTTCACTTTAGCTTCAGACTTTGAGACCGGACACTTCTTCAGAGAGAGGATCATCCCTAAAGCAGTGCTTTATTTTACAGGAGAAGCCTTGGATGATGATGATAGTGTGCGTTTTCTGTCTTTACCGTATAATAATATGTAGAAACTGGAGCTGGGTGGTATAGCTATGTAAAATTGCATCTCGATTTTGTTTTTATTTAGTACATATGTTGAAGTCATATAATTTAAATCAGAGGGACTGTTGAATTTTGGACACACAGCTAGGGGTTAGGGTTACACAGCTATTTCAGCAAAGCATGTTACAAAATTTTAAAATTTAGTTATAAAAATCGTTTGTGAGAGGCCATAAAGTTTTTTCCATTTTCAACGCTATTTTTTTGCCTTTTCGCCTTTAACTAGCTGCGTTTACCTACCCTTTAAATTGTGCAAATTTAAATAGCAAATTGAAAATGTGTCCGATGAAAACATGGCTATTTCGCATAAACTCACAAAAACTTTTTGCATTCAGTTTTTTCAGGCAATTAAAAAAAATATCGATAATCTGCCATGGAATTTTTTCATATTTACAGGTCACCTGATGTGGTTAAAAGTCATATGATCATTCTTTTAAAATAGTACAGTATGTTTGGTTTGAGGACAAGACAAAAGGGGTGTGTTCCAGTGATGCGCGGGTCAATGTATAAACAACCTGCACCCGAGCGATGTTTTCAACTAACCCGCCTGCAGCTCGGACCCCCAAAATTTTTTTTGTGCATATTTTTACAAGTAGTAATTGTTTAAAAAAGTTAAATGGCATCATTTTTCAAACAACCCGATCGACCGCGACCTGAATATCATAAAAAATATTTTTGGATGACTCGTAACCGTGGGTGATTGCGGGTACCCGCTTATATTGGATCACCACTGGTGTTTTCGACTTTACGTGACGTCACAAGAGCCGACAAGCGCATGATACCGACAAGCGCATGATATCAAAATACCACGAGCGTTTGGGAGCAGAGATGGGGACTTATGTCGCACACACAGTGACTTAAGACTCGACTTGAGACTCGTCCTCAAAGACTACAGACTAGACTTGGACTCGAGGCGCGCGACTCATGAACAATGTTTATTTTTAGGAAACATCTGATGAGCTCGCTCGCATTACAACGAGACTTGAGACTTGACTTGGGCTCGAGCTCAGAGACTTGTGAGCATCTCTGTTTGGGAGTCGACTGCTCTGTATGATATCGAGTTGCTCTTGTGGTATTTCGATCTCGTTCTGCGCGGCGCCGTATAAAGTCGAAAAAAACCTGTCACCATGGTTTTTGGAATTGCTTATCGTTAGGGATGCACCGATAGGATTTTTTGGGCTGATACGGATACCGATTTAAACAGACAACTTTTGGCCAATGTGAGTAATCTCGCGAGATTAACTACATGATTTATTATTTTTTCCCTCATCGCACGTCTGACAAACTATAATTTATACAACTAATTTTGTTTTTGGAAGTATTTAATTATTTTGATAATTATTGTTAAAAATGCTGGATTATGCAACAGACATGCAACTCATTGTTGCGGTTGCGGTTGATTAATAAACAATCGGTATCGGCCTTTCTCGCGCTGTTGCCGATATGCCGATGGTTTCAAATTCATCAAAAATCGGCCGATAAGTATCGCCGGCCAATACATCGGTGCATCTCTACTTATTGTGAGACTGAAAAAAACCCGACATTTTAGTCGCATAACATCAGTTATTAGAAATGCTGACATTTTGCGCAAGTTTTTTGTTGACATTTAGAAAATAACGCTATAGTTTAGCGCAAATCTTTAATGGATACGCATCTACTGATAGACAGTAAGGAGAGGACAGGAAAGTACAGCAAGGGGTGCCAAGCCGGGACTCGAACTCGTGATGATGGTAGCGCGTCTGTGCTAGTTGTTTAAAAACATATTGACCAAAACAAAATATCAAATAGTAGCATCACTTTTATATTTTATGTCAACAGCAAAAAAGTCTGAAACAAACAAAAAACGTATAGTTTATCACATTTATGAAAATTGTGTTTATGTAATCATATTTATGTTGTTTTGGTACAGTTTGAAGAGGAGGATCTTGAAGAGGGAGAAGAGGAGGTAAGAATCCCAATTCATTAGCCAAGAATAAAGTAAATTTTCTAGATAAAAATGACCTAAGACAGATCAAAATGTCTCATTTAGGACATGGGTGAGGAAGGTGAAGAGGAGGAAGAGGGAGATATTGACCCCAAGGTGAGTTTTTCCTTTTAAAACCTATGTATCTCCGTCATGCATTTTGCTCCACTGACATTCAATGATCCTCTTTTAATGAATTCGAATGACTACAGATTATAACATCTTAACTCATGCTTTTCAATCGAGTCTCGGAGACAGACAAAGCTGCATGCACTGTAGTTGTCTAATTATTTCCTAATAATTTGGCCAGCCATTATAGTAGATGTGGGTTGAATTAAGGTTGTTTATAACTTGTATGATGGTTCATAAACAGTGGCATGCCTGATGTGTAAATCTGTGTCGTCCTTATTACAGGCTTAATTCATTTCTCACTTCATGCGTTTCTAGGTAAGAGACCCCCGAGGGAATGTGGCCCCCTTTTCACCTGTCCTTTACCTGTTTTTACATTAGTTATTTGTCATTCTCCTATGTCACTTTCACACAGGACATTCGATTAGCGTGAAAGTCACCAATCAACCACATTCTAGTCAGTTGGAGTTCGGTTTATGTGAACCTCAGTACTGAGTTTGTTGTTATTGTAAAATCAATTCAACTCAATTGTTTATGTCTTGTAATACCACATGAATATTATCAGATATATGCATAACAACCTCTGTGTTCATATATAATTTTTAGATTTCAGGTTTTGATAAATAGCTTCTGGTGGTATTCGCAGTGCATTTCACATTTTCAATCATAGGACTGTAAATAAAACAGACCACCCAGCAAGCAATAGCCGTCATTTCACGTAGACTTAGTCCAGCTATGAGTAACCCACTTCTAGACAAAATAAACTTGGTTACATGTAATTTTTGCAAAAATAACTTGTAAGCAAGATGTATGATATTCCATGTAAGCAAAGTCAACAGTGATATTTTGTTTTATTTATTCATTTCATTTATTCTTGGGCTATGGTTAGACATCTATACATTTTTTAAACGCAAATTGCTTGCTGGGCAATGACGTATAGGACTCCAACAAACATGCTCAGTGTGAAAATGACATTGTTGTAGTCTCCCCTGGGCATTTCAGACTAACCATTCCCTTTCACCCTCACTAAATCACCCAGAAAGGTGAAAATATATTCTTGTATTTCAGTTTTACACATTGAACATTTTAAGGTGAAGTGTATGATTTCTGCCACCAAACACCACCGCATTGTTTCTCTAATGGCGCCTTTTCATTGCGTAGTACCCCACGGTTTGGGTTGGGGTCAGCTTACTTTTGAGGGCTTTTCCGCTGGGCACAGTACGTATTACCCAATTCTTTTTTTTAGTACCACCTTGGTTGGGTTTCCAAGGGCCCGAGCTGATAAACGTGACGCGAAAACACTGTAGAGAACTGACTGGCCTGCGTAAATCGTCACCACCAGCGTCATTGCTATAATGTAAAGATTAGCTTTACCTTCATGCTAGCTTGTGCTGTCTCAAGTTAACCTGTTGTCATCTGGGCTTTGCTGTAAGTTCCCAAACTCCCTTTTAGCGATTACAAACATCCACAGGTTGAGAATCAGGAACACCATACCAGTTTTGTTTCCCAGACTTGCAGTTTGTGGCGGCACATTCGCGACGCGCCGTCCGCATATATGCTTAAATGCAACTTAAAGGAGACTCAGCGGAGTGCGTCGACCGACGCCATGAGTGTTTGTACAGAAACTGTCATGTGAGACAGAGGTAGTGATAAACGTGATGTGCAAACATCTATTTGAATTTTGTGGCGGACTTAGAAATAAATAAATGTATGTACAACGACGCTCTCACATGTATGATGTCACAGCAGTAGGCAGCGCAAATATAACGACACGCCTGTAATCCCTCCCACTCCAAAGTGTTAATAAACTAAATGGAAAAGCTAACCAAGCCAAAGTGAGGTGAGCTGACCCGACCTAAACCGTGGGGTACTATGCACGGTAATCTGCTTATCTTTGTTTCCAAAGTAGCCTCAGATGCTCCATCCGTCTTCCATTGTTTTGCCAAACAGATATTCCCACCCCAGATTTATAAATGTGTGCAACCAGACATTATAACAATGGCTGAATGAAAAAATCAAAAGTTGGTCATAATTTACTCTCCCTGTTACCGAGCACCTAAGGTGACATTGGAGTATAAAAAATGTAAAGATTAGTTTTGCGCGCACGTGAAACTAAACTTTAAAAATTAAAGTTTAGTTTTGTGTGCGCACGTGAAACTATAGCATTTAGTTTCACGCGCACGCGAAACTTTGGCGTGCTCACGCGAAACTTTGGCGTGCTCACGCGAAACTTTGGCGTGCTCACCCGAAACTTTGGCGTGCTCACGCGAAACTTTGGCGTGCTCACGCGAAACTTTGCCGTGCTCACGCGGAACTTTGCCGTGCTCACGCGGAACTTTGCCGTGCTCACGCGGAACTTTGCCGTGCTCACGCGGAACTTTGCCGTGCTCACGCGGAACTTTGCCGTGCTCACGCGAAACTTTGCCGTGCTCACGCGAAACTTTGCCGTGCTCACGCGAAACTTTGCCGTGCTCACGCGAAACTTTGCCGTGCTCACGCGAAACTTTTCCGTGCTCACGCGAACTTTGCCGTGCTCACGCGAAACTTTGCCGTGCTCACGCGAAACTTTGCCGTGCTCACGCGAAACTTTGCCGTGCTCACGCGAAACTTTGCCGTGCAGAATTTTTTTTAAAAGTTTAGTTTCACGTGCGCGCGAAACTAAATGCTATAGTTTCACGTGCGCACACGAAACTAAACTTTATTTAATTTTTTCTCCATGTCCCCTTAGGGGCTCCGTACCCTGTCATCCCAAATTTAACATTTTATTTAAGTATACGTGACCCTGCCTGGGAAAACCAAGCTAAAGTCATTTTTTTATTTATAGTTTTAATACATAAAATCATCCTACATAATGGAAAGATCATTTATGTAAAAATACAACCTTTATATCTTAGACTTTAGCCTGGATTTCACAGACCGGGTCACATTTGTATAGATTTGTTATGTAACTCTTGTCATACATCAACTTAAGGGCTCGTTATAGTCGTGCTTAGGTCCTACGGCGTAGCTGCGACGTCATAGGTTCCGCGTCGGTTTTCATTTATACTTTTGCGTCGTCCTCCGCGTGTAACCACAGTAGCAGCGCGACCGTCAGAGAAGAAGAAGCATGGCAAGTTAACCAACAAACGAAGATGAAATAGCAACTTGTTGTGTATAATTTGAGAAGACCAGCAATGATTGAAGTAAATAAACAGCGACTTTTGTTGCAGTTTGAATTAAATCACTCCTCATCATGGCTCATCTTTGTTTTCACCGCCACAAATGGAAATACCAATGACGCATTTTTTTTTACCTGACGGGAGGGTTTCTGGTGGACCAATTACAGCGCTTGCGGTCCGCGTAGATCTGACGCGCTGTTAAATTTTTTGTGAGGTGCGCGTCAGGCTACGCAGAGCTACGCACAGGCTACGGATAGCCTATGCACGACTATAAATCACCCTTTAAGCTTAAGCTACAAGCCAAAAAAACACCACATAAGCCATTTTTAGTGGTCCCTAAATTGCACCCTTCACCTTTAAACAAAGCATGTGTCTTACTTTTCACCTAAATGTGAATGTGTTATGAACTACGACATCACCGGGTAAATTATGACGATCTGCAGCTCAGAGCCTGACCTATCTTATTCTATTTGATTTTTTTCAGAAGGGTCCTCCTCCTGCCGAGTGTAAACAGCAGTAAGGATTGTCAACGGGCAGTCACGGCACAAATCTGGCCACAACAATGTGGATACGGGCCTTAACCTCCTCATGGACTTACCAGACTCTGTACTAATGCAATAGGAAACCAAATTCTGTTTAGAAAATGCATGTTCAACTGTTACTGTTTACTTTGACAGAGATTACCTCTGCACTCCAATTTAGTTTTTCATTTCTAAGTCACAGACTTTTGGGATTGGTGGATTAAAAACTACCATTTTTTGGACAGATGCAATGTTTATATAGTCACTGTTTGCCCGTAGCCGGTTTATAAATGCAAGCAAGGATCCCACATGTTTTGAAATCCTCGCGTTTTTACAGCTTAGCTGAATTTTGGACACGACCCTAAGATTGTTTGAACTCCCAGGCTGTAGCATCACTCAGGGTTTTTTGCCAATAATATCGCCATTTTTTTATTTGTATTGTTACAATATTGATTGGTGTCGGTGGGTTTTTGAAGTGGATGTTCTGCGTACTGGTAGCCAAACAATGTGGACTGTGTTAAAGTTAAAGCAATGATTTGGGCTTTTCCAACGCCCTCACGTGAACTCTTAATGCGGGACTTTTATTTTGCCATGTGGTTGTGTGTTAAGCTGCTTGCATTCATGAACAGAATTGAATAAAGTACAGTATTACGTTAACGTTAACAAGCACATCTTCTAGCCATTGCAGGTTTACTCTCCGTTTTAACTGTGTGCAAGCCATAGCCTTATCTGAAACTTGGGTTCGTAATGCAGCATTGTTTTCATTTTGTACAAAATAGACAAAATATTCTATTAAATTTTGTGCGACAATTCCACAAAAACCTTTTTTCTTTTTTGGTGTTTTCTAAGGCATTCACTATTCGTACTTTTGTTATAAAGTATCCACCCATAACATAGGAAAGTCATGATATGATATGGAGGAGCTTTCCGTTGGGTTTTATTTAAAGTGCACTTATTATGTCTATCTTATCAATATGTTATATTAGTCTCAGGTTTGTCCAGAATGTCTCTGAAGTCTCAGCTCAAAATAGCCCACAGATCATTTATTATAGCATGTTCAAAATGCCTCTATTTGGTTTTGTGTGTGTACCTTTAAATGCAAATGAGCTATTGCTCTTTGCTCCCTTACCAAAAGATATGGTTCGGTTAAAATAGATCTGATTTCACAAAGAAGCACAGAAAAAAAATTTGCAGATAGCATCCAACTTGCTGAATGCAGAAACTGTAGTAATACAAGACTGTCAGTCAGTGGCCGTGGGCGGGGCTTTAGCAGTGTGACATCACATTGCAAAGAGAATTAAAACAGCATGTCTGATGAGACTGCTTTGGTTTAATTGAGATAAAAAAGGGGTGAATAGATTTTTTTCATTGTAGGGTGGTTGTGTCCAACACACATTTATATCCAAACTAAATAAAAGTGGATTTTGTATAATATGTGCCCTTAAAGTATCAACTTGGTTTTGTATGTTTTACATAAAATTGCTAATGAGAAATAGAAATGGGACAATATTAAAATAATACATCAAGTTGTAAAAGAGTTGTGCAGTGTGGATCGTATAGTTAAACTAATCTGGATTTTTCAAAATTTGATGAGAAATGTCTGAGTTTGTATTGAAATCTGTAATAACATGAGCTCAGGTTGTCTTCTGAAACTCTGTGAGATTTCTGGGTCTTTTTCTCAGGAGAAATATCTTAAAAGTTTCAATTAGCTCTCTATTTCATCTCACTGATGTTTAGCAGATATAATTGAGATATTGGATCTTATATATGATTTTTTTTCTTATGGCTGGCATCCACAGCCGTATTCATAAAAGTGTTCTTAAAAGTCCATGTAAAGTCATTTCAGAGAATTGTTTCTGAACACATAAATATTAGAAATGTATTGCCGAAACACGTTGCAAAGACTGTGAACTGTGTATTACTTAATTGTGGAGTTACGCCATTAAACGGTTTTCCTCCATTTCTCTGATCAGGATTATTTAGGCGGGGCTAAAACGGTGGCTCGATGACGCACTGAAGCTACCGTGCATGGCCCCGCCCCTAACACAATTGCGAACATCCATTCATGTTGAAGCGGTATTCCAAAGAGCAGTATTTCATTTCCCGGGAATGGCTGGGGTTTTATTGCCGAAAGCAGTGTTTGAGAGAAGTAAATCCTGCCTGTTTTTCTAAGATTTTAATCATTTATTTTATTTACTTGTTTTTTTATCATTTAAATTTGTATGGGTGGTTATCTTCTGTGGTGTGACAAACTGACTGAGAAAACATTTAAAAATCGGACTCAACTCGGACTTTAACACAAAAATTATAACAATATTCGTAAGATAAATTAAGACATTTATAAGAATGTTCTTAAGTGCAATTCTCGAAAATTTCTCAAGAACTTAAATATTTACTTAAAGGGACACTCCACTTGTTTTGAAAATATGCTTATTTTTCAGCTCCCCTAGAGTTAAATTAGATTTTTACCGTTTTGAAATCCATTCAGTAGGGGTGTAACGATGTAACCGTGTAAATGCGCGTTTTCTCAATGAATGAATTTGAATGAATTACAGTGAAATCCAGGCACATCCGAACGCCAGGGGGCGCTCTCATGCAGAAACGCCCTTTGTGCCACAGAAGATGTAGCATTACAAACGCTATTCCAGGAAATGTCTAAAGGAATATGTATACGCTGTTCTTAAAATAGTTTCAGGTATTTTCATGATAATAACGAATATTTTGAATGATTTTTATTTAACGAGTGTTGCTTTTTTAAATGCACGTTATAAATGACTACCACTCATAATGATTTTAGATTGATAAGGACTTCCTACTGACCAAATGCTGTAGTACACGCACAAGCTGTGCATGAAACAAAGAATCGTACCCTTGTGATTCAGAATCGATTTCAGACAGGCATTTTTAATGGGACACGCGATTGAATCGTTACATCCCTACCATTCAGACGATCTCCGGGTCTGGCAGTACCACTTTTAGCATAGCTTAGCACAATCCATTGAATCTGATTAGACCATTAGCATTGTGCTAAAAAATTACCAAAGAGTTTCAAAATTTTTCCTATTTAAAACTTGACTCTTTTGTAGGTTACTTAGCGTCCAAAAACAGTCCCCTTGGTATCTTTCAACAGCTGGGGACTATTTTCGGACGCTGCGTAAAGTCATTACGCCTGCTGCACCCATGGTACGCCAGCAAAGTTCTTGATTATTACGCCAGAATGAGAGTATAGTTCCTAGACATATCGGGCCTAGAAAATCACAACTTTCAATTTCCCGTCGGTCTTAGTACATGATGTAACTACAGAAGAGTCACGTTTTAAAATATAGGAAAAATATTGAAACTCTTTGGTTGTATTTGAGCTTGATGCTAATGGTTTAATCAGATTCAATGGATTGTGCTAAGCTATGCTAAAAGTGGTAGCGCCACACCCAGAGATCAGCTGAATGGATTCCAAAACGGTAAAAATCAAATGTTTAACTCTAGGTGAGCTAAAAAAATTAGCATATTTTGAAAAAAGTGGAGTGTTTCCTTAAGAATATCTTATTTTTTTCCCTAAGAATAAAATTAAAAAGAAAGATCTTGCGTATATATACTTTAGTGGTAGAGCATTGCAATAGCAGCGCCAAAGGTTGTGGGTTCAAACCCAGACAAAAATGGCAGCTTATAAAAGAAAATAAATGGCAGTTAAGACAAATTTTCTTCTTAAGAAAGTTGTAAATCCAGCATTTGCATGGGTAACGCCAATCATGTTTCCTTTATGAATGTTTGAATATATGTAATTCTGTACGTTCCACACCTCATTAAGCCGATTTCACAAAATTGAAGAGAAACACATTATAAATGCTATAATGACTCGGTGACCGTAATTAGATAACAATTTCAGAGGAAAACTGATCTCCCACCAAACCAGATTCCTGAAACTCCCAGCTATGTGTGGAATCTAAACACTGACGGCTGTAGTTGGGCAGTCATGAACACCGGCTCCCGTCTAGTTGATCGGAGCGAACGGAGACACGTTTTGTGTGAAATGTTTCCCGGCATACTGTTTGCACTCTCTGGAGTTTGTAATTTGATGGTTGGGGTGGGATCGGATCTGTGGGACATCACTCCCACTTTCACACCTCTCCTTCTGGTTTCTTTACGCAGATCTGGGGTGTTGCAATATCTCAAAATCTGTCTGTACTTCACAATGGTATGAGCACAATTCGTCTCAATGGTGGACTGTTGCTTTTTATCATCATGGCATGGATGGAATGGCATTATTGTCATTTTGGCTCGCTGCTACTTGGCAATAATAAAAGCAGATCCAAAAATTTCCCACGGTGTGATGTGCAGAAGCAAACACGTGGGTTAATATGAGCAATTATAATAAGGAAAGTTTAAAATGATTTGACTTTATGTGAGATGAAGGCTGATGTTTATGTCTCTACTCATGGTGGCAGACAAGTTGGGATTACATGAGCTAAATATGATCAATTATCTCATGTAAGGTTGGGGAACCTTTTTCGACTTTGGGTGACAAGACGACTGTTAAAAGTTATTTTGAAAATTATTTTTTGCACCATACTGCATCCACACCAATAGGTGTCGGTATGAAGGACTACTAGAAAAACAACCCTAACTTTACTACCCAGGATACTTCGAGTAGTATTAGCGTTGGGCTACTTTTAACAATACATTTATATTTTTACAGCACCAAATGATATGAAACAAAGTCTCTATGTTTTGTTACTAAATTCAAGCAACAAATAACGTTTTGGCGCTCTTTAAACACCGTGGCGTGTGATGGACTGGAACACATTGGAGGTCGGAAATACGACCTCTGACTTTATCTCGAACTCTGCATAATTATGTTCAAAGGTTTTGTGGAGGACACAAATATATTGTTGTTATGTATAAGTTGTGTGTTGTACCGTGTCCCACCCCATATTTATTTTCTGCCTTATTATAGCCATGAACATATTGGCCCATAATAAACAACTTCATACAATAGCTGAACAAAGACTCTGTCATCCCATGCATTCTGTGGTCATTGGCAAAGTTCTTACAGCCCCATTGTTTCAAATGGCATGTCTAATACGATCTTGTCTGCATGTTACTGCATGTAAAAATCCTTGCTGCACTAAAATGTTTGTTTAATCAATTTCAAATTGCAATTAAATTTCAACTTTCTTGACTAGTGAGGAGTTGCTATGAATTATAAAAATGAAGTTGAGATAACTTTAGGTAATTCAACTTAATAATTTGTAGCAACTCATTACTAGTCAGGAACGTTTAAAGAATTGTAAATTTAAGTTGATTAAACTTAAAAATTGTACCATAGCAGTTTTCACACACAGTTATATAAGTTCTGCTTCGCCAACATCCTCTCACTTATTTTCAACTGTTTTGTAAATGTCATTGTTACTGTATTGGCACTAGTCCAGCGAGTAACCCAGGGCTTATCGCAGCTAAAGTCATTTTTTTATGATTTACTTTTTTTTAGATAAAATCATCCTAGATAAGATCATTTTGTGAATTTTCTCGATTTTACAGACAGGGTCACAAGTAATTCGACACTGTAGTCAATGGCTTTGAATACAGTTAAACTCTGTTATAATTTGCATTATTTATTTATTTTCCAGCAAAAAAACAACATTACATAAAAAAAAATTAATTGCCTAAATGAAACAGTCACGTTATATAGACGGTTTCATCGGACGCACGTGATACACGTCTGGATCCGAACCTTACTTCCGGTTTCGTTTTTT
This sequence comes from Misgurnus mizolepis, assembly GCA_025389145.1. Lineage (NCBI taxonomy): Eukaryota > Metazoa > Chordata > Actinopteri > Cypriniformes > Cobitidae > Misgurnus > Misgurnus mizolepis. The sequence continues at coordinate 38,084,140 of JAIFKI010000012.1, read as the reverse complement.
TAATGCTCTGACTAGTTGCTAAACTGATCTATAAAACAAATGCCTCGACGAAAATAACAAATGTTTTGGTTTCCTATGTAATCTATGTGTTGTTTTTTTGCTTGTTATATAAATAAACTACGTTTAAAGAACTTTGTTGTTATTTATTCTTAGCGGAGTTTACCGGAAGTTACGTGCGGACCGCGACAGCGCTTGTTTATGTTGTTACTGCTGAAACGGTCTATACCAGCTAATTTGGACTAAATATTAATTTGTAGTTGATAAACTTATAAGTAATGATATCTTTACATTAAAGCAAAAAATTGGCTTGGTCAATTATCGAACAATAACCTTTGTAACGGTGTAATTGTTGAATGAAGTTGCTGTTACAATATTTATAATAATTAATAAAATGGAATGAGATTTATTTATTTATTTTTTTGTATTTTTGCCATGTTGTGAAAAGTCGAAAAAAATATAGTTTAAGTGTTGGGAAGTCGTATGGTAACACACACTGTAAAAAGTGAAAGCTGTTTGCTTTAATTGGTATCACCTAAAAAATAGTTTTATAAACTTAAATTTTCTCGCTTTAAGTGAAAATTTTAAAATGAAAAAATGTAAAGAATTAATATTTAAACATTTTCAACTAAATTTTTTTACTTAAAGATATTGCGGAGGATTTTCTTTTTCCGGGTGGATCATTAAGACTATTGTTCCTCCTAGTTGTCAATCAGGAAAGTTGCGCAATTTCCTTTTTTTTAAAAAAGTGGAGAAGGCGGTTCTTTTCTGAAATTCGAGAAAATCCTCCGCTACACCTTTAAAGTGAGAAAATATAAGTTCAAAAAAACTTACAAATTACTTCAATGGATCCAACTTTTACTTTATACAGTGCATGGTTGAATTGTTAAATGCAGTTATCGTAGCGATATGCACTCTAAAAAACAAACGGTGCTATATAGCACCAAAACAGTTGCTTTGGATCGTAACGATAGAAGAACCATTTTTAGTGCCATATAGCACCGGTGAAGAACCAGTGAAGCACCAGTGAAGCACCAGTGAAGCACCAGTGAAGCACCTGTGTAGAACCATATAGTGCTATGTAGAACCATATGTGGTGCTATATGGCCCCTATATGGTTCTACACTGGTGCTTCACTGGTGCTTCACTGGTTCTTCACCGGTGCTATATGGCACTAAAATGGTTCTTCTATCGTTACGATCCAAAGCAATTGTTTTGGTGCTATATAGCACCGTTTGTTTTTTTAGAGTGTGTATAATAATTGATAAATCAAATGAGAATTATTATCACTCTTGACGTGCTGTGGAAATGATCAAAATTATACCATGTGGGAAAATAATAATAACAGGGTTGTAATACTATTATATTTTTATTGTTTTATACATTGAGAGGGATTTTATACAGTGTTCCTGTATAGCTCAACTGAAAGCATTGTGTTAGCGGCGCAAAGGTCATGGGTTCAACACCCATATGCATACTGATATAATTGTACGAATTTGATAACAGCATCTGCCAAATGAGAAAAAAAGATTCGTGACAATACAACTTCGCCAAAATCGCCATTTTAAGGAGGTTCTGTAAACTACATTGGATTTGTACCCTGTTCTTTGAAAGTGCCGAGCCTTTGATTTCAAATACCCTTTGCATGCGTTTGTTAGTCTTCTGGCAGCATGCGTTTGTCCCCAGTGGATTAACACCACTTTACAACACAAATTCAAACGATTCATTTCTCGAGTCCTAAATCCTCACACTTGACTGGCAGTCTAACCCAGCTGCCCATGTTCGTCGTTTGCCTGTGCCCGACCACCCTTCAGTAAAACCCCTGTGTGAGGTCCTTTAATGTTTCACAGTGGACATGTTGCAAAGCCGTCTCCAAGAGCTCAACACAGAAAGCTTTGTTCTGTCTGGGATAGGCAGTGCTACAATAAGAGCTGTATTGTAGTGTGTAGATGTCTGATAATGCATGGAGGCGTCATATTTTCAGCTGGATTATTAACTGAAGTAATAGGAAAATGTTGACCAGTTACATAGATTTCTTTATGCGGTAGGTTTTATTTCGCATGGCAATATGTTATTACTGTGTTTAGTTTGTTATCACAACTTTAATCACAACACATTTTGTGTAATATTTGTCTTCTGAGTTTGGCACACCACAGAAAAATGTGTTATTAATGATGAAAACGCACAGTAAATAAAATAATGGTCCTGAAACCATTTCCCACTCACGGGAAAGCTGTCAAACTCTCTCAATTTTCAAAGGTATGTCCCAAATGGTGCACGTCATGTGGACTTTTGGTCTTGTGGCCTTAAATTGCACATACTCGCTTAGTCTACAAGTCCGTAGGGTGTCCCATCTGTCATTTTTATGCTCATCAATTTTTGTGCCCATCAGCGCCCCCTTTGCACCCTTAAAGCGGTCGCACTTCTGCAGGCTCCGCACACTTTAAGTCCTTGCGAAAAAGCCATCTGACAACGGATGAGAGGAGTTCACTATTTCCAGCGGGAAGCTCAAGTCTGTCACAAAATATGACTCAGGTCGTGTACTCGCATCAAGGGTCCCTAATGCTGCGTTCACACCAGCTGCGGTAGAGGCATCAAGCATGAGTGACTTCAATGTGAAGTCAACGTAAAGTCATGTTGATGTGCGTCTGGAGGTCTCGCGGCGTGGTAGACGCGATTTTGCCTCATTTATATGTCTAGTTTGCGCAAATGGCGAGAATTGAGCGTTGTGGCGGGAAACGCACAAGTTGAAAAATCTGAACTTTGGTGGAAAAATTCTTTGCGTTAACCAATCAGCAGTGACGTGATTACAGGAGTCACACAAGCACCTTCCATGATGCGAATTTCCTTGATGTCTCGATTACTAGAAATTCACACGCGACTTTCATGCACAAATGAAGCGAGTACACTCAAAATGTTCGAGCATCCAACTATGCGCGGTAGACGCAAATTTGACGCCTCAAACGCGTTTGTTGTGAACCCACAGTAAGGTCTGCACTACATGATGTCATCAAAGTGTGGACTCTGTGCGTTCACACCAGACGCGGAAGAAGTAGGAAAAATGCGCAATTCGCGTGTAGTTGGACGCTTGAATATTTTGAGTTTACTCTCTTCATTCACACTTGAAAGCCATGCGTGAAATTCTAGTCAGTCGAGACATTCACATGGAAATTCGCGTCATGGGAGGGGCTTCTTCTGCCTCTGCTTGCTTTCTGTAATCACGTCACTACTAGAGCAAGCTCCTGATTGGTTATTGGGGTGCGAATATCGGCCAAAGTTCAGATTTTTCATCTAGTGCGTTTCCAGCGTCAACGATCAATTCGCGTGGAATGCGCCATTTGCGCCGCGCCTTCCGCCCCTATTTGTGTTTTTGCATTGACTTAACATGTAAATTACTCACGTTTGCCACCTTTTCCGCATCTGGTGTGAACGCACAGTGATGAAATTTAGAAGTTGGGAGTGTGCCATTTGGGAAAGGGCCAAATATCGCTACAACCTGAATGGTTGCTCACAAGTGTGTTAGGGACGGGGCAATACACGTTTTAGCCCCGCCCAAATAATCCTGAACACAGAAATGTGATAAAACTGTTTAAGGGTAACTCCACAATTCAGTACTACATAGTTATTAATCTTTGTAACGTTTTTCAGAAATACATTTCTAGCATTTAAATGTGTTTAGAAACAGTTCTCTGAAATTACTTTATGTGGACTTGATGTTTAAGAAATTGATTAGACTGCGTTCTTACATTTAATCTGATTTCACAGGAATTTATAACAAATTTATGAGGTGGCTCATTCACTGCCTTAATGCAAAAAATTTACAATGAACAGAAAAGCAATAATGAAGCCCCACCTCTAAAAAACCTAACCGTCATTGCCATAAAAACAGATCATACTACAACTTTGAATGAGATTGGATGAATTCATACTACTTAAGGCCAGAGTATAGTCTGTTTTTATTTGTATACGAACGTACGGTCGAATGTACAGCCTTGCAAAGTATAGTTTACTTGACTCGTACACATGCGTGACCCTTTTTGATAATAGGGGTTTAAATAATCACTTACAATACGCGCGCACGGTACGCAGACCCTTGTGTATGCTTAAAAATCGACCATACCTCGGCTTTATGGCACCATTTAAAATAGTTATGAATTACCATGAGATTATAATATTGCAAATGTTGAATCCAATACAGTGCATTCAGACTATACATTTTATCAGGAACCATGACAGGGTTTCCTGCAGAAAATGTGTTAGTTAAGGTGGTAGGGTTGTGCAGGTGGGCGGGCCGGGGAGTGGCAATTAAAAGGGGCGGGGTGTACGAGTCATTATGAACATATTTTTATTTAAAACACTCAAATAAAACTAAATTTTGAAGAAACTATGACAGAAAATGAACACATACTAGATTATTAATGAATTAAATGTTTTATTAACAGGCTAGTTATCCTCCAGACATTGACGGACCATGTCTTTCTCTCATTTCGGCGTTGTGGCGCGTGCCCGCTCGCAGTGTGAAGCGCGTCCACGCTATTCTCCGAGATGCACTTGATGGCCTTTTGTGCAGCAAATTTTTTTTTGGACGACCTTGTTAAGGTGGTAGGGTATCCCAGCTTAGGTGAGCCGCCCGAACTAAAAAGTGGTGCGGGAAACCCTGCATGACTTGCAGTTGATAGCACAATGCTCTACACTGTCAGAAAAATATTTAATCATCTTATGAAATGTAAAGATTAATAAATTCTGTTAAGATATAACCTTGATATTTTTAATATTGACTGAGTAAGATCATGTCAAAGATGCTCCTCATCTCATCTTCAGATTATAAAACTCTGGCCTGGATTTCACAGACAGGGTCACAAATAGGAAAACTGCACAGCATGAAGAAAAACTGCACAAACATTAATTTGATTTCTGATTTTGTTCACACAAACGTCTGAGTTCATTATAAGTGATTTGCCATTTAACAAATTCCCATGCTGAAATAATGCTCGGGGATTAGCTGCTTGCATGTCAACAAAGCAACGCACAATACAATGACTCGGGTCAGTCCTTCCAGATGCTTAACTAGGCATTAAGTGTTTTTCATAGGCTAACAAAGGTGATGATGACCTCATTAACTGTCTGGTTCATAAGTCACTCTTACCTGGGAACAAAATAAAAACCTCACCAGTCTGCATCTTGTAGTCACGAATTGAACGAGTTTGTTTACTTTTTTCTTTTTTGCAGTGTTTTTATGTTTAGCGTTGCTTTAAAGCAATTCATACGGCATACTTGCAATGCATAATTGCTTGAGTATATATACTTGCGTAATGCCAATCATCTGATTTAGGTGCACATGGGAATTTTTTTATTTTGGGAGGGAAGACACACCCGCGTAATTTTTTACGAACGTTACAGTGAGTGTGCACGAAAATACGAATGAGATTTTTTGTATGGAGGGTGTAGCAGATATGCAGGCTTGAGAAATGCTTGGTTGCAAACGTAGAATGTGCTTGTCTTTTGATTCTGCATACTGAGGAAAGAGTGCTTATGTAATTCAATAACATGCGTGCAGACAGAAGTACAGGGTGGTGTTAAGATAGGGATGATCTGACCCGGCAAGAGAAGGTCGCAGGTTTGATTTACAGTAAAGGTGAATGGTGTTATTTCTACAGTGACGTTGGTATCCAAAAACTTGTTTTGCTTTTCAGCCATTGCATGCAACCTCAGGTTGTGCAAGGATCTTTGCTGTCAACACAAAATTTGGGTTCACAAAGCAAAGCATTTCATTTAGCATAAAACAAATTATTCACCCAAACAAAAAACGAACGGGGGTTAATGAATATCTTCTTAAGTGAAAGGATATGAATGTAGGAGAAAACAGTTCATATATATTGATCTTATTTTATTTGTTTAATATCATTTAAATATGGTGGCACCAGTACATCGATAACATAAAAATATCATTTGTTCGCGTGACGAAACATGCATATGACAACTATTTATTGGTATTCAAAAAAAAAAAAAGGAAGTCATCTGGAATCGCATGAGAACGCATTGAATGGTTTACTATGGGCCGTGAGGGTTATGCATGCTGTTTATCTGAACCGAACGCCTTGCAATAGACAATGACGTCCCTGCCTGCGAGAAACCTGACAAATCCCTAACAGTTGATTGATTTGCATGCACTGGTGGCAAAATATTCGCATCATGCGTCATGTCACAATACGTGCCTGCTGCACAAGCGTCGAAAGGGTTTATGATAAAAGAGACGCTCACATTCATAAAACACTTGCAAGTTACTAAAGGTGGTTGCACACTGGACGTGCACATTAAATATCGCAAGCTTAGTTAGAGTATACTTAAAGATGCAAAATATGGGTTAGCAGCCTATGTTAATTGTTAACGATTTGGGACAAATATGATGTTATGTTAAACAACTGTATATGAGTGGCGCTCTTTGAGCAGCGTCTAGAGTCATAGCTGACAGCCATCATCAGACAACCCCCTTAAAGGGATACTCAACTTTTAAAAAAAGTCTAATTTTCCAGCGCTCCTAGAGATATACCTTAGATTTTTACCGTTTTGGAATCCATTCAGCTGATCTCCGGGTCTGGCGGTACCAGTTTTAGCATTGCTCAGCATAATTCATTGAATCTGATTAGACCATTTGCATCGCGCTAAAAAATAACCAAAGAGTTTAGATATTTGTCCTATTTAAAACTTGACTCTTCTGTAGTTACATCGTGGACTATAAAAAATATAAAAAATATTTTTTAATTTTCTTTTAATTTTCCGTCTGTCTTAGTACACAATGTAAACTACAGAAGATTCAAGTTTTAAATGGGAAAAATATTGAAACATTTTTTAGTGCGATGCTAATGGTCTAATTAGATTCAATGGATTGTGCTAAGCTATGCTAAAAGTGGTAGCGCCAGACCCGGAGATCAGCTGAATGGATTCCAAACGGTTAAAATAAAATGTTTAACTCTAGTAGAGCTGGAAAGTGAGCATATTTTTGAAGTGTAATATGCTTTTATACACTTATATACACTTAACTCATAAACCCCATTTTGACATGACGCATGATGCACATTTTTTTTAACCAGGTAGGCACACTAAAAAAAAATTATTTAATACAATTAATTATTTAAAACGGCGACCTGCCAAGATAAAGTGCCAAGTAAAGACAACAAATAATTACACATAAATAATAAACAAAGTACAATATAACAAAAACAATACAATGTGCAAATCTCCAAAAATGTTGTTCACAAAACATAAACATATTTTGGCATGACGAGCCACACAAATGATGGCCTAAATACATGTTTTGATGAGCTTCGCATCGTGCGCCAGCAAAAAAAGAAGTTACCGGCCGCCAATGTTTGCACGTAAACATACGAAAACAATTTCGATAATAAGCAGATTTTTGATAGATATTTGCTTATTTTGTTAACACAGAGTTTCCCGCAGAAAATTTGTTGGTTAAGGTGGTAGGGTTGTGCAGGTGGGCGGGCCGGGGGCGTGGTAATCAAAGGGGCGTACACTTCATGATGAAAATATTTTATTTAAAACACTCAAATAAAACTCAATTTTGAAAAAACTATGACAGAAAATGAACACATACTAGATTAGTAATGAATTAAATGTTTTATCAACAGGCTAGTTATCCTTCAGACAGTGACGGACCATGTCTTTCTCTCATTTCGGCCATGTGGCGTTTGGTGGAATTTTTTTTTGGATGACCTAGTTAAGGTGGTAGGGTATCCCAGCTTAGGTGGGCTGCCCGAACTGAAAAGTGTTGCGGGAAACCCTGTTAACAACTTTAAATGTGGCTCGTCCAATCAGAATTCAGAGTCATAAATGTAATTTCATAATTAAAGTATAATGTAATTATGATTTTTAACACGTCAGAATTATGGAAAACTTGTCAGACAGGCAGTATATTTATAGTGATGGGCATTTTAAAAATGTATTTAATTACTTAATTATCCTTCGGCTCATTTCCAGTTAACAATTACTGCATCTTTACTTTGTCTAAATCTTTTTTATTATTATTTGTCTTGAAAACAATGCAGCTGTCATAATTGAGCAACATCATTATCATATAATGATGCATTAAGAATCCTGAAGGTCTTATATAAGTTCCCACAACACTGAGCAAACCCCGTTTTAAAATTAGTTTTGAACTTTCAAGACCACCCATTGGTTTGTACCTTAAATCATGTTTATATGAAGTGGCCCCAGGCATTATAGTAGTTGGCCTATGTGTCAGCACCTCACATCCCCTCCGCATTGTTTCCCGGTGGTTTCTCATGCCGGTCTCGGACCTTAACGCCATTTGTTCTTTTTCCCACGATATGGTTACACTTGCTCTTGGCTTATCTGAACAATGCTTCGAATAACTGTGTGGACTCATCGCCGATCTTTCTCATCCAGAGGACAGCTTACGTTCACGAGTGTGCAGTAAGGGGTTTGTGGGGAGATCATACTTGGAGATCAAGGTGCTAAAAATAGGTCTGGCAGACAATTGGAGGAGACAGCTCTTCTGTTAGATAGGGCTTTTGACAGGCATGGATTCCTGCAGGAAAACTGTCAGGTGACAGCTGCCATGTTGTGCTCAGACCTTTATTATAGCCTTGTGTCTTAGTAAACGTTGTTTTTCGCCAAAAGAACAATATGGTACCAATATGGTACATACCCGAATAGGGTTTTGCCTTTCCATCTTACATGGAAATGGCCCTTAAAATAAAAAATATATAAGAGGAGGAGTTTGATATAACATAACAAATCTGCAATATAAAATTTGCAGTTGTGTCACCAAAATATTTCTGAGTTTTATATGCTGGATTTTTTAATAAACTAATGTTGCGGGTGGGGTCCACCTGAGTTGAGATCCTTTGCCAGCGTCGCATTTTTAAAGGGATTTTTACAGTTTTAGAATCCATTCAGCCGATCTCCGGGTCTGGCGGTACCACTTTTAGCATAGCTTAGCATAATCCATTGAATCGGATTAGACCATTAGCATCGTGCTCAAAAATTACCAAAGAGTTTTGATATTTTTCCTATTTAAAACTTGACTCCTCTGTAGTTACATTGCACACTATTAGTACATAATGATATTACGCAGCAACCGAAAATAGGCTCATTGGTAACTTTCAATAGCAGGGGACGATTTTCGGGGCTGCGTAATATTATTGCGCCTGCTGAAGCCATGTTACGGCCGAAAGTCCTTATTTATTACGCCGGAATGAGAGTATAATTCCTAGCCATATATGGGTGATTCTCACGAAAACTTGGTATTAAAAATGTCAAGCATGAAAATGTAAAAATTGCTTAAATTTACTTTTTTTCCCACCAGACATTGAAAAACAAAGTCTGGAGTAAATGGGAACATTAATTTAAACACTTTTACTTATCATTTAACACTTTTTGTAACATAATTTAAAAAATTAGTCCTAAACAATTTCATTACCGCAACAGTCAGAAAACATCAACACTGACATATTTTCAAAATGACATGACAAACCTGAAAGAACATAATTTGGAGATTCTGCACATGCATTTAAAATCAAAGTATTATGCTTCTATTAATTAAATTAACATTTAAGAAGCATCTGTTGCGGTAATGATAATCAAAATGTCAGGTAAGCAATCAGACAAGACAATATTTCAAATTAACTGTAAAAAAATGATCTTACCTGGTAGCCATCTTGAAGTAACTGGTCCATGTGCTAAGTCACTCAAAATCAAACTTTATTAAAATTCTGTATGTGTGCTTAAACTGTTCTCAAAAAGTGTTGCGGAGGATGAGAACATCAGGCATGGACACATCATTTTCCTAATTTTTCTTCATTATTATTATACATGAATATTCAGTAAATATTTTTTCTGTCATCTAAAGTAGTCTAGCAAAACATCCATTTATTTTTTTTCTAAATATTTTTGTGTTAATTTGATTAAATTACAACATAACGCATGTTCAAACACAGCCGACACATTGCGGTAATGAGAATTTCAGCAGAAAATGAGATAAAATTGACAAATTATAAATTCTTATGTTGAAATCACACATTGTGCAAGGTAGAACACAGTATTGTGTTAATTCTGATGCTTTTTAATATTACTATATTACACATTTTATAGCTAAAATCATTAGTGCCGTGGTGTTTCAATGGTTTTCGTGAGAATCACCCATATGCCTAGAAAATCACAACTTTTAATTTTCTGTCGGTCTTAGTACACGATGTAACTATAGAAGAGTCAAGTTTTGAATAGAAAAAATATTGAAACTCTTTGGTTATTTTTTAGCGCAATGCTAATGGTCCAATCAGATTCAATGGATTATGCTAAGCTATGCTAAAAGTGTTACCGCCAGACCCAGAGATTGTCAGAATGGATTTCATAATGGTAAAAATCAAATGTTTAACTCTAGGGTGCTGGAAAATGAGCCTATTTTCAAAAAAAAGTGTAGTGTCCCTTTAATGACCCAGCCATGACACGTCTTGAGATGGGAATATCCGATCTGTCCCCTTACAAAATGCATGTATCTGATTCATATCCAATTTATTTCCACATCTGAAACCAATCTGAAAAAATATCAGATTTTATGCGTTTTTTTCCTGCTAACATGTCCGTGGGTCATTTCCCAACTGTGTTACTTGAAAGGGAAAAAATCGGAATTGAGTCACTTGAAGTAGGCAGTGTACAGTAAATGCGGCCGAAAAGTCATTTCAACATTTCTGACTAGTTAGGAGTTGGTATAAATAAAAAAAAAATAGTTGAATGGGCTTAAGTGCTTACAACTTTATTTTTATAATTTATAGCAACTTCTAACTAGTCAAAAAAGTTTAAATAACTTATTAATTCAAATTGTTTCAACTTAAACATAAGTGCAGCAAGGAATATTTACACTGCAGTTACATGGTTATGCAACTTGATCTTTTAAATAAAATCAGATTAACAACCCAACTGTGAAGTGATCTCACAAAGTCAAGATTACACTATGAATCACTTTTCATTGTGAACGCATTGTGAAATGGACTTGAACAGACTTGATTGGTTAAACCATATTCAGCCTGAAGTCCAACGCATTTGGCTGTAAGATCCGAGTCTGCAAGAAATGCTGGAAAAATGCCTCTTTCGTTTGTTTGGAAACTGACTCAGAATCCAACATGCTACAACTCATTTCGTCTAAACCAGTCTAAACTTCCGTCCCCAGAACCCAACCATCGGCCCACGTGTGTACTCATCAGCACGAGAGAATTTTGTTTTGACTTCCCACAGATAACACGCTCAATGCCAGATCTGCCCACCAACAACTATGTAAGGTTTTGGAGGACAAAGAAGCCCTCGCAAAACTGTACATCAGATATACGGAATATGAGGAATACGTTTTCCTTCTGATCTAAAATCAGTTTTGCCGCCCAGAAGATGAATCCTGTTGGTATGGCTTACAGTAGGAGTTGTTTGGCAAGACTCCTCCCTCCATAATCAACAGTGAGTCATAAGGCAGACATAACCCTGCTTCTTTGCTCTTTTCCCCTTGATGACACTGCATACACACAAACACACCCTGGTAACCATAAAACACTATCACTTAATCTAAGAAAGCAGTGGAAATGAAAAGAAAAGCCGACATGATTCATAAAATGACATTTGATAGCACTTTATTATGCTTATTGCCATGGGCCAAAGTCCGTTGACACTTAGATTTTAAAATAACTATTTTAGAGTACATTACAGTCAACAGACATACAGTAGTATTTAATATTATTGTTATGTATGTGTAATGCATCTGTAAATGGTTTTGGATTAAAGCATCTCCCAAATGCATAAATGTAAATATTACAGTAATTACACAGATATACCACAGAGAGCAAATCTTTTGACTCATTTTTAATCCCTTCATCCATTTATCTCGCTCTAAATCTCATCATTATTAAATCAGGTCATTCTGTCAATTATAATAATTAATCTATGATTTATGATGAATATGATAAAGTACTACCCCCTCTTTAACTGGGATAGATGTAGTAGCTGAGAGTGATGCGATGGGGTGAAGGAGGGATGCTGCAAAAGCTGTCAAGGGACAGAGGTGAGGGACGGCTATATATAAACACCTCTTTGCGCTGATTGGTGTGATTACATGACCATGCTCCTCCCGAACTTAGTTAAAGGAATACTTCACTTTTGATGAAAATAAAATCCTGATAATTTACTCACCACCATGTCATCCGAAATGTTGATGTTTTCCTTTGTTCAGTTAAGAAAAAATTGTTTTTTGAGGAAAACATTCCAGGATTTTTCTTCATTTAAAGGATTAGTCCATTTTCTTTAAAAAAATCCAGATAATTTACTCATCACCATGTCATCCAAAATGTTGATGTCTTTTTTTGTTCAGTCGAGAAGAAATTATGTTTTTTGAGGAAAACATTCCAGGATTTTTTTCATTTTAATGGACTTTAATGGACCCAAACACTTAAAAGTTTTAGTGCAGTTTAAAATTGCAGTTTCAAAGGACTCTAAATGATCTCAAACAAGGCAAAAGGGTCTTATCTAGCGAAACGATTGTCATTTTTGACAAGAAAATAAATAAATATGCACTTTAAAACCACAACTTCTTGTCTTCCTCCGGTCCTGTGATGCGCCAGCGTGACCTCACGCAATACGTCATCACATCAAGAGGTCATGGAGGACGAATGCGAAACTACACCCCAGTGTTTACAAGTGTGGAGAAAGAGGACCGTTCTGACATTGTTGTATGTCGAATGATACTAATTAATGTCTTCGTGTCAGTTTATTGTTTAAAAGGGTTCGGAAATGTGCGTTTACAGGACCGGAGGAAGACGAAAAGGTGTGGTTTAAAAGTGCATATTTTGTATTTTTCTTGTCAAAAATGACAATCCGTTCCCTAGATAAGACCCTTATGCCTCGTTTGGGATCGTTTAGAGTCCTTTGAAACTCCGTTGAAACTGCATTAAAACTGTTAAGTGTTGGGGTCCATTAAAGTCCATTGAAATGAGAAAAATCCTGGAATGTTTTCCTCAAAAAACATAATTTCTTCTCAACTGAACAAAGAAAGACATCAACATTTCGGATAAGATGGGCGTGAGTAAATAATCGGGATTTCTTTTTTATGAAAGTGGAGTATTGCTTTAAATAAACTTCATTTATTTAACCATGGGCGTCGGAACCATTATACGTGGGTGGGACAGGACCCACCCACTTTTTAAGACCAATGATAATGGACCCACCCACTTTTTCTCGAATTTAGCGCATTGTCTGTTCACTTATCAAAGCGCTGTTAGTCCAAATCCATTCCACTAGAGCAGGGATCCCTAACCTTTGCTTTTTTTACACCGCGGACCCGTTTCAGCTTTTAAACATAATTCGCGGGGGTGAGTGGACGTTGAGTTGCTGTTCAAACATAGTGCTGAAAAACCTAATTTGCCAAATGTATAACGTTTTAAACAGAAGTAAATGTCAAACAACCATGACGTGTAAAACCATATTATAGCGGATTATTTTATTTTCATTGTTTCACGAGTTTGCCTGCCCATTTAGTCTTAATAATTAATGGTAAACGAACTTAGCTTGGTGTTCTTAAAGGCAGCTCGAACCTTCCGACTCGAGCCCCAAGTTCAAGACACAGAAGAAAAAAGGAGGAGATGATGAGGAGCGATGCCAGAAGAATTGCGTCTGTCGCGGAGGCACAGAGACTCCCGTTTTGCTTTTAATGATAATTAACACAGCACTAAATGGGGTTCCTTTCAAACGTTAAAAGTGTAAGCTACTCGTTAAAATATTATTACTGCTGTAAAATAGATTATTTTGATTATGGCACGATCGCTGGATAATTTTCAAGTTTTTTTACAGAAGCCAACTACTTTTCATTTGCAATATGAACGTCTTCAAGTATTGTTATTATTTGCGAGGTACATTTGCAAATAATTCATAAAGTTATACCTCTGTTTAATCAATTGTGTTTTAGAAGTACACATGCTCAAACTCTTATGACAGCATTTTTTCCCGACGGATATCATAAAATATCTCATTTCCAGAATCTCATATTTATATGAGATTGGGTATAACAAATAAAAAAGGTATACAAAAGTTGTATCAGTTTACCTTCATTCGTTTTTCTTACCTTTTATTTCCTCAAAATAAAAAATAAACATTGTAGCCTACTGTCAGCAGAGTAGAGAAAAAAAATGACGAGAAAAGTAAATGAAACATGACATCTGTCATTATTTGCAAAATATTTAAAGGGCTATTACCAGAATTTCGACCGCAATAGGCTACTGTCTTTAATTTAACGCAAATGTTCAGGCTAATTTAAAGGAAACATGAAAATGTCATCTATTGCAGTAAATGTATTTTTCGGGCGGGGTTATGTGGGGACCCACCCACTTTTCATTTGCTTCCGACGCCCATGTATTTAACCATTGGTTACTTTTTACTTAGACTATGATAAATTTGGGGTTACTACTGAGGTTTTACAACAAATTCCATAGATAAACTGTGGTTACTGTAGTATAATCTGGTTACTTTCGTAAGGGACATATTATATTATATATTAATATTAGGGCTGTCAAAAGATTAATCGCGATTAAAAGCATCCAAAATAAACGTTTGTGTTTACATAACATATGTGTGTGTGTGCCATGTATAATTATTATTTATATATAAAAACACACACAATCATGTATATATTTGAGAATTTTTTTTATATTTCTATATAAAATATTTAATTTCTATATAATATAAATTATATAAATGTATATACAGTATATTAATGCAAATATTTCTTCTATATATACATGAATGTGTGTATTTAAATATACATTATATTTACATACAGTACACACACATATGTTATGTAAACACAAACTTTTATTTTGGATGCGATTAATCGTGGTTAATCTTTTGACAGCCCTAATTTAATATGTAAATAATATTGTTATATTATAAAAGAAATTAAGCTGTTGTAAAACTTGAAGTCATTTACACGCTACATGTAAAGTTATATCAAAAATTGCATAAAAGAAACCCCCCCCCCCAAAAAAAAAAAAAAAATATATATATATATATATATATATATATATATATATATATATATATACACACACACACACACACACATATAAAAAAACTGTTGTATAGTCTATTTTAGTATTTAGTTTTCTAAGTATATTACAGTATCCAATGGCCTATATTAATTCACACTAGTTTAAAATACATACACAAATACATAAACATTACATATACATTATTATTCAAGTGACAAGAAATATTAGGTTTACAGTAGGCCTATTATAGTATTTGTTCGTGTTGTTAGTTCTGGCATTTTAAATCTCTAAAGTGTCCCCAATTTAGCGATTTAAGTCACTTTTAGTAACTTTAAAAACGCCTAGACAAATCTAGAGACGAGTGTCGACAGTACTGCCTCGCGAGCAGGGGCGGCGTTTGCGTATGGCAGGGTATGGCAGTTGCCATACCCTAGCATTCAGACAAAACACCAGAAATCAACAGGCTATAATGAAGCTCATTAAAAATAATGTTAAATATTTTCAGTAGAACATATCTGAACATTGGTACATCACTAATATGGATAATTTACGCGTGTGCGCGACTTCATGCTATAATATAGGAACCGACATGTGCATGACATCAACGTGCCGCGAGAGCGGTTTGAAAGCAAACTCTTCCGATGATTTCTCGCCTCACCCTCGCGGTACTTTGATGTCATCAGCCTGTCGTTCTTGCAGCGCAGCTTGAATTGTGCAGGAGATCTCATAATGAACGCTGTTGTTATAATCTTTATTTTCGCAAGTAAACTCCTTTTTTTTTTAACATTCAAACAGACTCATGGTTCTCCCCCACACTCGCGCAATGCATATTGCATACATTATTCCAGAAGTAAAATGATTTGTTCTCTGTGGATAAATAAACATTCTCTTACACTGGGAAAGTGTAGCGCAGTCGAAGTGAATTGTATTAATTATTTGCGCGCGTTTTTGAATATGGCGACTTGTGGAATAAAAACTGCACGACGACAAAAGGTAAGACTTGTTTTTGCATTTAGCCCTGTTTTACTAAGTTTTATTTAGTGTTTTAGTCTTAGTTGGTTGGCTGGGTTAACTACGTGTGCTCTATCACATCATTAAAAGTCTTTATTGTGTTTTTATAAGTGTTTATTGGCGGCTGTAATGACAAGATTTGTGAAGGGATGTTACAGTATGTTTTGATATTATCTTGTTTTAGTTTATCTGTTGCTGGAGTTGCACTTAGTTAAGAATGACAACATTTGAAAATCATTTTAAACAACCATGATTTCTATTTTTGTTTTTCATTTGTATTGCTTCCGTATTGTTGTCAGTAAGTGTACATCCGTGCAATAATAGTATGATTTTATACAGGTTGGTGGAGTATGTACACATATGGATATAATGTGGTTTCATAGATTCGTTATTTGAATGGCCTTCTTGTATGAAGAATTTTTGCCATACCCTAGGTTTTCGTGAAACGCCGCCACTGCTCGCGAGCGCGACGTACAGTACAAAATCAACGCGACATTTAGCGACTCTCCACACAGGCTCTTTCTACTTTCCCACTGAGAATGGTTAGTAACACTTAACTTATCATCCTCCACGTGTTCCCGTGCCAGACTTCCACCCACTCGTCCATTCATCACTCGAGAGACACTGACGCGATCAGATGTCAAGTGGGTGGGGCGCGTCGAGTTTTATAAAACGCAGCCCCTCGCCTCGCGGCGCTCAGATCGGTCTGGATTTTAACGCACGCATGAAGAAGCGCGGCGTCACACGGAGACTTCAAACGCGATTATACGAAGCTCTCGGTCATTCGTATACCTGCTTATTCCCACACAAGCCTTCAAACGCCACCATGACGGGCTCTGACATCTCCCAGATCCTGAAAGAAGGAGAGCTGGAGAAGAGAAGCGACAATCTCCTCCAGTTCTGGAAGAGAAAGACCTGCGTCCTCACCTCGGACAGCCTGAACATCTACGCGGATAACCAGAAGAAAACCAAGAGCAAAGAGCTCAAGCTGCAGTCCATCAAGAAGGTGGATTGCGTGGAGCGAACCGGAAGGTTCGTTTACTTTACCATCGTGACCACGGATAATAAAGAGATTGACTTCAGGTGCTCGGGTGAGGAAAACTGCTGGAATGCTGTCATCACAATGGCTCTCATCGACTTCCAAAACAGAAAAGCCATTCAGGACTTTAAAACAAGACAGGAGATAGACGAGACGTCTCTGGGACGACAAGAGAAATGCAAAGCCAGAGCACCATGAGATGTTCATCCAAGCCATACATGGTGAGAAGAAATAACACATATACTGCTTAAGTTGCGAAGCATACTAAATTATTGAGCCTAATGGAAATTAGCATACTTTCTTAAAAATAAGAGTTCTGCCATGAACCATGTTTGGTTCCTCAAAGAACTTTTAGCTCAAGAACTAAATTAATGCAACATAAAGGATGTTAAATCTTTAATTCTAATATAAACTATATACTAAATAAGTAAATGCCTTTCGAAGAGTCAACTAAGTATGAATATTTGGTCATATCAATGGAATTTACATAAGCTAGATAACTGGTTAATTTGGTATTATATGGACTTAGTCACTTATATTTGGTTTTCTCTTTTGAACTGTTTAGAGATACGTCAGACTGAATCTTGAGAAGCTTGGACCAAAGCATGGACAATGTCGGCATGTCTGGAAACAGCCCATGTGCTTGGGGCAAGGACGTCCCCAAAAACGCTCCGCTGAAGGTTTTTGGAAACCTGACACGATTTCAACATGAAAACCCTCGAAAAGACTGAACTCTTGAACTTTATTAACCGCAGAGTCGATGAGGCTTTGGATATACGTGTAAATTATTTATTTTTCCAGAGGATCGCTGCGAATACCAATGTTGTATTAAGTTATTTCATTTATGTATTTATTTAAATAAATTTTCACGAAACATACTGAATTTGTACGTGGATGTCTTCATTTGAAATGTTTAGAAAAATCATACAGGGGTCATTCATTGCTTCCCTTAAAATTTGTATTCAGGTTGGTTGCTATGACAAAATGTGCTTGGAAATATTTAGGATAGTTTCAGTAACATACTTCCGAAGCAACGCCCGGCATTTCTTAAAGGGAGTGGAAAGTCCCCGCTCGTGGAAGTGACTTCATTCAAAAATGTGGCGTCATTGTGACATTAGATGAAAAGCTGAATAGAGCTGTTGTACGGCTGTGTTGTGTGAATGCCACACCCAGCGCCTAAAGAAGTTTATTATACTTTATCATTTATTATTTTAAAACCTGGTGGAAGTGGGATAATGTTTCTTCGGCTCCTTTTGTTCGGCTTTTATTACAAAGTCTAATCTTTACATTTGCCCTTGTGAACGGGCGTAGGCGTACATGAGATTATACAATGTGTGATCCACCCAAAATACAACAAACACTAGCAGTGATAAGACAGGATTACAGGAAGCAAATAATCACCACATGCTATAAATCTGCATCACGGCTGCTATAAAATTCACACTGATGTCTTTAAAAGTTTCCTTTATTATGGATTAGCATGTGATCTTTTGTCAAAGAGCAAGTAAGAAAGTGAATCGCTCTCTGTTGTTATTATATAGCTTTACATTATTGAGCAGTCATCCTTTGAAGCTGTATCCGGCTACAATACGGATCAAAGAGACACCGTGATCTAAGGAGGACCACCAGAGCCCTTCCAGACAAGAAATATGTCTCACTAATTCACCGCCGTCGGATATGAGCTCCTGACAGACTTGCTGGATCAGTTTCAGTTTGTATTCTCTTGTGACCTGAAGATCAGGAGGAATCCGGATGGATGTATGGACAGACGTTCGTAGGGCTGAACCATATAGCCCAGCACATGTCATAGCTATTTACAGTTCCCATATCTGATTGACATTTATTGGTTATGAGTCATGCTTGAAAGTTTGGAAACGGTTTGCTGTATTACTGGTTACAGATTTAACCGTCATAATGGAGATTTATGCATTAAAAGTATCATAGCTTTTCTTCATTATGGGTCAGTTTCGCCTTAATCCTGTTTATTAATCGAGTTTAGATTAATCCTGGACAAGGCCTTAGTTGTATTAGGACATTTAAGTAGCTTTTATAAACAAACTTTACAAAAAAACAATACTCTTGAGACCAAACAATGGCACTGATATGTTAAGATATATCAGTACAAAATGTTTTTAAAATCTGAGATTTTCCATATTTAAGTGCTATGATTGGGTCCCCAGTGCTTCTATCAATCTAGAAAATGTGAAAAAGTTCAACCCAGTAACTTAGTTTTGGTAAACCATTTTCTACAAACACGTGAAAAAATAGGTTGTTGACATTTGGCTCTCCTTATGATGTCATAAGGAGCTCTTATTATAATAATACCTCCCCTTAATCTCCACTATCCAACCACAGCACTGCCTTTTAGTTCAGAGAAAAGCACAATTGAGTTTTAATTGCAACAAACCACCATCATTGTGATCAGTGTTTGAATTTCATCAGCTCATTTGCATTTTAAAGGGCACACCCAAAATGGCACATTTTTGCACACACCTACAAAGTGGCAATTTTAACATGCTATAATAAATTATTTATATGGTATTTTGAGCTAAAACTTCATATCTGGGGACACCAAAGATTTATTTGACATCTTAAAAAAGTCTTGTGCCATGGCCCCTTTAAATTAAGGCATTTCAAACAGGCATTATGTGTTTCCTATGGCATGAGTGCTGAACATTTAAAGTGGATCAAAAAAAATCATCAAAGTTGTCAAGAACAGTATTCTTCAATAATACAATGAATGAAAAGTTTTTATCTTATGTACATACACAACATTTAAAGGGCACCTATTGTCCAATTCACATTTTTTTCATATCCTTTGGTGTGTGTGTATTAGTACATGTTAAAGGAATAGTCTACTCATTTTCAATATTAAACTATGTTATTACCTTAACTAAGAAGAGTTGATACATCCCTCTATCATCTTAGTGCGTGCACGTAAGCGCTGGGGCGCGCTGCGACACTTCGATAGCATTTAGCTTAGCCCCATTCATTCAATAGTATCAAACAGAGATAAAGTTAGAAGTGACCAAACACATCAACGTTTTTCCTATTTAAGACGAGTAGTTATACGAGCAAGTTTGGTGGTACAAAATAAAACGTAGCGCTTTTCTAAGCGGATTTAAAAGAGGAACTATATTGTATGGCGGAACAGCACTTTTGGGAGTACTTCGACTCACCTGAAAAGTCCTCTCCCCTTCTCCCTCTCATAATGGGAGAGGGAGGGTGTTACTGCGCCGAGTTGAAGTACTCCCAAAAGTGCTGTTCCGCCATACAATATAGTTCCTCTTTTAAATCCGCTTAGAAAAGCGCTACGTTTTATTTTGTACCACCAAACTTGCTCGTATAACTACTCGTCTTAAATAGGAAAAACGTTGATGTGTTTGGTCACTTCTAACTTTATCTCTGTTTGATACCATTGAATGAATGGGGCTAAGCTAAATGCTATCGAAGTGTCGCAGCGCGCTCCAGCGCTTACGTGCACGCACACAGATGACAGAGGGATGTATCAACAATTCTTAGTTAAGGTAATAACATAGTTTAATATTGAAAATGAATAGACTATTCCTTTAACAATATGCAAAAGGTACAAACCCCAAAGTAAACGTTTACGCGAGTTATCATCTCCAACGTAAATCTCTTTTCTTGGACTACTACAAACGCACGGATTGTAGGCAACAGTTTACTTCCTGGGATTGGTGATGTAGACAAGAACGACATTATCATAACTCCTCCCGCTTTGACTCACAGCCTGTAATTTAACTCCTGTTAGCATTGCATTGTTAGCAAATCTTTCAAACATGGTAAGGAGCGTCACGTTTCCTGCTGACGTCAGAGGTATTCAGACCAATCAGAAGTACAGATTAGCTGGCCAATCAGGAACACGGCGCTTTTCAAATTCGTGTGTTTCAGAAAGTGAAATCTGGAGCTACAAAAATTTTATTATACCAAATACACAAAATAAATTTTTTAAAAAAATGACACAAGTGCACTTAAAAGACACAAATTAAAAAAATAAGTGTACTTTTATAAAAGTGATTTTTATACTTATAAAAATGATTATTATTGTAACTACAAAACAAACTAACACAATAAGATATAAATATTATCCCATAGTTAGGCACAACACTCACACTGCATTCACCATTACTGCACCGTAAAATGTTTATACAATGATTATTGAATAAAACTATGCTCGAACTGATTTGGCCAAGTGGGAGATGTCCACAAATATTATGTTGACCCAAGCACAACATTTTTGAAAACAAAACCTAAACCTACCCCAACCCTAACCATAAACAAACTCTATAATCAGAGGGAAATGACAAGTGAAAAACAATAAGCGAACCAGCTAATCCTGGTTGTAAGCTTATACTTGTTTGTGAAATATGATTGTTTAATTTAAATGTTGGCCTGCGGACATCAACCACTTGGCAAAGTCAGGAGAGCCAAAAAAGTATATAGGACACAAATTCTCACAGTATTTTATTAAGCAAATTGATTACACAAGGTAAATGCTGTAGCAAAAACAGGACAAACCCAACCAATGGGTCCAGAAAAATGTTTATATTCTACCCAACAATTGGGTTAAAACAACCCCGCATTTTGGGTTGAAACAACAAAGCAGGCTAATTGACAATTTCAAATGGGTCGGGTTTGTCCCTTTTTGACTCGGCGTTGGGTTAAAAATAACCCAGCTGTTATAATTCGGCCTCTACTCTCAACTGAACCTGAACAATATAAACAGAGACACAATGGGATTGACTGTATTTACTTTTTGTGCCTGTAACAAACACTTCTGTTCAGGCACTCAGAGTCATTCTAGGTGGACCAGAAGCGCATGTATACTTAGACGGGAGCGGAAGTGTCTCATATCTAACAGATTAGGCGCACCAAGGTCACCTGTTTGATCCTCCTTAAAGTCACACATTAACTTGCCCTTATGAATCATTTCTGCCTTGTGTAAGATTAAATATTTTAATCACGTGAAATGATAGGGAATGTATGAAATTATCAATAATATTTCTGTATATCCTCATAACTCAAATCTAAAACCAACTCTTAATTCAATCAATTTTAGTTATATAAGAGTTTTAAATGTTACATCTAAAAATGTTTAACTAAGCAGAACTTCACGGTTAAATATTAATGAATCATATGATTTTGTGTGACAGAAAAGCAGTCTAATTTCCTGTCATATAATCTGACAAAAATGATTTCATTTATGGTAAAAGTGTACGCTTTGGAATTTGCCCACATAGTCAGGTGAGCCCACACCTGAGTCATACCGTTCATTCTTTACCTATGACCTCATAAAATATAAAAAGAGCCAATCGGAAGATAGTGGAAAGAATGTGACTCCCAATGTGACATTTATGATCCCTTAATAAATAAAAAGGGCCTGTAAAATAATTTAAGTGTTTAAATATGAAATGCTTGTATTTATAGAGATATGAATGTCCTGCGGTCTGTGAATGTCATTGTAAATAACTTAAATATTTGGCTTTTGGCATTTGAAACATCTTTAGTCATTCTCTGAATGCCGGCTGATAATTGATGTGATTTGACAAAGGCTTGACAAGGTCTTTCCTGTAAGATGAGATTTAAAGGAAATGTCAATATAGACATATATTATACTAAATATCAGAATTTACACCACATAAATATTGTTTGGATGAGTTTTTTTTCATCAGTTTTTTTGCTGTTTAGACTAATCAATTTAATAGATTTAAGTCTACACCGTAAAAAGTGAATGTTTGATTTCTTAAAAAAGGACTTCAATTGGTAACACGTAAAAAATGATTTTCAACTTAAATTTTCTAACTTTAGGTAAGAAATGAAGTTGAAAAAGCTTACAATTTAGGTGTTACCTACCGAGCCCCTGACATTGGAGTAAAAACAATCTAAAGTTTAGTTTCATGTGCTCACGTGAAACTTTCATGTGCATAATTTTTTGGTTAAGTGTAGTTTCGCGTGCAAGTAAGAAAGCAAAAATTTCTCGTGCACACATGAAACTTTTACGTGAGCACACAAAAGTTTCACATGAGCACACGATAGTTTCACTTGCACACGCGAAACTAAACTTTATTAAATTTTTGCTCCATGTCCCCTTATGGGCTCCTTAGTTACCCATCAAAACAATTTTTTAAAAGTTTTTTACCTTAAAATTTTCACTGAAAGCGAGAAAGTAAAATAAAAAAAGAAAGTTTTTTTTTAGTTATTACCAATTGAAGCAATTTAAAAAAAAAATTTACCTTAAAATTTTCACTGAAAGCGAGAAAATAAAAGTAAAAAAAATACGTTTTTTTAGTTATTACCAATTGAAGCAAGTTTTAAAAAGTCTTTTTACCTAAAAGTTTCACTTAAAGTAAGAAAATAAAAGTAAAAAAATAAAGTTTTTTTAGTTATTACCAATTGAAGCAATTTAAAAAAGTTTTTTACCTTAAAATTTTCAGTTAAAGCGAGAAAAAAAGTTTTAAAAAAGTTTTTTAGTTATTTACAATTGAAGCAATTAAAAAAAAGTTTTTACCTTAAAATTTTCACTTAAAGCGAGAAAATAAAAGTTAAAAAAAGTTTTTTCTTAGTTATTACCAATTGAAGCAATTTTTAAAAAAGTTTTTTACCTTAAAATTTTCACTTAAAGCGAGAAAATAAAAGTTAAAAAAGATTTTTTTTACTATTACCAATTGAAGCAATATTTTTTTTTTCAAAAATTACCTTAAAATTTTCACCTAAAGCAAAAAATGTAATTTTACACACTTTTTGAAGTAGAACCAACTTTCACTTTTTACAGTGTACATGCTAAAGTCGCCAAAAAACGTATTTGGGACACATAAAACATGTGACCCTGTAAAAAAGTGGTATATAAATAAAGTTCAACGTAAATATTTTTTTATTGATTACTGCAAATTTAAGCATCATCTTCCATGCTGATGAACACCATTCGTACATTTTTATGTGTGGTTTAAGTGTCCAAATATTTTAAAGGCCACCATATCCTGTGTCAGCAAATGTGCTAATTTCTCCATCTGTTACAAAATTTAGAGTATCACATTTTGCAGCTGTTTAGAAAAGCCAATGTGAGAAAGACAAGGAGAGAGAGAATAAAAGAAAGTAAAACAAAACCTGAAGGTCCTGTGCGCCAACTCTTTGTGGTTACATACATTAACACTTGGCTTGGCTCAAGTTCATGGGGAAATGCATTACAACTCCAGGTGGAAAGTCCCTGGCACAAGATTGTTTTATTATCTCATATTCAATATGTACAGTATACCATTCCCAGCAATCCAATGAATCCACCTCCCATAAAGAAGCAAACCTTCGATCTGTGGGCATCTGTGGGTGTTGCCCTGAAAAACTTCTGCTACTCACATCAATTGCTTGTTACTTTGGCCAAATTCATACAGCTCGTTGGCAAAACACAATTAGACATCAAATGATGCTTTTGATAACTTATGATTTATTAAACGTCTGCATGTTTCCCAGAAAGTAATAGAGTGATGTGATAAAGAGGTCAGTCAGGTATAAATTTTGGTGATGGATTATTCAATCATTGAAGGATTATTGTCTATTTCTTCACACGCGAGTGGAGGCAACCACGCACAATCAAAAGGCAACCTGCCCCCTTTCCTTTTCCGACACCCTCATCCTGTTCATTGGTTGGGAATGTCGCACACCTGCAGCTGGGCCTTTTCTTGTGAATCTGTGATTTATGTTGTTACTGTTTAACTTGGGATCGGCCGTCCCTTATCAACCAATGCGTAGGAGGTATTTGCTCATTAGAGGTCCAGCCGCAGAGGATATCCTCCATTGTAGCTTGATACAATAGCCTGTCTATGTAGTCTATCTCTATTGTGTCTCAGTATGAATGGAGAGTTGGGTTTATTGTTAATTTGAAAGGTCAAACCTTATGGTAGATCTTTTTCTTTGGCTGTAGTTTGGTACGCATGATCTGAAGATCTATAAACTACAGCTGGGTGAATTTTGCAGATGTAGGATGCGAAACTTTCCAAAGTGATTGTAATGGGACTTTGGTACAGCCAATATATCACCATTTTATTCAGGCAATTCATATCGCTTTTGGGATAACAAACTTTTATTTGACATAAGTGTCTGCATGGGAAAAAGTAAAGATCCCAGAGTCTAGTTAAAAATGTAGCTTGCAAAGTATAGCTTATTTGACTCGTACATGTAAGCAGAAATCCAGTGTCCATTCTCAGAATAAAAAAAAAAACTTGAAGCCAATTTTTTTTTGCACATATAAGATTAAGGTCTGAACTTTTTATAACCATTATTTTAGAGGATTTAAAACATATTTCCTATAATGTTTATTTAAATTTTTTAGATTATCATTAGCAAAAATTATTAGGGATGTCCCGATCCGATCACGTGATCGGAAATCGGCCCCGATCACGTGGTTTCAGACTCGATCGGAATCGGACGTTACCTCCCGATCAGGACTCGGATACATATGCAGGGTTTAAAATCCATTAAGTTCTCGCGCTGCTCCGCGCCAGTGTACGCGCTGCGCTGGTGCGTGTGAACTGAAGAGAATAGGCTTGTTCGACTTCATCCGGCTGCCGGTTCTTGTGGTGCTGCATGACGTCAAAGTTCCGCGAGAACGATTTAAAAGCAAACTCCTCCGTATGATTTCGCGGATCACTCTCGCGGTAGTTTGACGTCACCCGGCTGTCGATTGTTGCGGCGCCGCATGAAGTCGAACAAGCCTATTGATGTGCTTTCATTCATAGGCTTCACACTCGTGCGTGCAAGGAACCCACGACAAAACCGCGTTTTTACCGCTCATTTAAACGACGCGTTGATCGTTATTGTCAACATGTGCTCAGACGCAGTTCCGCGTCTCACTCAGAACCTCAAGAACGCGGATTCGCGCAGGATCATTTGACATTACTGTAGAGATGAGAGAGAGAGAGAGAGAGAGAGAGAGAAAGAGAGGTAAGAATGGTGCCTATGTCGAAAAAACTTAATAGAAGTCTAGAAACAAAGTATTAAAGTATGTATAGCCATGTCACTAATCTCATTACAAAATGTTAACTAGATAACTGGTTACAACTGATTGTATAGTTTAATAAAATAATGTATTTTGATTATACAAATGAATCACGACCTAACTATAGGTATTTTATAACTAACTGCTGACCAGCTTAGGGAATCTATGGCTAATTTATAAGACATATTGCTGAATCAGTATGTTGTTTTTCTTGTTAATTGAGTCTTTTTGGGTAGTCTATCTTATGCCTAGAATGAGTCAAGGAGGTTAAGTCTTATAACTTCATTCAAAGTTTGATCAATTGTGCATAATGACATGTGCACCAAATGCATATAGGGTGTCAGACTCATAGATTTGCATTATTTAAAGTTCAGGTTTTAAAGTTTGGGTCAACATGTGGCACAGCTTTAAAACTGAAACTTATAAAATCCTATCAGAGATACAAAATGTCATTGAAACACACCCAGTGGCTTTGCTGTCATCAGGATTAAACATGTTACCCCTCGAACCCTCCCTCCAAACAGAGCCTCCCCACAAAACAAACCCCAATTTAACCCCTGAACATATATAGTATATATTCATTATTTTTTAACACATCTGTAGTTATGCGCTGGCACAGAGTTAGACTCTTTTGACTCTACACAGAAACAGCAATGTGTGCGGCATGACATAAGGAACATCCTGGACTGGTTCTGTTTTTTCGCTCTTCTTTATTCTTTTTTTTTATGTATTATAGAAGTATCGGATCGGGACTCGGTATCGGCAGATACTCAAAATCAAATGACTTGGACTCGGACTCGAGGGCAAAAAAACCTGATCGGGACATCCCTAAAAATTATCATTACCGCAACATGATATTACATTAAATATATGCATTTACAAACTCATGTTTCGGTAATGAGAATTAAAAAGTACTATGACAAACCAAATTTCAACTTTTATCTGGACAGAAAAAATATGAACTGCTTACCTGGTAGCCATCTTGAGTGTCACAGTCAATTATTTGAAAATGTTAGTTCCTTGAGGGCTTAAACAATGATTGAAATTGTTGCGGAGGATGAGAAAATTGGTCTTGGACACATTTATCTTCCTTATTATTGTCTCTACATTTACCAATGATCACCAAATACCACATGTTTCTTTACTGTAAATGTTTATAGTATAACATGCCCTGAAGCTTTTTATTTTTTAGATTTTTTAATTATAAATATTTCCATGTCAAAGAACCCAAATCCAGTCATGGACACGTTGCGGTAATGAAAATTTCCCCTTAAATGTGGAAAAAACAACAAAATTTGGTTTGTATGATGATGTCATTTGAAATTATGTGCAAAATAGTACATGAAGAGATGTATGCTTCTTATTTTAATACTCTTACTTTGCATTTACTTTTGTTATCAAAATGTTTCATGACACCTCATAAGTCTAATTTCGTGAGAATCACCCATGTGCGACCTACACGTACAATGTACAATGGGTTTCAAAATTACAGGTGGTGTGCGTACAGTATGCATGCACTCTTCCAATGAAAATAATTTTGTCACGTGCACTGTATGAGGACCCCGTGTACACGATAAAATGATCTTCATCCTTTACAGTGCATTACAAGGTATAGACGGTTTCATTGGACGCACGTGCGGTGACATGATTAAGCGTCTTGTCGGAACTTTACTTCCGGTTTCAGTTTGTTTTAATACTAGTTGCTAAACTGAACTCTGGAACAAATACCTCGTCGAAAATAACAAATGTTTTGGTATTCTAGGTAATCTACATGTTGTTTATTTTGTTTGTTATATAAATAAACTACTCTAAAAGGACTTTGTTGTTATTTATTCTTAGAGTAATTTACCGGAAGTTACGTGTATTCCACGAAAGCCGCTTGTTTAAGTTGTTACTGCTAAAACCGTCTATACATGTTATCATTTTCTATATTCCCCAAATGTTATGATATATAGAGGGCAAATATTCGACCCTGATCGAAAACGATAATTTTTAATGTTTAAATAATCATAAAAATCTCAAGTCTGTTTGCCTAATTTTTGTGAGTTACCATCACAGTGACCCTCAAGTATCCGGATTGGACATCCGTGTAATATGGCACGCTTCCTTGCGTCATCCTCAGACATGTTGACAGTCAGTTAATGGCAGTTTTAGATGCATCTGCTCCATATGGAGCCGGTGTTATTATAGTGGCATTCGTAATTCGTAATATCTACTTAATGGCACGTGGACGTAAGACAATCAAGTCAAATCTTTTCAGCACATGGTGCTAATGAGGCAGGAGACGCTCAGGAGGCTCCTGGAGATGGTTGGAGATCACGGCGAGGTTCAGGGTCGTTCTTTCCTCTCACTCCTCTGTTGCTGCCGCTCATGTCTCGGGTCTTGAAAAAACTGTGAGATTATATTACATACACATACAAGCTCAGTCAAGTATCCCGACCTCCGGTGCATACGTCTTTGTACATACTACACCCTCACAGCTGTGGCCAAGACAGCAGGGTCTTGTTTATAATGTCCACTGCAGCTGTCCACCAGGGCAACTGCGAGCGGCGGATAAAACAGGAGACAAGACGTGGACAGGAAGAGGAAACGTGGCCGAAGCGGGATGAATACTTAGAAGTGAAAAGCAGGGGTTTGGGTTACACTATACACTCCACCAGAAATTGGTCAAAAGCTTACTCTTTCAAAAAGTACCTAAAGAGTTCCTATTAGTACCTTAAAGGTACTCTGTACCTAAATGGTACATATTAGGATCTTTTTAAAGGGTGTTGCCCCAGTAACAACTTCTGTACCATTTTTCTCTATCCACAAAAGTTTAATTTATGCATAATGCATTTGAAGAGTTTCGTTGCAGAACGAGACTCTTTTTTTATTTTTCAGAAATCTTGTTTTTTGGTTGTGCATTCCAATTAATATCAATTCAACTGCAGTTGGTTTGTTTTGATTTAAACCTTCATAACTTAAAAAATACAGCTAAGTAGCACCATAAAACAAAATTATAACATGATAACATAATAATAAACATGTTTTGACAAAAATGTAAAAAACCGATTTATCTCATTTTGCAACAAAACTCTTCATTTATATATATTTTGCACATAGCCCAAACAGGCTGATCTAGTAATCATCATGTTTTAAGGTCATGTAGTTCTTGTTTGGGTCACCACCATGTTATTATTTCTCGCGTGTGTTTTGTTGCGTAACCCAATTTTATTTAACTGTTCGCTTCACAGACCTGTTCTGACATGCTACCATACAATCTCTGAAAACACCCTGGAAATCATTGGTACTTCAATGTAACAATCCCACATCTTTTTATTTCCTGTTGTGGTTTGGTGGGTAAAGATCTGGGCTTGTCCCCATAATTTTACCAGTTCCTGAACCATGAGTTGAACCGAACCATGAACTATCATGTGTCATAAATAGTCCTTTCACACATACAGTCTTTACAGATAAATTGCAGTTAATCATGTGTGAACAGAACCTTTCTGCCCTACTGAAAAAAACAGCTAAAACCACCATAAGCTGGTGAGCTGGTTTTAGCTGGTTTTGCAAGCTGGTCTAGCTGTGTTTTGCTACATTTTTAAACTGGTCTAGTTGGAAGATCAGTTGGCTCACCAGCTTGACCAGGCTGGGAGGACCATCTTAAACCAGCTACTTCCACATTAAACCAGCTACTGCCACCTTAAACCAGCTAAAACCAGCTAGCAACTTATGCTAGACATTGTTTGGTCACAAGCAACTGCGCGACTGTCAGCGTTTGCCACAGAAGTGAAAACAACAAAATACAAACCGCTAAGATGAAGTCACAACTCGCCATTGTTTACAAATACAACACTGAGCTCGCCACACAAGAGTTTAGAGGAAACTTCTGTTCTTTTATGGAGTTTACCGTTATTTTGGTAAAAAGACGGAACGTGAACTTCACTGCGTTGTGTGAACAGCACATTTTTGTATTTGGGTCAATGAAGTGACGCTAAATATTTTGTGTCCCTATGGTTCAATTAAATGTAAAAGAGTTAAAATTTTAAAATAAATTTGCAGATTACTTGCATACATTCTCTTATTTGAGGACCAAGTCTAAAATTTCTGGTTTTATTTTATTTTGAAAGAATATTTGGGGGATAATTGCAAAAATGTCAATGTGGTGTTACCGGTCTGTGTCAATTGGTGTAACCAGTATTTTTTTTAATGAAAATATTAGTTCTGGGCATAGATTAATCTAGATTAATCTCATTCAAAATAAAAGTATTTTTTGCATAATATATGATTTTGTGCTGTGTGTAATTATTATGTATATATAAATACACCAACCCACACACATTCATGTATGTATTTAAGAAACATTTACATGTGTATATATATTATTTCTATTTTTATATATTTTATATTATATATATATATATATATATATATATATATTAGGGCCGGGACTCGATTAAAAAAATTAATCTAATTAATTAGAGGCTTTGTAATTAATTAATCTAAATTAATCGCATTTTAATCTCATATAAATATTTGACCTGAGAACATTAAGAATTAATTTTTACATGGATTTTTATGAATAATGACTGAATACATAAGCTTAACAAAATATTGTTTATTTTTGTTCAACCATGTCGTTGTACCCGGAGTCGGGCTAATGTCCACCCTAGCTGCTGTATGTTTTGCATTGAGATTATACTTGAGGCTCGATGTGCTGCGGTGATATGTGAATTCCTTGTTCCATATCTTACACACAACCATGCTCTTATCGACGCTTACCAGTGATGCGCGGGTCAATGTATAAACAACCCGCCCGCAACTCGGACCGCAACGAAAAATATATATATATTATACCCGACCCGCTTCCTGGCCCGCATTTCTTAAAGTAGTTTGTTTAATATTGCAGGGTTCGGGACTTCTCAGGTTTTGACTGTCTGTGTTCTGGTACCTATGTGCGCGGATGCCCCACCTCGCGTATAAAAACAACAAAACATAATATACTATATATAAAATATATAAAAATGTGCATAATATATTTTTTAAGTTGCACATCGTTTATAGGTTTCTTAAGTGGGATTCGGATGTGAAAAGCGCTGCATAATGTACGCGCCTTTAGTGTTACCATTGAAACTTAACTAAATTAAAAAAAATAAGAGGTGATATATAGCTTTAGCCTACATAAATGCTTATTGCTTTAATGTTGCGAGTTCCTCTTCAGCTTTTCTTGCTGTTA
The DNA here is from genome assembly GCA_025389145.1 of Misgurnus mizolepis. Classification (NCBI taxonomy): domain Eukaryota; kingdom Metazoa; phylum Chordata; class Actinopteri; order Cypriniformes; family Cobitidae; genus Misgurnus; species Misgurnus mizolepis. Next base: position 38,052,809 of record JAIFKI010000012.1, on the reverse strand, counting down.
TGTTTATAATAGTTCATTGTTCAGAGTTCATATTGATGATCTTATAGTCAATTTAAAAATGTTCTTACAAACTGACTCTATTCGTTTAACTTTTTTCCTTTACCTGCCGTCGCTGTTCTCTGTGCGTGTCCTCCGTCAAAGTAGCCTATTAAAATTAATATGAAGTTGATTTTTAAAAGTCTTAAGCACACCGCAAATCAAACGTGCTGCTACAGTATGCTCTAAATGCGCGTGTAAATTTAACTTCTGGGCACTGCCAGGCTGATTTTTTGAAAAGTAAGTGATATAGGCTACTCACTGCATGTTTTGGCATTCGGTAGCATATGCATCAATGAGATGCACGGTGTTGCTTTTAATGTTCTTTTTAATTTATATTCACAAAACCTAACAACAAAACATTGTTTATAATTACGAGACAAATTATTTGAAACGAAATTCGTTTTAAAGTAGCAAACAAAACTTAAATTAAACTCGTAATAAACTAATTAAATTGAAACAAAACAACATTACAACAATATTTAAACCCAACAATACTCAAACATTAACATATAACAGACATTAGGATACATGTTAAAATAATCTGTAGTTTGTTGGTAGATGTTTATTGGGCAAAACCTCCGTTGCAAACCTCCATTTACCAGAATAAATCATTTTTACTTTGAAATTGATGCGTTGTCACGTTAAAATCAGCTGTTCGTTTAGGTTCCGTCTACTTTTATTTACACTGCATCACAACCCCGGAGTTCTCGAACTAAAACAGGGTCTGCAGCATTTACGAATGACTCTATTAATAAGTGCGATTAAAATGCGTTAAAATGTTTAACGCGTTATTTTTTGTGTAATTAATTAATCTTAATTAACGCGTTAAAGTCCCGGCCCTAATATATATATATATATAAAATGATATATAAATAAAACATTTCTTAAATGTATATATGTGTATGTGTATGTGTTTAAATATACATAATATTTACACACAGCACACACTCGTATATTATGCAAAAAATTACTTTTATTTAGTATGAGATTAATCTAGATTAATCTATGCCCAGCCCTAGAAAATATAAATATATTCATAAAAAATGTGTAATAAAATATAATTATCTAGTTTAGTGTGATATGTGATATTTTTTACATACATTTTTATATAATTTGTCAAAGATTATTTAGAAAACAGAGCTGTTTTCAGCATATGGAAAAATATTACAAAAACGCATTAAAATTTGCATTTAGAAATAACTAATAAAATGATTTTTATTGATAAATATGCTTACATGCCATCAAGGTTGATCCAATATTTAATATTTCTCATTATTTGGCACAATTGGCAGTTACAGCATTTGACATTTTCAGGTCCATTCAGGCTTAACTTTCATAAAAATTGTGCAAATGTTTTTTTATTGCATAAAATTAACATAAATACACTATGTGCATTAAACCTGATGCATGCTTTTAAAACAAGCTGTTTAAAAATATTTTAGAATTTCTCATCTTGCCAGCATTATGGATGTGACATTTTCAGTCAAATTAAAATATAGTTTTTCACGGAATGTATTTATTACTAATATACTGAACCATCTGTTTATTTTTTCCTAAACCTCTAATGATCCAGACATCGGAAAAATATAATCACATGGTTTTAAGAGACAACATACTTTGTAGAATTCTGCTAATTAAATTCCACAAACCATACAAATGGAAAAGGCACAGCTCTTTAAAGAACAAATTATATATATATTTCAGTAGTTTACGGTCATGACCTTCTGTGAACAATGATCTTGGTTAGTATTTCCCCCCAAGAACATGAAAATTATCAAGTGCAAAGGGGGCCCGCAGACCTTTAGATGTCACCCTTTTAATTTGGTCACTACTTTAAAGGTTGTCTTCACACATATCTTTACAGAGTGTAGTAACAGTATTGGATTTCGTTCATTTGTAAATCATCTGATGACTTATGAAGAGCCAAGTGATAAGAAGCCCTTTCAAGTTCTCCACACCTTCTTCTGAGCAAGTCGGGCTGATAAATAGGCACCTGTCGTGATTAATAAGTGATTAAAATTGCATGCTATTTGGATATGACAGGGCAAGTCAAACCTGCACCTAGATTGATGTGAACACCTGACTCATATTATCCCTTTGTCAGATGTGGGACAGTCTCCAACATCCGACTATAGCTTTGCAGTTGTTTGTTGGTCAACAATGAATCTCCTAGAAACCAACTTTAGGAAGATAAACATTTAAATGGTGGGAAAATTATGAACAGAAAAAAAATTATTTTACAATTTAAGTCTTGCCACAAGGCAGCCATGTTTGTAACTCCTGCAGGCAGTTTACAGTAATACAGTTATGCAAGACTAATGTCCTATCTACTTGAATGGGAAAGGACAGATATCTTTAAACATATTTCTAACCAACAATGAAACCTGACATCAACTGTACTATAACTTTTACTTCTAAAGCTTAAATGACACTTTAAAGTTATTTAATAGGTTGTTTAGCTATTGCACATGCACACAGGTTGGCTCTGTACAGAGTTCCTTTATAGGCCATCAATTAGGACGAAAGCAGCTCATTTCAATTAGTACTGATCGGGGGGAGGGTTTCTTTCTCAATACTGACAGATTTCAGGTGATCTCCTGGCTTTTTATGCCATTTTGCACCTTGTTCTCTATATGTTTAATACTTATTTCCTGTGTCATTTCACTTTATTTATTATGACTCAACTTGTATACTTAAATGTTCTGGGCCCGGTTCCCCGATAACGTTCACTCTTAGCGTGCTAAGAAGACTCAAAAAGATATATCTTACCAAAGTTGTTGATGTTCCTAAGTGTGTTCCCCGAAGTGTCTCTTAAGAAGCTTCTTAACACGCTGCCTCTAAGAACGACATACAATGGCGCTGTCCCAAGTGAAGGTGCTGAATTATTTGCAATCGATCACTCAGGGATCGATTTTCCACTTCACGCGAAGGTGCATTACGACGTTAAGAAAGACAACACGTTATATACAAATGGAACATTACTCAAATTATTCCAGTCACATTTATTTTAACATAGTTTAAGTTATCCGTAAAATATAGACTATTAATTAAATGATCAAATTGTCAGAAATACGGGTAGACGAACCGGGTATCCCTCGCTCTTTATCCACCCTCCTTATCCCGTTGTGCCACTTGTGCCGCTTCTTGACATGGGTTTTGACTTAAAGAAAATATGTAATACACTTTTATACGACTGTTAAGGTACTTAACAATCAGAATTGATTGCAGTATTTCTGTTTAATGCGGTAGGCTATTGCTTACCATTAATGTTTTCAATAAAAAGCAACCTAGGTAGAGAATATGGTCTGAGAAGATCTAGCAGCTCCATAATGAGTTGTCTTGGAAGGCGATTTTTTTATTTAGCCTCGTCAGGCAAAATGTCAAAAGGTTTAAGGGTTGACGAATAAATAAATTGGCATGGACTTAACAGTTACGCGGCCGGTGTTGTGTGGAAGTCTGTTTCCCCTATGTTTCCCTTTAGTGTAGTATTTTTATAGCATTTTTATCACATTATACGTTTATTATTTATATACATTGAAAGTTTTAATGGCTACTGAGATGTATATGTGTGCATTTATGTAATGTATCTTGACTGTTCTTGATTGTAAGTCATTTAATTTTACAGTATGAATCATATTATATGTATAATATATATTTATTATGTTTGGAAACATAACAGTTTTAAAACAAACAGTAGAGAAAAAAGAAAAGAAAAGAAAAAGACAGGCTATGTTAAAAGACATAAAACTGTCACATATGAAATATTTAATAAATTGTATAATAGAATACATGATATTATTGCTTTTTAGTATAACCAATTGAAATCTTTAATCTTTCTAAATAAATTATAAATGTAACGTGATGAAAACGCTATAAACATAGAGGGAACAGACTTCAATGAGGAACAAACACCGGCGCCGTCTTTGATTCATTAGTTCTGATACCAAATAAAGTCAACTACATAAATAGTCCTGTATCCATTGCAAACATATTTTATTACAAGTCTTAAAAATGTCCATAACATAAAATCATTGTCAGCATACCATAGTTTGACTTGCACTGCGCTGCGCTGATTTCTAAAGACTGCGACGATAGCGTTTTGCACTCAAACAACGCTAAGAGAGAGCTTACGAATGGTCCAGACCAACCTTACGAAAGTGTGACTTACAGAAGATATACTTCGCGTACGAACGTTTTGGGAATCATGCCATAGAGTTAAGAGAGAGGTTAAGGTATAGGTTAAGAACTACTTAGCGATAAGAACGTTTTGGGGAACCGGGCCCTGATTTCTTTGAATGAATTCAATATTTGGCTTGATCTGGTGGAAAGTTTGTGTCAATATCTGTATTATTAGAATGATTGTTATTAATTTCATATTAATGAGTCATTTATTTTCAGATCTAGATAAGGCCTCAACAGCTTTTCTCCGAACTTTACACAGTTAATTTGCCAATATAAAATCTTTTATTGTCTTTTATGATTTTTGGTGTCATATCAAAGTTTAAATCTTTTTATGCAAGCATTGCACCAGTTGAAGGCGTGTGTTTTACAACAAGATCTGACAGGCTCACTTCAGCCATGGCTTATCTCGCTTAATATTTAATTCGAGACAGATCACAGCTGTCTGTCAGAAGCACAAATGTAGCACAAATTATGTTTTTGGGCCATTTTTGCCTTTTTTTATGGACAGTATAACAGGAGAGAACGGGAAAGTATAGGGTAGAGGGAGAGGTATGGATCGGACAAAGGACCTCAAACCAGGATTCAAACTCGTGTTGCCGAAAGTGTGCCTGCACCATATGTCGGAGCACTGCCACCATCAGCTCCGACGTTGCTGTAACCCATCTTGCAGTGCGTTAAAATATAAACTGTAAAAATTCCTTGTTGCACTTAAATTGTTAAGTTGAATCAACTTGAATTGATAGCAATTCCTCACTAGTCAAGAATTAATTGTAATTTTCAAATTGATTAAACTTAAAAATTTAAGTGCAACAAGGATTTTTTACAATGGGATGCTGACAGAGTTGGAATCCAGCTCATCACAAGGATTTTGTGTTTTCGAAAAATGTTTGTGTTTTAAAATCTGCAAATTTCATGTGTTATGCTAGACCTCCTCAATCCAGCTTAAAGGTCCCGTTTTTCCTGTGTTTTTGAAGTTATGATTGCGTTTAAGGTGTGCAAACGGGCCATTTTCTGTAGGCTTTGAAAAGGGAATTCTATTATAGAAAACATATCACTTGTCATTGAACTTCGAGCTTTATAATTTTGCAAGTATTATTTATGCATATAACAGCAACATTACACACTAACTAAAGTTTGAAAAATGGGATTAGGAAAAATGGGACCTTTAAAAACATCACCAATCTACCCGTACGTCAACAGACTAGATAAAGAGGATAAATACAACAATACAGCCACACCTGCAGACAGAAAAGTTCAAACTGTAAGCTGCTAATGAATCATTTCCACTCTGTCACGCGGGTTCTTTTATATGACTTATGAAAGCCATTTTAACCATCAATCATACATCTTTTTTTCTGAAAATGTGCTAAAAATAACTCAATCATGCACGGTAAAGTCCATGTTTTGGCATGGACATTAAATGCCATTTAAACTAAAATCTTAAAAGTTTGACCTTGCAGCCGTGCAATGAAAATAGATTTGAAAATCTAATAGAAATGCAACTTGAAAATACAATAATAGTAATACAATGAACGTATAAATATCACAGGAAGGGGTTGTTATTTGTGGTAGAGAATGTACATAATATCTTCATGGATCATGATATTTACAGTACTTAATACCATAATGATTTTGGCATAAAACAAAATGCATAATTTGACCTATACAATGCATTAATGGCTATTATTGGTTATACCCGTATGCAACTAATGAATTATGGTCCAAGTTCCCAAATGTGCCCACAACCTGCTTTAAATTGCATCTCTGTAGACAATGAATATGTCTGAAATCATGATTCATAACAGAAGTGAGCGTGTGCACTCTTCCTTCAGTGAACATGTCAAGGCAGGACCGTCGAACGCCTCCATGTGCTCTGTAATCTGAGAAGGCTCGAGGGAAACTCAGGAGGAGTAATTACTGGGCAAACATCCGCAAGCACAACCCAAACTAGTCAGCACCTTTTCTCCTCGACACACCTAGGTCTGTCATTACGCCCCCTGATATCTCTTATCTTCATTTTGGTGTTTTGAAATGTCAATCTGTGTGTTTGATGTCTGTATCCTTCTGTTTCAAGTGTAATTCGAGTTTGAATGATTTCCATGGGTTTTGCAATTTGTTTTATCACTCAATGCTATGAAATTATAAGCAATGAGCCATTTGGCTTTGGGATATGTCAGAAAACAAAAGATGAGAAATCAGATTCAAACCCACGATCACCACGGCTTAACATGTCAGAGCAAGGCTAGCCCACAACTCAAAGTTTAATTAAAAGACAATTTTAGGCTTAGTTACAGTCAGTGTTGGGGTAATGCATTACAAGTAACGTGCATTACATAATGTTACTTTTCTGAAGTAACGAGTAAAGTAACACATTACTTTTTAAATGTACACATTAATATTTGAGTTACTTTTCAGTTTAATAAAAAAAATATGTACTGAATTAAACTGAACATAGTCACATAGAATTATGCACGCTATGCGTGCGTGCCAGAGCGGGAACAGTTTGAGTCAGAAACTGGGATGGTAGGCCAAAGTTTGACATTTCTGCAATGGAAATATGCTATTTCGGAATGCAGAACTCAGTCATAAAATACACTTGCCAGTCCCTCCAGAAAAACGCGATTATACCATTGCATGATTTAACGCATAATCAGGCAAAGTCCGCATATTTATACGCTGCACTTTGGCAGCATAAATTGCAGATTTCAGTGCGCAAAATAAGCGCAGCCATGTCCCCTGTTGCCATGTGAACATTATGAAGTGATGTGATTATTTGACATGAACATCGTTGAAAAGCTGTAAAAGCTGAAAACAGTTCACGCAATTTTTGCAAGTTTCAACGCATAAAATTGCATAAATATCCAGCATATTCCATCACATTTTTTAAGTAAACGTGCCACAAGATCAAGGATTTTTGCCCGCAACATCACAAAAAACTCTTTTCTGGAAGGACTGACTTGCAAAGCCTGAAAGAGATCAAGCCTCAGCCAAGTAAGAAAAAGTAACACGAAAAAAACTTAAAAGTAACGCAAGTATTACTTGCCAGGAAAAATAACTAAGTAACATTATTAGTTACTTTTCTGGGAAGTAACTTTATATTGTAATGCATTACTTTTAAAAGTAACTTACCCCAACACTGGTTACAGAGTGGCCAACAACTGACTAGTTGTTCAGTGAGGTTGACTAGTGAATTTATAGCTCCACTTTCGTAAAAATATCCTGATAATTTACTTGCCCCCATGTCATCCAAGACATTTATGTTTTTCTTTGTTTAGTCAAGAAGAAATTAAGTTTTTTATGGACAACATCTTAATATAGTGGACTTTCAGCCTGATCTTACGAGAATTTGTATATATTTTACAAGTTGGCTACTTTGTATGAATTAATACAAAGTTAATCGCGCAAAAATTTACGATTATCATAAAAAAACAATAACGAAACCTAAACCCCAACGTCAGAGGGGTCAAGGGAAATCGTACAAAAATCTACGAATGTGGTCGTATGAATTAATACGAATTAGCCACCTCGTAAAATATGTACGAATTGCCATGAGATAGTGTTTGGACTTTAGTGAACCTCAACGGTTAACAGTTTCAATGCAGCTTCAAAGGTCTCTAAACGATCCTAACCAAATTAAGTTTTTTAAGGAAAACATTCCAGGATTATTTTCCATATAGTGGACTTTCAGCCTGATCTCGTGAGAATTAGTATATATTTTACAAGTTGGCTAATTCGTATGAATTAATACGAAGTTAATCGTGCAAAAACGTATGATTATCATAAAAAAACAATAACAACAACCAACCCCTAACACCAACTTCACAGGGGTTAAGGCAAATCGTACAAAAATGTACGAATGTGGTCGTATGAACTAATACAAATTAGCCACCTCGTAAAATACGTACGAATTGCCATGAAATAGCATTGCGACTTTAGGTTTTTAGTTTCAATGCATCTTCAAAGGTCTCTAAACGATCCTAACCAAGGCATAAGGGTATTATCTAGCGAAATAATCGTCATTTTTGCTAAAAAAATTTAAAAGTACTTTTAAACCACAACTTCTTGTCTTGCAGTAGCTGTGTGATGCGCCAGTGTGACCTTACGTATTACGTAATCATGTCGAACGGTAACGTTACATTTGTGAAACGCACACTTGTGGACCATTTTAAACAATAAACTGACACAAAGACATTAATTAGGATCATTCCACATTCAACAACATCAGAACGGTACTCTTTCTCCACACTTGTTAACGCTGGAGCGATAGTTTCGATGTGATTACGTAATACATAAGGTCACGCTGGCGCGTCAAATGGCTAGTGCAAGACATGAAGTAGAACATATTTTCGCTATATAACACCCTTATGCCTCGGTTGGGATCGTTTAGAGCTCTTTGAAACTGTAAACCATTGAGGTCCAATAAAGTCCTCTATATGAAGAACAATCCTGGAATGTTTTCCTCAAAAAACTTAATTTCTTCTCGACTGAAACAAAGAAATACATAAACATATTGGATGACATTGGGGTGAGTAAATGATCAGATTTCTATTATGAAAGTGGAATATTCCTTTAACCTAGGTTGTTTCACCACAGAGTTGGGTCAAATATGGATATTGCCTAGGTTAATTTCAATCAACAGTTGTGTTTGTCTGTATTTTACCCACCATGGCTTGAAACCACCCAGCATTTTTATTGTGTATTGTTCAAACCCATTCTTTACCCAACAACATCCACTAACAGTAGTAGAGGATACTTCCACCAACAACCATTGAATGGGCCAGTGTGTACCTAATGTCTACATGCATAGCAACGTAGAGACAACACAGACGATCTTGTGGAGAGTCGCATTACAAACAGCAGATTTCCAAATGTACGACTACACGGAGGTCATTACAGTTAAACAGAAGTTCTTTGCGGGCCTTGAGACTGATGGAATTCGAGGAGTGTCCAAAGAAAGGAGTGACGGCAAGAACCCTTCAAGAACCGTCATCCCACCAGAAGGTCTTACCTTGCTTTGAAATGCTCGGATTGTTCAAACAACCCCACCCAAACTAGTGTCAACCATTTAAGGATACCACATAAAAAGGTTTGGACATTCGATAGACGGCGCATTACACCGAAGACATAAACATTTATTCTCATGTTTAGATGTCCCGAAAAGCACATTACACATCTGTGGGATGGAGGAATTCCTTTGTGCAAAGTCCGGCACACATGTGACCAAGTTAAACCCTGCGTTTTCCAAGCGCTTCCGTCTGCCCCCGCTAACATCCAAACACAAAGGTCCAGTGTGTGCATCCACTCTCAGATATGTGGCCTGTGGGCCCGGGGGCGCTGGATCGGCTAGCGTACTCCTTCCTGGACTCATCTGCCAGTATGACGGGTCATTGCATGGATAAGTGCACCAAACAGTGGGCGTTATGCAAACCATGGCTTGACTTTGGGTAATTCAGGATCACCATGAATACAATAAACAAACAATGAACAAGACGGATTCAATACTAGAACAATGACTCATCTGTGCGAATCTCTATGGACATAATTCAATACAGTCCAATAAAAAACTCGGTTATCATATGAAACCGAGAAATCACACAATAGAAGTAAAATAGAGCACATCTCTTATCCCAGGGGTATATTTGACATTTTATTGCTTGAATTGGATCTATGAGTCATATGCGCCCTAAAAAACCACACCCAACCATGACCTGGAGGCTTTTTGTACATTCATAGTTTCCATTAAAATTTTACCTTCGGCCCCACAGGTGGGCTGAGGCGGGATGGCTTTTATTTCGGCTTCCTTTGACCAGACCGCAAATAATGTGCTTCAATTGCAAAGGTCTGCATTTATTCGGCACAGCAGAGGAAGGAAGGGGATTTTCTGTGAATACACACTTTTTAGCAAGTCTCAACATGTCCCGGGACGATCTGCTGTAACAACAAAAGGAAAAGTCCAACAGCGGAGGCCTTTGAAAAAAGAAATGGATTTGAAGTGCTCTTAATGCCTCTTATGGAGTGTTACAAAATATTTCATTTATATTGGACTGTTAGATATTATAAAGAAAACTCAAAGGGTGTTGTGGGTGGATGCTAGGGCATTGCAATACTGTTGCGAGGGTGTTTTGGGTGGTGTAACATCAAAATCTGAGACAGAGCTGTAAGACCTCGCAGCTATACAACAGATGAAAGCTAAGAGCATGTTTACATGACAACAAGTGTACTGAAAATGAAAATATTTTACTTTGTGTCTTTAAAATTTTTTGCGTAAATATCACAATGTTGTCCAAAATGATCCCTGATGACTCATGCTGCGTACACACCAGAAGTGAATTTAAGCCAGATCTCATGAGAAATCGTACATATTTTACAAGTTGGCTAACTCGTATCAATTCATACGAAGTTAATCATGCAAAATCGTTCGATTCTCATAAAAACAACAACAATGAAACCGAACCCCTAACCCTAACGTCACAGGGGTCAAGGCAAATCATAGCAAAACTTACGAATGTGGTCGTATGAATTAATATGAATTAGCCAACTCGTAAGCTATGTACGAATTCTCGTGAGATAGCGTTGAAATAGATGCAAGTATGCACAGAGTAATGTGAATAAAAATATTTAACTAAAACTTAAATTCGCATGACGCCAAGTTAAGTCCCACGAGAAATCTAGAGCGAATAACGCAATGATTCGTGTTTAGTGTGTACGCAGTATAAAACACTGTATTATGGATGCCAGGCCAGTACACTACATGCATGCGCACATATGCGTCCTTCTATAGAGCAATAAATACAAACAATCAAGACGGTGAAACCATCGAGCAATTTCGTTTAGATGGGCAACAAAATGTATTACTACTAGTGACCCTGGACTATTATGGTGCGTTCACACGAGATGCGGAAGAGCAAGCGAGAGTGATTTACATGTTAAGTAAACGCAAAGATGCGAATAGGCATCCTGTGGCACGGTAAGTGTGAATAGCGTGGCGCGAAAGGTGTGGCACGGATGACACGTTCCGCGCGAATTGAGCGTTGCCGCGCGAGTAAAAAAATCTGAACTTTGGCGGATTTTCGCGCCACCTAAAAAAAAAGGAGCTTGCTACATGATTATGATTACAGGAAGCGAGCAAAGGCAGAAAAACAAAACAACAATGGAGGACAATCATCATCTCTACACGAGACATCTTCGTACTTTTAAAGGAATTAAAAGGATCTTGTTTGGAAGAAAGCGAATGAGGAAGTCAAACAATCTGGTAAGTTTGCTAAATTTGAGCTATATAAGCCGCTCCCATGATGCGAATTTACATGTAAATGTCTCAAAAGACTAGAATTTCATGAAGAGAGTGAACTCAAAATGTTCAAGCGTCCAACTACACATGAATAGCGTGTTTTTGCCGCCTCTTCCGCATCTGGTGTGAATGCACAGTAAGGCAGCAAAATTTTATAAAACGTTAAAAAAGTTGCCAGCCACCGCCAGGAATTTTTATGATTTTTACAAAAGTGTAATACCTTCCAGAAAATTATCTTCTTTAAATATATAAACATACAATAAAGGAAAGAACAGACCGTCTACTTAAAAAAAACCTTTCATCCTACCTCCATTTGTTTTCTTTTTATCACCTCTCAAATATGGGTAGCTTTCTTAAAAATACAAAATTTTGAGGAAAAAATTGCATTTAATTTTGAGTTAATTGCATTTTTGTAATGTACTTTTGTTAGCGATCAGATTCAGAGCGATGATCAAAACGTAGAAAGAGTTTTTACTGTTTATGAGCTTAGTGGATGCTTCAGTGTTTTATAAGTTGGGTAAGAGCGCCACCTGGTGGACAATAGCGGAAATATGGGTTGCCGTAAAACTCTTCATTGGCAGGGAAGCGTTTTCTCTTAATTGATGAGATAACTCGTCAATGGCGGGGAAAGAGTTAATAAACCCGCCATTGTTGTTACGGCATTTGCATGACATCACTGTTTTCACAGATTTGCAGTTTTGTCATTAACTCTTTTACCGCCATTTACGAATTACGTCATCATTAAAAGAAATTGTTTCCATGACGAGTTTTTATGGCAATCTATATTTCCGCTATTATCCACTAGGTGGCGCTCTTACCCAACTTATAAAACACTTAAGCATCTATTGTTTCCAAAACAGTAAAAACTCTGTGTATGTTTGATCATTGTTCTGAATCTGATCTCTAATGCTGCGTTCACACCAGCCGCGGTAGAGGCGTCAAGCGCGAGTGATTTCAATGTTAAGTCAATGCTTTTTGCTCAAAATTGTGTATTTTTGAAGAAACCTAGAGATATTCAAGAGGTATTAAAACGAAAACAAATGAAGGGTAGGATATTTAGTTTTTTTAAAAGCAGAAGGTTTGTTCTTTTATTTGATATATTGTATGTTATATATTTAAAGAAGAAAAACTTTTGTGAAAATCATAAAAAATTAAAACGCTGGCAGGGAGTTAACGATAATGCCATTGAACAGGCAAAACGCATAAAAGTGATCTGTTTTTGGTAAAAAAAAATTAAACGTCATGTAAATTGCGCCTAAACTTGGTTTGGCAAATGCTAATAATTATTTAAAAAAGTATTAATATATATAGTGGTGATATGGAGTCGAATGTACTGATGTCGTTGATCAGTGTTTCAAAGAAGACACGATGACAAAGTGGAAATGTAAAACTTTACTGTGGTGCCTTGCAACAATCATTGACACAGTGAGCCGTTGACATCTCATTCATTTGATTTACTTGACGAGTGGTATTAAAAAACAAAAATGTAATGTAAAATGAAATGTACCAATGTCTCGGTTTTCATTCCACGATTAAAAAATGCAGGCATTGTTCAAGCACAAATGTCCTATATGAATCCTGCACTGGAATTGTTATTGTACTTACTCTAGTGCACAATAAGGTGTTGTGTAACTTTAAACGCGACACAAACCATAAAAGAAATCAGTTTGATGCTTGGCTGTACTTGCTCCCAGAAAAGGTACATTTAAAAACATTGTGATTGTATATATACGTATATAAATCAACAAACATGATCCAATAAATACATTCTCAGTTCTCGCTCCAAATATATACACACTTTTGATCATTCAGTCACGCCTTCATTATCAAACTTCATTTCAACTTCATCCAATCTCAGAAGGCCTCAAATGTCTCTACGAAGACTTTCTCATCCGATGCTATGAAGACGAAAGATGCTCTTTCTAATATCGTTGCACTACAAACAGGCGATAATCTACGTTTACACTACGCATCCTCTGTGTTTTTATTCATCGTGTAGTGTACGATCACGTTTGTAAACATTTACTCTTCTTCGTAAAGAACTACGCAGGAACACTGTTGTGTAAAATAATAACGAACGAATGTCGTGGCGAAAAAGCGTAAAGAATTGCACTGGCGGACATCGATTTACTTTTTCCACTTTTTGGCGTTAGTATTAAGGCCGGTATCCTAATGGAAGAGGTTTGAGAATAACAAACACACAAACACGCGCATTATTTAACTATGGCAGAAATGATATCGTGGAAGTGAATTGTGTGGGACAGTGACGTGAACAAGAGTGGCGACACTCCGAAATGATTATCCGTTTTCAATATGCGTTAAAACAAGAGTCTCTTTCTCCTTTATTGAAGTGCTTTAGTGCTCGATGGTGTGACATCATGGTGGGGCATTCGGTGGCTGTGTGATGCAATCATTTGGCTGCTTATTGCTAGGCAATGGTCGCTAGGTGACAGCATCTCAAGTGAAGACGTAGTTGATGAGTAGCTGGAAGAGCAACAGCATGCAGATGATGAGACAGTGGCGAGCGTTCAGAGCCTTGCTCTCGTCCGCCGTCTTGTGCCGCGCTATCTGACGGCCCAACGCGCTCAGGTTTCTACAGATAAAAATGTGCAAAGTTAAAGGAAACAGATTTATCTTAAAAAAAAAAAAATTATAGTATGTAAATGTGTACTTGCCTCTGTATGTCCTGCTGTGTTTTCTGTATAGCTGCCACAGAGGCTTCGATAAGGGCGATATCCTTCACTTCTTTAGTGCATCTGGTGCATTGGTTCATAAATCCTGATTGAATCAAAATGGAAAAAATGAGACTTGATAATGTGCAAAGCTTTAAATTAAGAGATTAGGTAAGCTGTGGGTTGTTTTTTATACCCTACGCTATACAGTCAGCTAACAGGCAGAGACCGGTTAATGCGATTTATTCATATAAGCTTTGAATGTGTGGTCTGAATCACCTCGCCGCATTATTTCTTTGTTGTTCATCCATGAATCACCGGCATTTAAATATGATTGCTGTTTGAATAGCCTAATGCACACATTTCTATACAACAGCTATTTCAAAACGCTTTATGACAATATATAAGTGTATTATCTTTAAGCCGTTAATATCTAGCTAATTAAAATGTTGTTATTATTGTGTACGCTGGCTATTATATCTGATTGAAATGGCTATGTTACACACTACTGATCACTATTTTTAATAGTTTCAAGTATCTATTATACTATATACAGGATGATACAGGATGAGACAATGGAGTGCCGCAGGGATGATGTATTTTTATACGCCAACCCGGAAGTTAGCAGGAAGCGTGTCCTCGCCAAAAAGCCCATTCTTGTTTTCACAAACTTTTGCATTATCGCAAAAAAGCTTTGTGTTTAAAAAAGGTTTACGACACTTATACAAGATAATCTTCATAGAAGCCAACTTTCATGAATTTTAAAGTATAAAAGCTAACCTTAGGCTCAAGCGAACTACACCACGGTCTCTCGACATTAATACAGTTTGAAAGATCTGGCAGAAGAGTTAAACACATTTAAAAACATGTTTCTTGATTAAAAAAAACTCTTTGTTGGGAATTGTGCCCATGTTCCGTTTTTTTTAAATCATGTCCCATATAGGAACTTGTTAGCAACCCCCTTTAAAATGACATGTTAAATCTTTAAAATTCACGAGTGGGGGTATTACTGGTGTGTTTTATGTCGTGGAATAAAACATGAAAATATTTTGAGGTTATGCAAACCTAGCCTGGGTGCCAGCCGATCTTAGCCCCGCCCACAACATTTTGAGGACGGGAAGATCGGTCTGGGGTTTCTCCGTTGAGGAGCTACTATGCGAGACCCAAAGCTGGTCGACCAATCAAATTGTGAGGGCGGGCTTTATACGATGATGGACAGATGATCAACAGTAACGGAATCAACCACGTCACCAAAGAGCGCTTGTCTTGAATCTATTTACAACGCAATGGCTGCCGCTGTAGAATTCAGATGTGTGGATTCTGACATTGAGTCTGTTCTAAAAGATATCGACAGAGCATTGATTTTAAAAGAGGAACAAAGAAACGCGATCAAGGCATTTGTTGATCGGAAAGATGTTTTTGCCGTCCTTCCTACGGGATTCGGCAAACGTTGGTCGCACTTATGGAGGACAAAGTTAAAGAAGCAACTGAAATGGGGTATCACGGCGATGCAACTCGGCGTGCACGACGAGATGGATATAATTAGCGGTCGTTATAATGTAACATATTAAGGGTTTTCAGAAAACACGTGTGAATGTTATAATTAGGAAGTATTCTGATGTGCGTCACAGTTATGCCCATATATGGCAAAAATTTACAGCTATAACATAATACGTATTTTTAGTTAAAATTTTGTTCATAGCTACATTTAAGCAGAGACAGTGAATGGGTTTTAATGCACATGCTTACAGGGTCACCTCGCAAAGTTGCTTTGTGCAAACCCAAGGTCTTTTTAAGGCGTTTATCCAAAATCCCATAAAAAAAATCCACTGACTTCGGGAACGGAAGTGCTAAAATGCTAACTAACTTCTGGGTTTTGCCTACAAAAATGTGTCATCTCTGTGGTACTCTATTTGTTTTTATACTGGCTTGCCTTCATTGTCAGATGACTCATGGCTGGGTTCTGGTGTTGTACTGCTGCTCTCTGTGTTCTGACTACAGCTGGACGGCTGGCTGCTTGACTTCCGGTGTTTTCCATTCACCCGCACCTAAAAAACAGACACACATTAGTCAATAAAGAGTTAAACATTTGATTTTTACCGTTTTGGAATCCATTCAGCCGATCTCTGGGTCTGGCGGTACCACTTTTAGCATAGCTTAGCATAATCCATTGAATCTGATTAGACCATTAGCATCGTGCTCAAAAATAACCAAATTAAATAACAATACCTGTTTACACCGGGTAACATATAGAAGAAATGTTCTGCTTGCAACCTCTGTCTCACCTTCTGCTGGCCAGGCCAATTCTGGCTGTATGAGAAACCATTTCGTTGGCGTTGTGATTTCTCTTTTGTCTGGATGATGCCATCCTTTTCAAACTGAACAAGACAGAGGTCCGGATCCCACGGCTTAGAGCTGAGAAAGTAAATGGTGAGAGGAGATTACATTATGGTGTTTATATACAAGCATCTAATATAGCTGCAAGCCATCTGAACCAAACCGTCAAGACATTGAATTACAAGCAGGTGGAAGGTGTAGCATCTACCAAATTTTCAAATTACCAAATTATTTAACTGACTATAATATACAATTCAGCAAAACTGACAGTATCTTATTACAGACATTGTAAACGTACTCAGCATATTTGTAGTGCCATTCATTGGTGTCAGTGTTGAGTGTGAAAAGTCGTGGGCACCAGGGTCGCTCGCCACGCTCTCTCACTTCCTGCCGCTGGGCTTCTTCCAGCACAAATTTCTCCTGGGTGGCTTTGTTTTGGTCTTTATCATTAATCGCTTTGGTCACGTGACGCCAAAGCCTGCAGGAATAATACACCGATAAGATTTTAATCTATTTAATTAAAAGCAATTGTTGTTTATTCACAGTATTATTTTTAATGATGCACCTGCAAGGTTTTTGGATATAAGATAATAATTATGAATAGTATAGTATAAAATGCATATTTTTATTTGCTTTACAATATTATCAGACCTTATGAACACTTTGAGAAAGTTTTATACAATAGTTAATAAATTTAAATAAAAATAACAATCAATATAATAAATATATAAAAACATATATTAAATGTACCGACCCCCTAAGGTGACATTGGAGTAAAAAAATCTAAAGTTTAGTTTCATGTGCTCACGCAAAACCTTCATGTGCAGAATTTTTTTTAGGTTTAGTTTTGCGTGCTAGCATGAAACTATCGCATGCTCGCGTGAAACTATCGAGCGTGCACGTGATAGTTTCAGGTGAGCACGCGATAGCTTCACGTGAGCACGCAAAACTAAACTTTTTAAAAAAATTGTGCACATGAAGGTTTCGCGTGAGCACATGAAAGTTTTGCGTGAGCACATGAAATTTTCACGTGAGCACATGAAACTAAACTATATTTAATTTTTGCTCCATGTCCCCTTAGGGTTCCGTATAAATGTAACTAAAATAGTATAAAATGATAAACAAAATAAAATTGCCAAAATTAATACTATTGTCATATATTTCAGTGGTTGTCAAATTTTTTCCTTGGGCTACATATATAACAATCTGAGCCCCTCTAAACATCTACATCCATCTTTCCAAAAGGTTTTATGCCCAGCTGCACTACTTCCTGAACTTCAGCCAGCTTCTTGTTTCCTGTCTGCCATTATTGGACAAACTGATTAATCCAGGAGCTGGCTGAAGTTCAGGAAGTAGTGCAGCTGGGCATAAAGCCTATTCATTTGGCATGTGCGTTAACAAGCTCGTTGAGATGGAGCGAGCAAAATTGAAATAATTATTTTATATAAGACAACCTTATCTTACCTTATCTTGGCAATGTTAGCATATGATTAAAAAAAAATCTTTTGAAAATATATTTTATATTAAATTATTTGTTGCCCTAATGGTCATGTAATATATTGGTCTAATTATTTTACGCTGCGTTTATTTTACCATTATTTTTTATTTATTTATTATTATTATTCTCATTTAGAGAATTCAAATGTGTAGCCACCTGGGCATTTTGTATTAGCTTAGATGTGCCTACTGTGTTTAAACCCTGTCAATGTCAAAAGCTTGAATAAAAAAAAATAAGTATTAGTTAAGCATCTTTATTTGACCTCACAGCATATGGGATCCCGCACCCCCCGTGTTAACTCTGGGACTTCGGGTTATTTTGGTTATGAACTTGTATACCTCTCAGACTCAAACGCCTCCTGCTGGTCCATTCGAACTACTTGTCTCTTGAGCCGATGCTTTCTCACATCTAGACTGGGGTTCCACAGCACCTCCTGCTGGCCAGTCTTTTTCTCAGTCATGTGCACTTTACCATCCTGCAAACAGATTTGGACTATCAGCTCTTGTCTTATCCTTCATTACAAAATGGACAGGTTTGGCCCTGGATGCTGATTGGTCAATAGCTGCGTTTCCCAATAACACATATGAGTGGTGCAGACAACGACGCACCACTAGTAAATACACTGTAGACGGGACATTGTATCTAACGTTAATGGTGCCACCACATTGGTCCGGGCATGAGCCCCCCATAAACACAAAAAAGCACAATAATGTATTGCCGCAATGGGCCAAAGCACTCAACATCCCCTCTAGGCATTAATTATGTCTATGTGTACGTGATGTTTGACACAGGGGCCGGCGTTCACGATGAATGTGTGGTGCTGACGCAAGAAGTCAGAGTTTACAACATGCATCTCAAAAATGTTTTAAAATATCTTCTGAAGATTAACAAAGGTCTTACACATTTTATTTATTTCGGTGTGCACTACTTATTTGAGGCTCAACATGATCAATCTCCAAAAATTACATAGATTTATTAATAAAGTAATCCAAATGACTCCAGTGGGTTAGTACTATTCTTATCCGATTATACAAGAATTTTCATATTTGGTTAAACTATTAATTTAAACCTTAGGTAGCTATGAGCAATACGATACATCCACATCTAAGGCATAAGTTACCCAGTGCCCATCCACCGTAGCCAGAACATCTTCCCCCAGACAAATCTTTCCAGAAATCTGGTTGACGTTGCAAGAGCCGCCAAGAAAAGGCTGAGAAAGAGATGGAGAAAAAGACAAACTGTAATCTTTAAGTTCTGGTAAAATATATTTCGATGAGCTACAGATAAAAGACGGAAAATACCTTCAGTTTAAATTCAAGCTCTGTATAATATTGCGTTTTTTCACACTCAATGGTGATTTTTCCACCGAGCTCCAGCGTCATTGTTCCATAAAGGATACCTGAGAGACATATATTTAATAATCTATTAATGTTTCTATAAAATATTAAAGGGACACACATTTTCCAGCTCCCCAGTTTTTTTATTCATTCAGCTGATCTCCGGGTCTGACGCTAGCACTTTTAGCATAGCTTAGCATAATCCATTGAATCTGATTAGACCATTTGCGTGCGTCGCGCCTAAAAATAACCTAAGAGTTTGGATATTTTTCCTATTTAAACTTGACTCTTCTGTAGTTACATCATGTACTAAGACCGGCAAAAAAATAAAAGTTGTGATTTTCTAGGCAGATGTGTCTAGGAACTATACTCTTATTCTAGCGTAATAATCAAGGACTTTGCTGCCGTAACATGCCTGCAGCAGGTGCAAGGATATTACGCAGTGCCCAAAAATAGTCCCCTTGGTTACTTTTAATAGCAGGGGACTATTTTGGGGCGCTGCGCAATATCATCAAGTTTTAAATAGGAAAAATATCGAAACTCTTTGGTCATTTTTGAGCGCGATGCTAATGGCTAATCAGTTTCAATGGATTATGCTAAGCTATGTTAAAAGTATAGGAGTTCAGCTGAATGGATTCCAAAATGGTAAAAATCAAATGTTTAACTCTAGGGGAGCTGGAAAATGAGCCTAATTTAAAAAAAGTGGAATGTCCCTTTAAAATACAATTCACCTTTACAGTGAGCGTACGGCATTGTAATAATATATTCTTCATCACGGGTCAGAAACATCAGTCTTGCTTTTCCATCCAGAATGGCAGACAACGAGTTACCTTTAAAAAAAATTGGCAAAATTATCAGTATCACACATCGAAAGCATATAACTGACGTGCTAATGTAAAAATAAAAGCGTTTATTCACCGTAAAATTTGGATTTGGCCAGAATGCTTCCGCTGATGCAGAAACCGTCCTTCTTATTGCTAATGTAGAAAGCTGAAACAGGTGGATGATGAGAAACCTGAAAGTGCAAAAACAAGCTGCTTATCAACACTGAGGATTTTACCATGCTTTTACACGGTCTGCCATGTACAGATAAAGAAGATGGGTTTAATTCCAAACACAAACGGCTAAAAAGTCCTGTACTTGTCTGCCACATAAATAAATGTAAATACGTAAATCAACAAAGTTTCTCACGAGGTCACAAATGTGTACAAGCACAGGTAGTTCACATCAGATTAACTACAGTATGAACCTGTTTGACAACCAAAAAGCGACCACATGTTTTGTATAGTTAAATATCTTTACGATATATTATGTGGTAAATTGTGCTCATGCTGTCTTCTTAAAAACTGGTGCTTGGCTTGATTTTTTGTAAACTTGCAAACTGAATGCAATAAATGTATCTTTTTTGCATTTTTATTTGTGTCCAGACACGTCTTGGATGGTGTTTACTGTAAATCTCACCTGCTCTGCTATGTAAAAAGTACAGCTGTTTGTTTGTGGATGTAGCCAAGAACATCGAAACATCTCTCCAAGAATGGGGTTGTATGGTTTCTTCAGACCCTGAAACACACATGTAATGTAACTGTTAGTCTTATGTTAAACAGAAATTTCTGTTATTTATTAAAGCAATAAGCCCCGCAAAGCAGTTAGGCACGACGCGAAGCGGGGCCCCCCTTAGCGGTTATAAAATGCACTGTAACCCCACTGCTTTGCGGGGCTTATTGCTTTTATAAAACGGTTACTTTATATGCATAGCAGGATTCCACACAATAAAACACAAATAAGTTGTAATTATATTAGTACAAATATTACTCTTCCGCCAAACAAAGTAGTTCCTCAGAATCAAGTGTGGCTGAAACAGAGTGTAGTTCCCAACCAACACAGACGCAGCAAAGACACAATGAAAATATGATTTAAGACTGTGGTGTTTATTTTATAAATCAACATCAATCTAATTTATACATTAACATTTATATCGTGCAACTGTTGAAGTGATGATCAAATATGCTTGGAAGATTCACTCAAGACACCCCCTTAACAGTAAACTCTGATTACGCATGAGATTATGCGAATATCTGTCAAACGCGAGCGTCTCTTTTATCATAAACCCTTCAGACGCGTCTGCAGCAGGCACTTATTTTGACAAGACACGTGATGAACACAGGATCTCTCGACGCGCAGAACACATATTTTGAAATTATGAACCACACACATGACACACACATGCTACATACATGTTATGACAAACTTTGCATCGAGCGCCCTCGAAAAAATAAGTCACCGGCCGCCACTGTAACCAGTCATAAGGGTCAATTTCTTTAAATTGAGATCTATACATTATGAGCACTGAGAGCTAATTGAATAAGCTTTCCATTGATTTATGGGTTGTTAGAATAGACAATATTTGCAACTAAATCTGAGGGTACCAAAAATCAAAATATTGAGAAAATCGCTTTTATAGTTGTCCAAATGAAGTCATTAGTAAACACATTACTAATGATAAATACATTTTTTATTATTTATGGTAGGAAATTTGCTAAATATCTTCATGGAACATGATATTTACTTAATATCCTAAAGATTTTTGGCATAAAAAAAAATCGATAATTTTGACCTATACAATGTTTTGTTTGCTATTGTTACCAATATACCCATGCGACTTATGGTTTTGTGGTCTGGGGGTCACATATGAGAACTTGCCTTTGGTTTCTTGTAGAAGCCTGATAAATACCAGCACAAGACCTGCTTCATCCTACAGTATGGGTTATCCTCCAAAACCGCCCTGAAACAAAAGAGAAGAATAAATTAATGGTCTTTATTTACACCAACAAAACGGTGGTGACGGTGCTGCTAATGAGGTTCTTACTGTGATAAAATGTCAGCATGATAGTAGTAATCCGACAGCTTGTCCAGAAAGGAACGCGGCTCTAAGATAAAAGTTGGCAGGACCACTTTAGAAAGATCCATCCCCGGCCTCAGCTGCTTCAGTAGCATCCAGATCAAGCCCTTATTCTCCTCTGACACGGTCTCGACCTGTGATGCTTCACCAGCCTAATTATACAGTAAGAGCAAAGGGAACACTTTTATTCCTTTTCCTTTATTTCTTAATACCATTCCAGCATCTACAGCTATATTCATGCAGAGAACCATTTAATCCATACACAAGTTTTATTCATACACAGGTTGGGGAGGGACAATTTGGAATCTCCAATTTGCATGTTTTTGGCCTGTGGGAGGAAACCGGAGTACCCGGAGTAAACCCACACTATCACAGAGAGAACAACACTTTAATTCATTCATTATGATAAAGTTTATTATGATTAAGCGAATCAAGCTACAGTCTCACCTCTCCCATCTCCTCAAGAGGTTCTTCAACAAAAGCGGTTGCCTCAACAAACACATCATCTGATTGGTCCGCATCACTCTCCTCTGTCAGTCTGCCTCCGTTCTCATTGGCTGGATTGTCAGAATCTTCATGCGCCTCCCTTTCTGATTTGTCGGAGTTCGCGTCGTTCTCCATGTGGTTGTTGTCCAGCAAGGAGTCATTCAATCTTTAAAACACAAACACAACAAAAACCAGATGAGTTTTGTTTATAACAGCCCCAACAGATTGACAAATTCGTTATTGTGAATTCATTTTTGTTTATTATTTGCATTTTTAGAATTCTTCCTGCCTTCATATGATGCTATTAGGAACACATGTGCACCCACTTATGTCATTATCATATTAGTCAAATTGCATGGCAGTAGAACAGAGGTGAGCAGAATAGAAAAATCTAACCTGAACCAAACGAGCTACAACGGCAGAAAAAAGCTTCTGTCAGCAAAAACAGACATTTGAGACTGCAGTAGGCATATACTGTACAGTACTTACCCAAATTGGGCACTAAAAAGCTTAACAGAGTATAAATTTGATGCATTCTGAAAACCATGAATCAATGCGTCAACAATCCAGGCTAAAGGCAATGGTGATATTCTTGCAAGCAACACTTTGTCCCCGATATAGTAATCAATCATCGGTTGAATACCACCTGATAGCAGCCTAATTCTGCTAATTGCTGCTGCTTATGTTATCCTGTCATAGCCACAATTTAGCCATCTTCAATCTAATACCGAGGCTACTTCCCGCATGACATTGTGCATGGGGGTCCCTCACGGCTCAGTGCTCAGTCCACTGCTGTTCTCACTCGTGCAGCAAAGCACAGCTCAAAACACATTATTAAATTTGCTGATGACACAGCTGTGGTGGTGAGTCTCATCAGCAAAGACGATGAGTCAGCTTACAGAGAGGTGTGTTGGCTAATGTACTTGTACAAGAGTCAGCAACCTATCGCAGAACATGGACAAAACAAAAGAGAGGGCTATTGACTACAGGACAGCCACTCTCCACTAAACACGGCTCCTCTGGGAAGATCGTTAAGATCGCTAAGACCTGGTGGAGAACCTCACCTGGTCCCTTATCACCAGCTCCATATCAAAGTAAGCCCAGCAGCGTCTCTACTTTCTGCGAAGGAAAGCCCATCTCCTCACAAAATTCTACAGAGGAAGTATCAAGAATGTAATTATGTACAGTTAAGTATGTGTCTTCTATTGTATTATGTAGCACCCTGGATCCAAGGAATGTTGCTTTCAAACTATATATGGCTGAAATGACTACTGACAATGCAATGTTATGTGCCTTCCCTGTAACCAGATCTGAATAAACTAGAAGATAAACAGCACGTGCAGCCAAAAAAATGCGTGATGCAATCATGTCAGCATAGACCAGAATCTTGTGAAATCCTTGCTATAAAAACTGAGGCTGTTTTGAGAGCAAAGGGCAGCCCTAACCAGTATTGAAAATATCAGTATATGGCACTATTCGTTTTCTTAATAAAGGACTTATTAATTGTGCAAACCTTGTTGCTGTTCCTATGTGAGATCTGTTATCACATTCACAATAAAAGCAAGCTGAGATCAGTTGCCAAAGCAACTGTCCGCATGATTTACTCAGATTCATAAGCAATTTGAATGACACCACCGTCACCATGGTCACAGCGGTTCAATAATTGAGCATGAGCGTTATTCGTCTGGCATACCCTTGTGTATTCGCACACTTAGTGGAAAGCTTTAAGCAACACATCTCCAAATAAAATTACGAAATAAAATCCTCTATGCCCTCAAATACTACAGACATCAAGGTCAGAGGTTTATTATCCTGCTCACACATGACACACATACATAGATAATATGGAAACAAGGTCCTGTTTGTTGGCTGTCAAGCTAAAAAAATGTATCCTTACCTTCACAGAAAAAAATATAATCCTGCAACTCCAGTAAAAATGATTTAACACTGCAACAATATCTTACGGTAAAACATGAGCTTGCCTCCACAGTTCCTGGTCGGACTGCTATTTGCACAGGAAAGATCCTTTTCCCAAAGCAGTTTTTCCTGCTCGGCAACCTTTCAGATGCATGTGTGCGCATGCACGGTCTGCTGGATGAGCTGTTGGGTCCACTTACTCTTCCTGCTCCTCTGCCTATCGTGTCAACCTTAAGGGCTGTGCTGATTGGCCGGGAGACTGAATTATTAAAGGTTATTTGTGGAGGGTTGGAAAGAAGGCGGGGTTTGGGAAAGCAATGATTGCCAGCTTGGATGATATCACTGGTGAACATCATCTGCTCTCTCTCTCTTTCCCTCACATACAAGCGCATGACATTTAAAAGGGTCTCTGCATTGTTGTTGTTGTTTTTTTAAATCTGATTTAATTCAATTGTGATAATAAACTGATTATTATAACACTAGTTTTGAGTTATGGGAGCTACATAACATTACCCTTTATATTATTTTACATACAGTATTTTGAATCTCTGTTAAATCAATAGCTTTTATTTAAAACACAAAACAAGAAAGTATTAGTAATGGATTGGAAATGAATCATTATTAGTATTGTTTATACTTAATATTTTGTATTTACTAAATAGTTTTTAATATTATTTAGTATTTACATGTTACATTTACATGCATTTGGCAGACGCTTTCATCCAAAGCATTACAAGGAATACATTTTATCAGTATGTTTGTTTTTTAAGATCAAACCCATGACCTAAGCAAAGCTTACACAATGCTTTAACAGGAAACACATTTTAACCAAAATAATATTTTTTAATAGGCAAATGATAAAACTAGCAAATTTATCCTATATAAACAGTGTTTCCCACATGAAATTTACTTGTGTGGTAGCCGGTGAAAAAGGAAAACGTTACCCACCGACAAAAAATGATCTACTATAAATGTGACAAACAACTAGTTATGTGTGAGGAATGGGAAAGAAAGGTGATTTAAGCAATTTTGAGCGTGGCATGGTTGTTGGTGCCAGACGGGCCGGTCTGAGTATTTACTAAGTTACTGGGATTTTCACACACCATGATTCAAAGGGTTTACAAAGAATGGTGTGAAAAGGGAAAAACAGCCAGTATTTGGCAGTCCTGTGGGCGAAAATGCCTTGTTGATGCTAGAGGTCAGAGGAGAAAGGGCCGACTGATTCAAGCTGATAGAAGAGCAACTTTGACTGAAATAACCACTCGTTACAACCGAGGGATGCAGCAAAGCATTTGTGAAGCCACAACACGCACAACCTTCAGGCGAATGGGCTACAACAGTAGAAGACCCCACCAGGTACCACTCATCTCCACTACAAATAGGAAAAAGAGGCTACAATTTGCACGAGCTCATCAAAATGTTGCCTGGTCTGATGAGTCTCAATTTCTGTTGAGACATTCAGATAATAGAGTCAGAATTTGGCGTAAACAGAATGAGAACATGGATCCATCATGCCTTGTTACCACTATGCTGCAGGCTGGTGATGGTGGTGTAATGGTGTGGGGAATGTTTTCTTGTCACACTTTAGGTCCCTTAGTGCCAATTGGGCATCATTTAAATGCCACGGCCTACCTGAGCATTGTTTCTGACCATGTCCATCCCTTTATGACCATGATGATGGCTACTTCCAGCAGGATAATGCACCATGTCACAAAGCTTGAATCATTTTAAATTGGTTTCTTAAACATGACAATGAGTTCACTGTACTAAAATGACCCCCACAGTCACCAGATCTCAACCCAATAGAGCATCTTTGGGATGTGGTGGAACGGGAGCTTCGTGCCCTGGATGTGCATCCCACAAATCTCCATCAACTGCAAGATGCTATCCTATCAATATGGGCCAACATTTTTAAAGAATGCTTTCAGCACCTTATTGAATCAATGCCACAGAGAATTAAAGCAGTTTTGAAGGCGAAAGGGGGTCAAACACAGTATTAGTATGGTGTTCCTAATAATCCTTTAGGTGAGTGTATATTTACATTTATAGTTGAGCATTTAGCAAACGCTTTTATCCAAAGTATCTTACAAAAGTGAGGAAAACATCAAAGCAAGCATATACATCTAAAATGGCATGAGGGTGAGAAATTATGACAGATTTGGCATATTTCGGTGTAATATTCCTTAAATATAATATAGCAAATAGTATATACTTTTGTCATTCAGTTATGTCCAACAGCTTCACAAAATGTCACTCTTTCATGTAATGTACTTGCTTGTGCGAGCAAACCTTTAAATTGCATCTGCTGCTTATTGATATAAATAGAGATCAGAGAGGTTTTTTACTGTATACTTACTGTAAGAGATCCTGGTCTGTGAGAGTGGTGGACTGTAGCAGTTGTAGTATATGTGAAGACTCGGAGGAGCTGCTGAGATCTTCCCTGCAGCTCTTTGCCGTCTTCTTGGACAGGCTGGAGCAACTGAGGGCCAATTCAAGAGCGTCCATCCAACAGCGTCCTGAGGCAAATAAACAATCAAAGCTATTCACCGCAACCCTCACGAGTTTGTGTGAAGACTACACATGATACATCTACATGCCAACCTCTTCTTTTCACTGTCGGCAAAAGTATTTCTGTATGCATGAGATGCAGGGCCGGACAAACGTACGGCACCGCCTGAAACCTCTATCCATTTTTTCCTCTTTATAGGAGACCTGATGCTAAAAAGTATGAGTGCACCAGGAAACTCATGACAAACACTTTATATCTTGCATAATTATTTATAGATTTACATGAATTGAAAAGATAAACTTTAAAAATAAACTGAAATAATCAGATGTTCTTATATTAGTCGAGAAAGATAAACATTTTTACTTTAAATATAGCCTCATCTTGCTCGGTTTTAAGGTTTGGTGTGTAAAGCAACGTGACATTAGTGTTTGTCATCCTATTTCACTGCCTGTTGGAAAAAATCTGTCTGTTTCTGGGAAAGCTGTACTGTTAAGAAAAATAGCCAAGCTCCCCATCAGTAAATGCTCACCATCAGACTCAGATGCTGCCCTGAAGATAAGGTAACTACTAGGCAGGGGTTGTGTGATGGATCCCACGTTCTCTCCTTTAGGACCCTAAATAACAAAACAAATAATAATCATTCTCTTAATCGATTGTTAACTCTTTCCCCGCCATTGACGAGTTATCTTATCAATTAAGATCAAAAATTTGCATAAAAAAACGTGTTTCTGATGAATTTTTTATGTTAATTTGCAATGCCACGATTATCCACTAGATGGCACTTACCCATTTTATATAAAAAACTGAAGCTTAAACGTTATTTACTAATTTTAAATTCTGTGTATGTTTAGGTAATCGTTCTGAATCTGATCTCTAACAAAATTCCTTCACAAAAATGCAATTATTTCAGCTTTTAGCAAAAAAATATATATTTTTAAAGAAAAATACCCATATTTAATAGTTTATAAGCAGGAAAAAAATATATAGATAGCATGAAACATTTTTTTCCCGTTTTGTTTGTTTGTTTGTTTGAAAGCAGAGAGTCTGTTCTTTCATTTGATATATTTGTATGTTTATATATTTTTAGAAGAAAATTTTCCTGGAAGACATTTTGTGAAACTTTTGTGAAAATCACAAAAAATGCTGGCTGGCAACTTTTCAAAAAATGGCAGGTTAATGGGGCGGTACCCTTTCAAATAGTACATCTTTGAACCTAAACAGTAGTGATGCACCGATGTATCTGCCGCCGGATGATTTTGATGAATTTGAAACCATTGCAAAAGCCCGACAAAGGCCAATACGATAATTTATTATTTATTAATTAACTAACTGCGTGAAGGCAATAAGTTGCTTTTTTTTTTAATAATTAAATACTTCCCAAAACAAACAAAAATTTGTACAAATTATAGTTTGTCAGACGTGCGATGGGGATTTTTTTTTTTCGTAGGTAATAACGTGAATCATGCTGTCAAAATAAGAGTATTTCGGGAAAATGTCTGGGCTTTTTTCAAAATCCTGGAAAAAGACAAAAAAAAAAATTTGCCACAATTTTATCTTACTTTGTGCCTCTCTTATTATGTTGGTCAGTTGAATGTTAAATTTATCCAATTCATGTTCAGTAAAAATAATTTGATGCATAAATAAATTAGCTAATAGGACAACTGTATAGTATTGTATACAAGTGTTTAATATTTGTATCGGCTAATAGTTGTCTGTTTAAACCGATATCGCCCCCTCCCCAAAATAATATATGTGCATCCCTACTAAAGAGGTACTTATTGCTACCAAATGTTATACAAAATGGTACATATTAAGACCTTTTAAACGGATGGGTACTGCCCCAGAGACAGTTAGGGATCAGTGTATCATCTTTTTGAGCAGCTGTCAAGTGTTTCTGTACTTGCCTTCATGGCCCAGATGGACTTCTCCATAGGGTGGTAGACTTTAAAGCAGAAGCCGTCTTTCTTTGAGGGTCTTTCGATGAGTTTGCAGGCGTTCAGAAGGATCGTTCCCACCCAGTGCTCCGAATCGGGAGTTTTATATATGAGAAGGATGCCTGGCCTCAGTATGCACCACAGTTTGGTCCAGCTCTTCAACGACCCGCGGATCTGAGACAGATTCCCAGACGGACGTCTTAGATACGGTTGAGCTATTGCCAAATGACCGATCACGGTCACCAGATTAACAATTGTGTTTGTTTTACCTTTAGCCAGTTGGACATGATAACCACACTCGGGTCCTTAAGAGCAATGAATATTTCTTTGGCAACCCTCTTCTTTTCCTGACGATAATTCATTTTCTGAACCTGGGATATAAAAGTGAAGATATTATGGATTATACCACGGGATTGTTGAATGCTTTGGTTAATGTTTCATGGGTATGCATTATTTTTTTATTTACCAACAAATAACCTGACAAATGTCTTAAAATAACCACCGGTTATGCTGCATTACCACCTTGGGTGTGCATTATTTTCGAATAATTTAATGGCCTGTCATCAATTATTCCTTACTTATTCATCATAAATGACATTTCAAACAAAACCTTTGTCAAACACTAGAGGGCACCATCTACAACACAAAGGGTACTATAAAACAAAACACACTGCAGGCAATCTTCTCTGATGACTAAATTATTTTTCTTGTCCACTTTTTGGCTAAAAGGAACGCCTATAAGTAAGAAACTGGAACACTAGTGGGAAGCACATCTTACCTTTAGCGATTCTTTTCTTGCCAGCTTCTCTGTGGGCGAGGAAGACTCTTTCTCCAAACCAATAAACACTTTGGAGTCCGACTGTAGAGAGAAATCAAAAATGATTATAAAAGACAACAAAAACATCATCAACTTTGTGTTTAACTTCATTTAAAATCAACATCAAAGCAAAACAAAATTTCTTAATAAATAAATAAATAAATAAAACCATGTTTACAGCATCCATTCAGTTTCTGATGTACTGTATAAAATCAAGTTAATCTCACAAAAAATCTGTTTTCGCAGCTAAATATGTGACGAATCTGAGGTAAAATAGTTACCAATCGTTGCAATCTGTTGATTTTAAATTAATAATCATTCAGCGTTATTCCCTGAATGAAGATGCGCCCAGCTATGACTCTTTTTAACACTACAGAAACTGTAAAAGGCAGCGGGTTAAATGTAGCAGGTGTGTTTGGTCAGCTGTGGTTGTCAGCTGAAGATCAGAGGAAAAGGAAACGGCTCTGTTCTCCTCTTACACCCAAATTAACCTACAAACCGGTGAATATAGACAGGGGACTGCAGTAACAGTGTAGTAGATGCCATATGCAAATATACAGTACGTGTTTTATAAACCCACAGGGTTCCCACACCTTAGTAAACTTCATATCAGAACCTTTCAAGGACTTTCCAGGTCCAATACCCTCAAATTCAAGGACTAAATGTGGGACACATTTCAAGTGAGAGCAAGGTTACATCGTGTTACCTTTTAAGATACATTGTTACAGTTCTCTTTTGAGGGAACTTGCGCTGCGTCACTGCGGTGACACTTTGGGGACGCCTCCAGGAGTAAGTGCGTCTGAATGTGTATATCAAATTCAACCAATGGTGAGGCTTAACGACAAAGACAGGGTGACGCGGGAGCCAGGAAGTATATCACAATCTGAAATATTGCCAAAGACGGCGTTACAGGGATGTAGGAAGTATGGCAAGGGAGACGCAGCGTCTCGTTCCCTTCTTAGAGAACAACAGTTACATACGTAACACGAGAAGTTTTCATGTGTCAAACACAACTTTGCAAACAAGCATTTTGGTATGAATCAACCTACACGCATACAGAATAAAATAAGCATTTAAAGCACACAGTTTAGCATGTTTGCATAAAACAAATTTAAGCACTTTCAATGACCTGTATCTATGCATGCATATTTTCAAAAACTTCCCAGGGCCTAATTTTTTTCCCCCAGATTCACAAACTTTCAAGGATTTCAAGGACCCGTGGGAACCCTGAATACAGTGAGTAGTTAGTAGGTTGCCTGAAGTGATCAATTAACGTGCCATAAAAATCCAGTATAGTTAGTTTGGTTTCAAGTTCACTGGCCTGAACTAGACTAGCTGGAGCAAAAGTGTTTTAAAGGTGAAATTTGTCCTAGAGGGGTTTTCCATGCAAACTGTCTAGCAAACAAAGCACAGCAAACTAATTTAAGCATCGCAGCTAAAAAAAGATAGAGGAAAAAATCAGCAGTAGTTGATTTCACTAACTAACTGGTTGGATTTCGAGGACTAGTAGATTAATTGACTATTGTGACACATACTAATGTTTTAAAGATGACTCTTTTGCAGGCTTGCTTATATAAGATCTTTCCAGATGAAACTTTTGTCTCGCTGGCACATTTCATTCATTAAAAACACATGATACAGACAGCTGCATTTTATGTGGACTTGAAACATGAGATCTGATTTAATAAAGCTTTCAGTGCAACGGAAATAAGACAGCAAAGTGGATATGGGAGACTGTAATTGGTTGAGGCATAATTGCAGATCATGTGATTTTTCAAAGGGCTTATAAATCCTTTGAGTTACAGTATTCCTGTAATTCAGTGGTAGAGCATTGCGTCAGTAGTAGCGCAAGAGATTGGGGTTCACTCCCAAGAAACGCATATACTGATAATGCACATTATTATGCACTGTAAGTTGTTTTAGATAAAAGCATCTGCCGAATGCATGAATGTAAAGCCATGAAAATATGTTTTTCGATCCAGCAGTTTTTTGGGTCATATCCCATCATATTTCATGCATGCAATAAGAAGATCTACGCACCACACTACTGGGCGATCGGGCGGGGCTGACCTCATCCTTCATTATGGCCAAACCGTTCCTCTCCGTTTCATTACCTGAAGAACACACACAAACACAAGCACGCGCGCACACACCCACATCGGCACACAAACAAGTCATTAATACCAAGGGAAATATGTTAAGGAAATGAATATCATGGGAAATAATGATCTGAGAATTGAAAAATGCATAGATTTTACAATACAATAACACATCTATTTGGAAAAAAAGATCATTTTAGCAGTATATAAAGACATACAACAGGTCAAAACTGCAATATGTAACTTTTTTAGTTAAAGTCCCCCTGTAGTTAGAGATAAAAATTGGACCGATCATTGCGATACAATACAGTATCGGTTATCTCCGCCAGCTATGCAAACTTTGCTGATACATTAAACTTTTCTTCAAAGCAATTACAATTCGATATGATTATATAAAGACTTACAACAGGTCAAAACTGCAATATATAACTTTTTTAGTTAAAGTCCCCCTGTAGTTAATAATTTTTAGGGATGTAAATCAGACCGTTCATTGTGATACAAAAAAGTATCGGTTATCTCCGCCAACGATTCAAAATTTGCCGATACATCAAACTTTTCTTCAAAGCAATAACGATTCGATACGATTAAATAAAGACATGCAACCATCAAAACTGCTATTTGTAACTTTTTAAGTTAAAGTCCCCCTGTAGTTAATAATTTTTAGGGATGTAAATCGTACCGTTCATTGCGATCCAATAAAGTATCGGTCATCTCCGCCAACGATACAAAATTTGCCGATTAATCAAACTTTTCTTCAAAGCAATAACGATTCGATATGATTTTATAAAAGACATACAACCGTCAAAACTGCTATATGTAACTTTTTTAGTTAAAGTCCCCCTGTGGTTAATAATTTTTAAGGGATGTAAATCGGGCCGTTCATTGCGATATAATAAAGTATCGGTTATCTCCGCCAGCGATGCAAAATTTGCCGATACATCAAACTTTTCTTCAAAGCAATAACGATTCGATACAATAATATAAGGACATACAACCGTCAAAACTGCAATATGTAACTTTTTTAGTTAAAGTCCCCCTGTAGTTAATAATTTTCAGGGATGTAAATCGGACCGTTCATTGTGATACAATAAAGTATCGATTATCTCTGCCAACAATTCAAAATTTGCCAATACACCAAACTTTTCTTCAAAGCAATTACGATTCCATATGATTATATAAAGACATACAACCGTCAAAACTGTTATATGTAACTTTTTTGGTTAAATTCCCCTTGTAGTTAATAATTTTTAGGGATGTAAATCGGGCCGTTCATTGCGATACAATAAAGTTTTGGTTATCTCCGCCAACGTTGCAAAATTTGCCGATACATCAAACTTTTCTTCAAAGTAATTATGATTCGATACAATTATATAACGACATACAACAGTTCAAAACTGCTATATGTAACTTTTTTAGTTAAAGTCCCCCTGTAGTCAATAATTTTTAGGGATGTAAATCGGACCACTCATTGCGATACGATAAAGTATCGGTTATCTCCGCCAGCGATGCAAAATTTGCTGATACATCAAACTTTTCTTCAAAGCAATTACGATTCAATGTGATTATACAAAGACATACCACAGGTCAAAACTGCAATATGTAACTTTTTAGTTAAACCCTGTAGTTAATAATTTTAAGGGATGTAACTCAGACCGTTTGTTGCGATATGACACCGTATTTATTATCTCTGCCTACAATATTTGCTGATACATTTAACTTTTCTTCGACACAATTACGATTCGATTACAATTCGAGGCAATTAAGTCAATTAAAGAAGACACGGAGAGTGTAAAAATAACGGTACCTCATATATTTAATTGATGGATTGATCCATCAGTGAAGTTTTTTCAGGGACAGTAATTTCTTTGTGATTTAAAATAGCTTGAATGTAACTCTCCACCCTTGTCTCATTTATTATACGCAGATCTATGAATATGCAAATTAGTCCCCGCCTCCAATCTTTTGCACCACCTCGGACTATATATAGTCTCTTCCGCCATACAATATAGTTTTCATTTTTTATCCCCTTTAAAAAATCGCCACGTTTTATTTTGTGCCACCATACCTACTAGTGTAACTACTCATGTAACAGTCTTTAAATTGGAAAAACATGGAAGTGTTTGGTGACTTCTAAATTCATCCCTGTTTGGATCCTAAGGAATGAATGGGGCTAAGCTAAATGCTAACACATTCACGACGTGCTGTGCAAAGATGAAGCGCACCATTGAAAAAAGATAGGTATGTATTAATTCATCTAAGTTGAGGTAAAAACATAGTAAAATATTGAGAAATGTGTTTTCCTTTAAGGATGCAGTAGTTTGGCAGATGTCTGAATAGAATGGATACCTGGGCTCAGCGGGTACAGCTCATTGTCTCCACCGTAGGACAGGTTGCGGGACAGCGCGCGCGGGTCGATCTTGGGAGGGGACGTTGCTGTGGGACATAGTGAGAACCGTCTGCGGAACAAGTTCTCCTCTTTCATTGCGTCAGCCAGTCTGCCCACCTGCAAGAGACAGAAGCGATATAAGTATGGTTGGTGGCAGCATAATGCACAGAGATACTAATGCAACATCAAACAATCTAACATAATGTCATGGCTGCAGTGTTACGCAATAGCACATAATCAGCAATGGAAAAACTGTGTGTGTGTGTGTGTGTGTGTCTAAGTGGAAGTCCTGTACTGTGTGTGTCTGCGCCAACCTTGATATAAACTGTTTCCAGGATGCTTATGCAACATAAACATTGACTCAAATGAAAAAGCAGCCAAGAAAATCAACAAAGCAACGAGTTCTCTAAAATATTTAAAGTTCCAATAGAATAAAAATTTTATTTTTATGTAACATTGCAGTGTTTATTATAAACAATTTATCATGTCATCATTTTTTTATTCATGTGCCCTCATAAACTTCAAAGTCTGTAAATGTACTTCCGCCTTCTTGTGGCATACATTCTCTGAGGATGTCGGTAAGATGGCTTGGAAGGGAGCATCCGGTAACTCCGCCCCCTCCAACTGCCAGACTGCTGCCAGTTTTATTTCTGAATGAAATGACTACTTTTCTATATCGAATCAAAGCACGGTGGAAAACACGAGCCACGCCCACTATTTCTCACGTGATATTCTGTTTTACTCGGAAATACGGCAAAAAACTGGCATTGCATAGACCAACTGGCATATGACATCAACAAGATCAGCAAGAGCGATTCGAAAGCACCATGTATGACATCAAAAGTACTGTAAAAATGATTTGAAAGAACAACGTATGAAATCAAAGTGCTGCGAGAGCGATTCGATAGCACAACGTATGACATCAAAGTAATGAGAGAGCTTTCTGAAAGCACAACGTATGACATCAAAGTGCTGCGAGAGTGATTCGAAAGCACAACATATGACATCAAAGACAGCGAGAGCGTTTTGAAAGCACAAAGTATGACATCAAAGTACCGCGACAGCGTTTTGAAAGCACAACGTATAAAGTCAAAGTACCGCGAGAGCATTTCGAAAGCACAACGTATGACATCAAAGTACCGAGAAAATTTAGAAAGCGCAACGTATGACATCAAAGTACAGCGAGAGCGATTCGAAAGCACAACGTATGACATCGAAGTACAGCGAGATCGATTCGAAAGCACAACATATGACATCGAAGTACCACGAGAGCGATTCGAAAGCACAACGTATGACATCAAAGTACAGCAAGAGCAAATTGAAAGCACAACGTATAAAGTCAAAGTACTGCAAGGGCATTGCGAAAACACAACGTATGACATCAAAGTACAGTGAGAGCGATTCGAAAGCACAACGTATGAAATCAAAGTGAAGTAAGAGCAATTCGAAAGCACAACGTATGACATCAAAGACAGCGAGAGCGATTCAAAAGCACAACGTATGACATCAAAGTACCGCTAGAGCGATTCGAAAGCACAAAGTATGACATCAAAGTACCGCGACAGCGTTTTGAAAGCACAACGTATGACATCGAAGTACAGCAAGAGCGAATTGAAAGCACAACGTATAAGGTCAAAGTACCGCAAGAGCATTTCGAAAGCACAACGTATGACATCAAAGTACCGAGAAAATTTAGAAAGCACAACGTATGACATCAAAGTACCGCTAGAGCGATTCGAAAGCACAACGTATGACATCGAAGTACAGCAAGAGCGAATTGAAAGCACAACGTATAAGGTCAAAGTACCGCAAGAGCATTTCGAAAGCACAACGTATGACATCAAAGTACCGAGAAAATTTAGAAAGCGCAACGTATGACATCAAAGTACAGCGAGAGCGATTCGAAAGCACAACGTATGACATCGAAGTACAGCGAGAGCGATTCGAAAGCACAACGTATGACATCGAAGTACCACGAGAGCGTTTCGAAAGCACAACGTATGACATCAAAGTACCGCTAGAGCGATTCGAAAGCACAACGTATGACATCGAAGTACAGCAAGAGCGAATTGAAAGCACAACGTATAAGGTCAAAGTACCGCAAGAGCATTTCGAAAGCACAACGTATGACATCAAAGTACCGAGAAAATTTAGAAAGCGCAACGTATGACATCAAAGTACAGCGAGAGCGATTCGAAAGCACAACGTATGACATCGAAGTACAGCGAGAGCGATTCGAAAGCACAACGTATGACATCGAAGTACCACGAGAGCGATTCGAAAGCACAACGTATGACATCAAAGTACAGCAAGAGCAAATTGAAAGCACAACGTATAAAGTCAAAGTACTGCAAGAGCATTGCGAAAGCACAACGTATGACATCAAAGTACAGTGAGAGCGATTCGAAAGCACAACGTATGAAATCAAAGTGAAGTAAGAGCGATTCGAAAGCACAACGTATGACATCA
Source organism: Misgurnus mizolepis (assembly GCA_025389145.1). Taxonomy (NCBI): domain Eukaryota; kingdom Metazoa; phylum Chordata; class Actinopteri; order Cypriniformes; family Cobitidae; genus Misgurnus; species Misgurnus mizolepis. The sequence continues at coordinate 38,015,940 of JAIFKI010000012.1, read as the reverse complement.
AAGACAGCGAGAGCACTTTGAAAGCACAACGTATGACATTGAAGTACCGCTAGAGCAAATTGAAAGCACAACATATGACATCAAAGTACCGCGAGAGCTATTTCAAAAGCACAACGTATGACATCAAAGTGAAGTAAGAGCGCTCCGAAAGCACAACGTATGACATCAAAAACAGCGAGAGCAGTTCGAAAGCACAACGTATGACATCAAAGACAGCGAGAGCACTTTGAAAGCACAACGTATGACATTGAAGAACCGCTAGAGCTTTTCGAAAGCACAACGTATGACATCAAAGTACCACTAGAGCGTTTCGAAAGCACAACGTATGACATCGAAGTACCGCGAGAGTGATTCAAAAGCACAACGTATGACATCAAAAACAGCGAGAGCGACTCGAAAGCACAACGTATGACATCAAAGTACCACAAGAGCGATTCGAAAGCACAACGTATGACGTCAAAGTACAGCGAGAGCGATTCAAAAGCACAACGTATGACATCGAAGTACAGCGAGAGCGATTCGAAAGCACAACGTATGACATCGAAGTACCACGAGAGCGATTCGAAAGCACAACGTATGACATCAAAGTACAGCAAGAGCAAATTGAAAGCACAACGTATAAAGTCAAAGTACTGCAAGAGCATTGCGAAAGCACAACGTATGACATCAAAGTACAGTGAGAGCGATTCGAAAGCACAACGTATGAAATCAAAGTGAAGTAAGAGCGATTCGAAAGCACAACGTATGACATCAAAGACAGCGAGAGCACTTTGAAAGCACAACGTATGACATTGAAGTACCGCTAGAGCAAATTGAAAGCACAACATATGACATCAAAGTACCGCGAGAGCTATTTCAAAAGCACAACGTATGACATCAAAGTGAAGTAAGAGCGATCCGAAAGCACAACGTATGACATCAAAAACAGCGAGAGCAGTTCGAAAGCACAACGTATGACATCAAAGACAGCGAGAGCACTTTGAAAGCACAACGTATGACATTGAAGTACCGCTAGAGCTTTTCGAAAGCACAACGTATGACATCAAAGTACCACTAGAGCGTTTCGAAAGCACAACGTATGACATCGAAGTACCGCGAGAGTGATTCAAAAGCACAACGTATGACATCAAAAACAGCGAGAGCGACTCGAAAGCACAACGTATGACATCAAAGTACCACAAGAGCGATTCGAAAGCACAACGTATGACATCGAAGTACCCCAAGAGCGATTTGAAAGCACAACGTATGACATCGAAGTACCCCAAGAGCGAATTGAAAGCACAACGTATGACATCGAAGTACCGCGAGAGTGATTCGAAAGCACAACGTATGACATCAAAAACAGCGAGAGCGATTCGAAAGCACAACGTATGACATCAAAGTACCGCAAGAGCAATTCGAAAGCACAACGTATCAGCCATGTTTGATGGGAACATAGACGCACAATGTTGGCAGTTTTTTGCTGAATTAACTCTACACCAGTAGTGGCCTAGTGGTTGGAGAGCTGGGCTTGTAACCCGAAGGTCATTGGTTCAAGTCTCAAGCGACTGAGGTGCCCAAGGAATGACACGCATTACCTTTAAATATTCCCTTTATAAATAAATAAAGTTAAATGCTATTTTTTTAAATTATAGTTTTAAATCAAAAGGTCTGAGCTTACACACAATGACACAAATGAATAAAATTCAGAAATCTAAGCAACAAGAGGTGTTAACGTCTGAATCAAGTTTTCAGTGTCATTCCTTCTCATGAAACTGAGCTAAAAATAGTCTTTCTGCTGCAGTGTGGGTCTGACGGGGATGTGGGAATTGCTTTCTGTGAGATGCAGTGTAACAAAAACTCCCCTCCACCTCCCATTCCCTTTCTAGAGCGCTGCAGGATTAAGAAGTCCCACCCCTGATCTGGCCGGCAGCCAAATGAGCAAATCACAGCTCAGAGGCACAGCTGGAGGATGAAACAATGCATTTGATTGGCTGCACGTCTGGTTGCTGCTCAGTTTGCTCTCGTTGTTTACGAACCAATGCAGAGCAGAGGTGAAAAAACATCCCATGCATACTAAACAAATAAACAAATAAAACACCTGGAAATTAAATAAAAAACTGAAGTTCTGAAACATTGTATGCTAATATCATCTCTTGCATATCTGGCCAACAATAAAAAGCCTTGTACTATATACGCCCAATTCAAGCAAACAGCATACGTCCATTGTTAGATGTTTCCACTCATAACTGCCAGCCATAGTAATGTTGATGAGGGTTTCTGACCCCGCATGCCTGTACTATGATCCACTCTGGTGATCTTTAAACAGAGCCGAGTAAATAAATGGCAGAAACTTGTCCGAGCCATGCCAAGCCACAATTGTGCAGAGCCTCCCAAGTGTCCTACCGTGACCCCGGCAACTCCTTATTAAACTTTAGCTCTCCATGGCAGCTTCACAACACTCCCATAGGAGACTCACAAGAAAACAAGCCTGGCAGCTGCCATTTTTAAGCAAAGCAAGCAAAGAGACCACATCCAGAGAGGATCTGATGGCGTATGACAGCTACAAGAACCTCAATTGAAGAGACAATGAAATTGTCCTAATAAATGTACTTTTAAGTTTTGTGCAATCTGTTTTTATAAGTTAGCGTAGTAGCTAAAACGTTTTGAAAATGTTGCGGATTCAAACAATATTATCTGTTTATGCACAAAAAAGTTTACTTTAATATATGACACTGACATTATTAACGGTTGAACGATGATTTTATAACGATATCATGCAAATGCATACATACCTTACATGCAAAATTATTTCTTTATGAAGATTAAGAATGTATTGTGATATGTGACCCTGGACCACAAAACCATTCATAAGTCGCACAGGGATATTTGTAGCAATAGGCAACAATACATTGTATGCGTAAATCTATTTTGTTATATGCCAAAAATCGCTAGGATATTAAGTAAATATCATGTTTCAGGAAGAACCGACCGTAAATATATATAAAATTGTATTTATTATTAGTAATACGTATGTGTTGCTAAGGTCTTCATTCGGATAACTTTAAATGCGATTTTTTTGAACCTTCAGATTCCAGATTTTTAAATAGTTGAATCTCGACCCAAATATTATCCAATCCTAACACACCATAAATCAATGGAAAGCTTATTGTTTATTCAACCAGATGATGTTTAAAGGCGGGGTGCATGTTTTTTGAAAAACAATTTGGAAAAAGGGAATTGGGCCGAGTACCAAAACACACTTGTAACTAGGGCTGCACGATTTGGGAAATTTTCCCCATTGCGGTTATTGTTGCTAATATTGCGACGTGCGATTGCGATTATAATAAATGGTATCATGAGTCAACTTGATGGGTTTTAAGGAAAATCCACACACAGTTTAGGGATAATGCTAAAATGTGTATTTGTAAAACTAGAAATGTTTTGGTATTGCCACATGATGTAGTAACTGCTCAGTGTCAGTAATCCTAAATCCAAAATACCGCCATACAACAGACGTAGAGTTTTTTTCAGCTACCAGATCACTGTCAATCTCCTCTGCATCCATCTTCGCTCTGTTATTTCCGTGCTGCGCACACACAAGTAACAACGCACGCAACACATGTGCATGCCACACGTGTACTGCCTTTTTTGTTCATTTTTCTTTCTTTTTTTAAACGGCAAGAAAAATCATCAAACTGTTATCAGAAAGTTTGTGTTAACAAGTCCACACATTTATTTATTTAATATAATTGCAACATTTTGCTGTCATATAATCGCACAGGCTGACATCGCGATTGCGATTGCGATGCGATTAATTGTGCAGCACTACTTGTAACCAATCAGCAGTAAGGGGCGTGTCTACTAACTGACATTGCTGCCTGGGTTGCATACATGTGGGGCAAATGCATGCATAAATTACGAATTTATCCACTTGTGAAGCGCAAGAACGTACTTGAATGTTTCCCCGCCAGTCATTTTTTGCAAAGTTGCCCGCCAGCATTTTTTGTGATTTTCACAAGTTTCACAAAATGCCTTCCAGGAAAATTTTCTTATTAACTCTTTCACCGCCATTGACGAGATTTTCCGTCTTTCCGCAATACAGCGGCTGCATGTCCGTGTCTGTTTTAAAGATCGCTCTGAATGGGATCTCTATGAAAAGTCCGTCACAAAAATGGAATTATCTCTGCTTTTTGCTCAAAATATGGTGTTTTTGCAGAAACCTATCCATATTCAAAAGCTGATTACAAAAGAACCACTGAAGGTAGGATGAAACGGTTTTTTTTTGTTTGAAAGCAGAGGGTCTGTTCTTTCATTTGGTATATTGTATGTTTATATATTTAAAGAAGAACATTTTCTGGAAGGCATTAAACTTTGGTGAAAATCATGAAAAACGTTGGCGCTGGCTGGCACCTTTTTTTTAAAACGCTGGCGGTGAAAGAGTTAAAATATATAAACATTCAAAATATTAAATGAAAGAACAGACCCTCTGCTTTCAAAAAAGAAAAGAAAAAAAAAACGGGAAAAAAGTTTCATCCTATCTATATTTTTTCTTTGCTTATAAACTCTTAAGTACGGGTATTTTTCTTTAAAAATATTTTTTTTAGCAAAAAGCTGAAATAATTTCATTTTTGTGAAGGAATTTTGTTAGAGACCAGATTCAGAACGAGTATCAAAACATACACAGAGTTTAAAAAATTAGTAAATAACGTTTTGGCTTTAGTTCGGTATTGCAGATTAAAATAAAATTTAATCAGGAACACATTATTTTATGCAAACGATTTCTCTTAATTGACCAGATAACTTGTGAATGTTGGGGAAAGAGTTCATATGTGCAAAAATATACACTTAAAATCTTTATTAAAGATTTTTTGTTTGGGTCTGTAATGCCTTAGAAGCTTCCTAAAAACCTCTCTCAGATAGCTCTATTAGGGTGGGGAATTTTAAACAAGTGGTTTTGCACCTATTTGGCTCCCCTACTGGCTTAACTTGCAATCTCATTACTGATTGGCTGAGTTTGCTGCCACTCAAAAAATGTAGCCAATTATTTTAAAGTGGAGGGGCAGTGAGATGCCTGTGATGTCATAAGCATCAGTTTTTCAGATTGGGCCGTTTTCTGGCTGACATTTCTAAAAGAGGAATTTCTATAAGACTGAGATGTTTAGCATGTCTAGCACTTTTTGTATGTTCGTGAATGCGGGTAGACTACCATTATTCAACAAAGACAAGGAAAAACATTTTTTTTCATTCTTTAATAGTTTTTTAAATGGTAATCAAGCAAATACATGCATTTAGTATTCAGGGGTTACAACGTACACACCTATTTACACTAAATACAAAATTGAAGATGAGCTGTGTAATGTGCTCAATGATTTTGTACGTTCTTGTATCAACTATATACAAAGGCAACTGTAAAAAGTCCTTGCATAGGATGATTTTATTTTAAATTGTAGACTAACTGTGGCCCATTCAAAAATGTCTCTGGAAAGTTTTTGTAAAACCAGTTTAAAAAAATCATTGCTATTGCCCCTTACTGTACAGAACATACAGAGAATACTAGGGATGCACCGATAGGATTTTTTTGGGCCGATACCGAATTACCTATACTATACAGTTGGTCTATTAGCTAGTTTATTTCTGCATCAAATTATTTTTACCTGAACATGGATTGGATCTAATTAACATTCAACTGACCAAGATAATAAGAGAGGCACAAATTAAGCTAAAACAAATATAATAAGACAACATGACAACCTTCAAAGGTGGTTTTTGCTATTCAGCATTTATTTTATTAATGACATTAACTTATTTTTTACATATAATGGATTTCTTTATGCAGTTAATTAATAAACAATCGGTATCACCTTTCTCGTGCTATTGCCGATATGCAGATGGTTTCAAATTCATAAAAAATCGGCCGATAAATATTGGCAGCCGATACATCGGTGCATCACTAGAGAATACTCAAAGTTTATGGCTCAAATAAATAAGCTGTTAAAGTGACAGCAACAAAAGCAACAGTAGATAACTTGACACACAGCTAGCTGTTTCAATGTAGCCTTGAGCAAACCCATTAAATCTCATCCAATATCCATTAGCTTTGTGACATGATCCTGTTTGACAACTCAAAGAATGTTAGTGTTAAACCACTGGACTGCCCGGTGGCCCTACGGACTTCACGCCTGCTGGGTCCAGCTAATCTCCACTCTTGTTGGGGTTTTAATCCTTAACTCCTAGCAATGGATTTAAGGCCTCGCCAAATGACCCATTTACTGATGTTGAACGCACAGCAGCAGACACGATCAAGGACTCTCACGAGAAAAGGTTTCTCTGACACACATTATGTGGTGACCTTGTTTTCGTCCCAAAGCTTTAACTCAAGCAGAAGAACTGCATGTGACTTTGCAGGTTGGGAAAAATAAACATTAAAGTCGAGAAGAATCAAACTCAATTTACTACAGTTAACATGCATCTAAAACAACCTTTTTGTTTGTCATCAATCCCTTAAAAGGATTAGTCAATTTTCTTAAAAAAAAATCCAGATAATTTACTCACCACCATGTCATCCAAAATGTTGATGTCTTTCTTTGTTCAGTCAAGAAGAAATTATGTTTTTTGAGAAAAACATTCCAGGATTTTCTCATTTTAATGGACTTTAATGGACCCCAACACTTAACAGTTTTAATGCAGTTTCAAATTGCAGTTTCAAAGGACTCTAAACGATCCCAAACGAGGCATAAGGGTCTTATCTAGCGAAACGATTGTCATTTTTGGCAAGTAAAATAAAAAATATGCACTTTTAAACCACAACTTCTCTTCTTCCTCTGGCTATGTGAAGAGCCAGCGCGACCTTACATAATACGTCATCACATCAAGAGGTCACGGATGACGTATCGAAACTACGCCCCAGTGTTTACAAGTGTGGAGAAAGAGGACCGTTCCGACGTTGTTGTATGTCGAATGATACTAATTAATGTCTTTGTGTCAGTTTATTGTTTAAAATGGTCTGCAAATGTGCGTTTCATATATGTAACACGTGACCTTTCGAAGTCATTACGTAATTAAGTGAGGTCGCGCTGACGCGTCACAGGACCGGAGGAAGAAGAGAAGTTGTGGTTTAAAAGTACATATTTTTAATTTTTCTTGCCAAACATGACAATAATTTCGCTAGATAAGACCCTTATGCCTCGTTTGAGATCGTTTAGAGTCCTTTGAAACTGCAATTTTAAACTGCATTAAAACTGTTAAGTATTGGGGTCCATTAAAGTCCATTAAAATGAGAAAAATCCTGGAATGTTTTCCTCAAAAAACATAATTTCTTCTCGACTAACAAAGAAAGACATCAACATTTTGGACCACATGGTGGTGTGTAAATTATCAGATTTTTTTTAAGAAAATGGACTAATCCTTTAAGCCTCCCATCCAACCACATGGCAAAATTCTGGTATGACATGCCTTTTTTCTTAAGCCAGTAAATCTGATAAATAAAATATTTTCACTCACAAAATTCATATTTCAGAGACTTTGACAATTATAAAATGCTTTTTTGTTCGGTAACAATGTACAAAAATACATTTACATTCATGCATCTGACAGACGCTATCATCCAAAGCAACTTGCAGAGCATTTAAGCTATACATCTTATCACTACGTATAGCTTTGCATATTTCCTGGGATCAAACCCATGTCATCAAATTAATGCTCTTTCGACTGAGCGACAGTAGTCAAAACTAGCTGAGTTTCATAAAAATAATAACTTTTAAACTGGTTAAACTGGCTATGACATACTGTACACCTGACGTTGTTGACAATTTGGCAAGGCAAAATAAAGGCAATACCTTCATATTAGTGGTAGATGAGGTTGAAGTTTAAATCTATAGCTGACTCAAGTTTTTAAAAGCCTGAATGGAGGGCAGGGTGGTATTTTGGGCCTCTCACATGGGGAAAGACTAAAAACACTTGCTTCCCACTAAGCAGTCTCTTTAAATAGACTGACTGACATCATGGCCCTTACCATCTCAGCTCCACTAATGATGTGTTCTGCCTCTGTGACCAATAACAAGGTCACCCAGGTTTGGCTCGTACCCACATCCGGCATCTGAGCAGTGCACGGTCTTGCTTTCTTGTTAGAGAAGAGGCAATTACAGTTCCTCAAGAGACTTGATGAAGTGCTATTTAGGGACATAGCCACTAAAGGAACGGTGCAAATGAAGGCTTGTGTAACCCTTTCCATACAAAAATATATCTTGGAAAAAAATAACTGATAGCCATGCAAATACACCTACATGCAAAAACATCATTAGCTTCCAGATTTCAATAGTCGCACCCAGTACATACTGTAATGTTATCCTTTCCAACCCAACTCTAAAGTCAAGATTGGAAAACTGGATGCACATTAAAACAATGCTATTGTGGCCATATGAGTGATTTGGCCCACAGGTTTTATTTATTCACTGGCGTGTGATTCATTTAAAAAGTCATCTAATGATGGTGTGTTTGTAATTCACAGTGTCTTTCAATCATAACCCAACATCTATTTAACACAGATTTGAATGTGTCTTATGTAGGTCGAAGCAAACGAACAGGAATTTAAAGACTTCCGCAAAAGACCTCCCTCCCTTCCACCGCCCCACTTAACATAGTTTACTTTAAAGGACTTAAGTTTATAGTTTTTTTTTTCCAAGATTATGGCTGATTTCAGCATACCCAGCAGAATTACTTGCAATCAAGGCCAGCACTAAACATTAACGTCTGGGTACAAACATATGCGTAATAAATCTGAAAGCCATTGCAAATATCCAGTACAATTCTTTCCTTTTTTCCCCATATTCAACCTTGTTGACCGCTATTAAGACACTGATGTTTCCAGACGAAGCTATCAGTGCATTTCATTGTATCTTTTTATATGGTTTATAAACACATTTATGATATTTCGATATAGATTAATTTGTCCCCCGGCCGTTCACGTAAAAAAAGTAAATGCAAAATAAGAGTATTAAAATAAGAAGCCTACATCTCTTCATTATTATTTTGCACATGATTTCAAATGACATCATACAAACCAATTTTTTTTTTTTTTCACATTTAAGGGAAAATTTTCATTACCGCAACTTGTCCTTGACTGGATTTCCAATATTTCGATATAAATTACAGTGTCCCGTGGCTGTTCACGGCACATCTAAAAATGTGCGTTAAACGCGGGTCAAGGCGCTTCTTCCTTTCAAACCACGCTTCCGTGACGTCTTTTCCTAGCTAAGCAACCGTGAGCCACGTTCTCCGAGACAGAATGCCTGATCTGATTTAAATAGCTTATCTGTACCTCGCGTCAAATAAAATCATTTGGGACTTTGGAGTGTTTGCCCAAAAAAAAGCTGTCACAAGTACGAGAAATATCTTTAATATTAATTTCTCTTACCAATTATCATATGTAACATTAGTATCATTCAAAAGTTTTAGGGTCACTTTCACTTAGGCTATTTATTAATATTTTCCACATTACTATAAAAACTACAAAACTGACTGACTAAAGGTGAACATCAATTTATTTATACAATTTTTTATATTAGATCGTTTTATAGGAGGAGGTTTCATAGACTTGGTAAATTAATTTGTTCAAGACATTTGTTGTGGGCATTCTTTGCAGTTTATCCCAAAGCTTTTGTTTAACATATCCGTTATTGGATTTACCGTATCGGCCTAAATTTAGATGTATATCAGCAATAGAAATTGTGGCCGTATCGTCCAACCCTACTCTCAGCACGTATTGTACATTCATCAAAAACTTTCGTTTAAAATGTGCTAAATCCCATCCTCAGGCTATTTAGAAATGCCAGTTTGTTTGCAGAATTCATTCATCTTAAATTGAAAAAAAATTCCTAAATGGTTTTAAACATATCCTTAAACATTTTTAAGTAAAATATAATTATTATTGCTTTATTTTGTTTTCGAAGAAATGTGACCCTGACACATTCTTCGCAGGCTTCGTGTTTCTAAACATTTTGGTGATACTAAGAAGTTCTGTAAGGCACAAAACTTCATTTTAAATGACACATTCCTGTATTGTTTCCGTATAGCTCGGTGGTAGAGTATTGCATCAGCAATGCAAAGTTCATGGGTATAAGCCCACAAAACACGGATACTGATATTAATGTATACCTAAATGTAATGCACTTTAGATAAAAGTGTCTGCCAAATGCATAAATGTAAATGTGTGCACATACTACTTTTACAGCATTAGTGTAATAGGAGTGTCTTACATATAATCTGCCAATCCTGCAAATAGCAGTTAGGCCATCAAAGCATGGGTGGATTACCCAAAATGTAATGGTTCATAATCTGACCTCAAAGAGGAAAAATGATAATGGACGGGAGTGATGATTGCTATGTTCAATGTGAGGGGAAAACTATTATGGTTTTGACCTTTACTGTCAGAGCTGCACATGACTATTTCTGTCCTGATGTCCTCTGGGGTTATTGACTGAATAATGATCAATAGAGACCAGCTCAACACTGCAGAAATTAAACTTGAAAAACCTGGCTTAGGAGAATGCTTACGAATCTCACTTAAAGCTAAGATAAGACAACACATATGGGGGCGGTTTCTTGGACAGGGTTTAGATTAATCCAGGACAAGGCCTTAGTTATTTTAGGACATTTAAGTCGTTTTTACAAACAAACCTTTACTGGTGTGCATCTTGAGGTAAAACAATGCAAGGTGTTTTGAAATTGAAGTAGCTCAAACATGCATTTTAGTCTGGGACTAGGATAAGCCCTGTCCGGGAAACCACCCATAGTGTGACTAAAAAGTATGCATGATAACCTACTTTAGTCATTGCTTAGTGGTCTGACTCAAATTCGATTCTCCACTGTGAGTCCATGTAAAGTCTGATATTAAATGTGTTATCAGTTTGTTACACCATAGAAAAATATGATATTAACCACCCAGCCAAATTTGAATGATTATATAAATAGAATAAGTTATAAAAATCTTTGCTCTTAAACGCCGAGGGCTTATCCGCTGCCTGCGCGGAAAACACGCTATCGCTCTTTAATTTCATATACCGCTACAACCTGAATGAATGCTCGCGATTGTGTTAGGGGTGGGGCCATGTTCCATGACTCCGGTGTGTCATCGAGCCATCGTTTTAGCCCCGCCCAAATAATCCTAAACACAGAAATGTGGAAAAACTGTTTAACGGTGTAACTCCACAATTCAGTACTATGTAGTTTACGGTCTTTGCAATGTTTCAGAAAAACATTTATAATGTGTTTAGAAACAATTCTCTGAAATGACTTTAATATCAGCAATGATTTTTTAAAACTTTTTTAACTATTCCTTTAAATGAGAAGGTCAAACAGACAGTCAGTGTAAAGCAGTGTAATGATCTAAATAAAAGATCATACGTCTTTTCTTGGAATGAACATCTAGAAAGAACTTGATAATGATATGGGTGTTTTCCTTATTTCCTATTTAAAAAAAAACAAAAAACTCCCGCATGCTGTTATTAAAGCGATCCAAAGTAACAGTTTCCAAAAATTATATATTTTACTAGCTCACCAGTATATTATCATTAACCCAGCAAGTCACCTTAAAGGAAAAATATTTTTAGAGAACAACTTTTGGCTAAAAGGATTCAGTTTCAAACTCTTACAATACAATAAAAACCAATATAATTTGTTAAAAACAACTTTAAAGTTTATTTATTTAACTAAAATAAAACAACTCACTAATCTGGCTAGTTCATTGACTTGAGACAAACTTATTTTGCCAAAGATATACTATAGAATAATTTAGTTGTTATAAAAGAGTAACAGGTATTGTTAAAAATGTCATTTGAGATACAATAACAAAGACTTTTAATATGACTTTATCAGATATGTGCATCTGTATAAAACATCAATTTGGGATTTCTTACAACATTTACATTAGGCATTAAGCAGACAAAGAGATTTTAAAATGGGAGAAAGCAAGGCAGATTTGTCATTATCCACATTTTCTTTATATGTGTAAAAAATACAGCCTATATAATAATGTATAAAATAGTGCAATATTAATAATATAGATAACATATGTAATAATACATATATAATACAAAAATATAATATCAAATATAATAATGAACACTATTATATAATTATAGCCTAGTATGCGATTATAGCGTACATTAATAATTGCGTACGTGTGGTTGCTCTTAATTTTTTTAGTACATTTAGAAGAAATTATAATACGAAAGTTTTTGTTGAATGATTATTTGTTCGTTAAAACGTACATTTCATGTAGGGCTGGGTATTGGCAAGGGCCTCACAATACAGTATGTATCACGATACATGTGCCATGATACAATGCATCACGATACGATACAATGCGTTGCATGTTGCGATACATTGCAGGGCTCAATGCAAATAATTTTTTATACTGACCCGGTCAGGCCAGTGGTTCAGGTTTTCACTTGCTCTGCCAAAATTTTTACTGGCCCCAATATAAAAAATGCCAGTGTGACACATTTTAAAATAATAATTCAAAAGTAAAAGTTTTACCCAAGGAAATTACTGCTTCCAAGATGTTAATATACAATGATGAAAATATATTTCAGTGACTGAGGGGCTGCCCACACGGAGACGCGCATCACTGTATACGTATAAATTTGTTATCGTATTGGCGTTTCATCCACACGGATCCGGCGTTTTGGGAGACTGAATCCGCTATCTTTTGAAACCGGGTCCTAAAGTGGATAAATCTGAAACCGACACCATTGCGGTTTCGTCTGTACAGCCAATCCGTATATTTTGTGAAGCGAAAACATCATCACATCACGTGTCGGAAGCGTCACAGGGAATGCACCGGCTTCGTGTGGACATAGCCTGAGTGTGAAGCACTGGCACGATCGAGGAAGTGACAATACACTTACTGGCCCAAACGTCTCTCAAGCTTGCCCCGGGCCACCGGGCAGTCCTTTATGTTGAGCCCTGCATTGCAATACTTTTTCTTTTTTTTTTTATCAAAAATGTAAAATGTAGAGCTGAATTTTTTTACCACAATATTTTTGCACAACCCTAATTTCATGCACAAATTCGTGCGTACGCATGTTTGGTGAACGAGACCCTAAAATGTCCCTAGCCGTTCTTCCCTGACAACAGCACCGTCCACTAACCTACGGCACACTTGTTCCAGGCCTAGCAAGGTCAGATTGCTGCAACCTTGACCGAGTGCTATAAAAACGTTGTAAACATAACACTATTCACACAAGTGTTCCCAGTCAATGATTAGATGGCCCATTTACACACATCTACATCAAACCAAAACAAACTGTAAAACATGTAATGGACTCTAGTGGAACCTGGACCGGCTGTGCTAGTTTCCAACTTGCATGCAAGTAACACATTGACCAAATCCTGAAATGTATTTCTAAATCTTTTAAAAACGTGCTTAAAAGTGCAAAGAACAGAAGTTTAATTTGTAACTTATAAAAGAAGCTGCACCGAAAGCATTTCTCATGTCCTGACAGTAGTAATATGCAAAAAACTAGAATGTTAACGCAGCTGCCGCCCTCTTATTGTTCTGATAGGTTGACTGAAGTCTGGTGATATTTTCTCATGCAGTGAGTTTAACAGCAGAATTGACCTCGTGTCACTCCACGCCTTAAAGAAATAGCTCCCAGCTGCATGCATCTTAAATAGGAACAGAATTCACTGTCATTCCCTTTGGCGCTTTATCTTGGCTGCTTGGTTATGAGTTTGTATAAATGCAATTGTTACTACTCATTTCATCATGAAGGTTTAAAAAGGATTTTACAGCCTGATGTCAAAGGAGAACTATGACAAAGTACTTCGTATTTTCAGTTTCTGCATGGGCTTGAAAAAACCTATAGGGATCTGCTGGTTCTCCTTTATTACAGCCAGAACCATTAAAAATAACATACAGTGCTGTTATTGGGAAAACTGCATTTGTAAGAGTGATATTTCAGAGTAACCTTAGTTAACTTCAAATTCAAGGACCTTTCAAGGACTTTCCAGGTCCAATACCCTCAAATTCAAGGAATTAATGTGGGACACATTTCAAGTGAGAGCAAGGTTACATCGTACTTCCTTTTAAGATACATTGTTACAGTTCCCTTTCGAGGGAACTCGCGCTGCGTCACTCCGGTGACACTTTGGGGACGCCTCCAGGGGTAAGTGCGTCTGAATGTGTATATCAAATTCAACAATGGTGAGGATTAAGGACAAAGACAAGGTGACGCGGGAGTCAGGAAGTATATCGCTATCTGAAATACTGCCAAAGACGGCGTTACAGGGACGCAGGAAGTATGGCAAGGGAGACGCAGCGTCTCGTTCCCTTCTCAGGGAACAACAGTTACATACGTAACCCGAGACGTTTTTGTGTGTCAAACACAACTATGCAAAAAACATTTTGGTATGAATCAACATTCGCATACAGAAGATATAGGGCCCTATTTTAACGATCTGAAACGCAAGTGCGAAGCGCAACGCGCAAGTGAGTTTTTGGGTGGATCTTGGGCGCTGTTGCTATTTTCCCGGCGGGAGAAATAACTCTTGCGCCGGGCGCAAATCAATAAGGGGTTGGTCTGAAGTAGGTTCATTATTCATAGGTGTGGTTTGAGCGTAACGTCAAATAAACCAATCAGAACGCTATCCAACATTCCCTTTAAACGCAAGGGCGCAAGTTTCATGGCGGGTTGCTATTATTATGACGGGTTTACCAGGCGTACGCCAGGAGCGGTTCACAGCCGAGGAGACCGACGTTCTTGTAAGAGCAGTCAAAGACACAGAAGTTGTTTTGTATGAGGATAGGAGAAACCCACCCAAATCAGCGTAGGTTGAACAGGCGTGAGAGGAAATAGCCACAGTCTCATCAGCTGGCATCCCCATTGTTGCGCCAAGCGCTACAATGATGTCAGGAGACGGGGGAATCCCAAGCTTGTCAGCATATTATGCATGGCGTGTAACGGGAGGTGGATCTGCCTCTACACAGACGCCAGCAGAGGACATCGCTGCGTCCACCCCCACTGCTGAAAGGGTGGCTTTGAAATCGGACCCAAGAAACACAAGCAAGGTCCAATCCCAAAGTACTATTACAAATCAAGTTCATATACATTAAGGTTTCTTATGAAAACATTTAAATTATTATTTACATAAAATAAACGTAATACAGCCGTAATACAGAATTTTTTAACGCAGCCACACAATAATAAAAACTATCACCACAATGCTCACCACTATGATTCCCCTTTTCTCGTGTATTAATATTTTTTAGTGTAACAATTTATGATTTGCAAAAATAACTGTTGCGTCTGTGTAGATTAGATAAGCAAAGTGTATGCGCGTTGTGCACGCTATACATTGTGGTCAAGCATGCGCCCTTAAAATAGCATAATGAACAACGCGTAACGCGCCACTGACTTTAAACTTTTTTTTTTGGTCAGTGGCGCAATTGTTTTTTGAAACTGCAAAAAAGCATCAGGGATGGTTTGCGCCGGAACACGCCTCTTTTTTTGCGCTGAACTGCCCAGGAAGCGCAAGTTCATTCCCTAGTTTGCCGACGTGCGTCTGTGGAGGGAAAAACCCACTGTGCGCCGATGCAAAATACGAATGATACATGCGTCACTGACAAAGTCAATTGCACTGGGTGCAAGATAGGGCCCATAAGCATTTAAAGCGAACAGTTTAGCACGCATTTTTTTTCCAGAAAAAATCTGCAAAAAATAGATTCAAGCACTTTCAATGACCTGTATTTATGTATGTATATATTTCAACAACTTCCCAGGGCCTTGAACTTTTCTTCCCAGATTCACAAACTTTCCAGAATTTTAAGGACCCGTGGGAACCCTCTTAGTTGTCAAAACAGGTATTGTATAAGGTATAGCTAACCTAACACTTCCTACATCCGCTATAGATGAAAAACTAAAGTCAAAGAAATGACAATTTTGACACAGACTGCTCAATGTTAGCTGACCTCTCATCATCTCTTTGTGAACATCATGAATGATGCTCAACCCCCCCCCCCACACACACTGTCAGTGTTTGTTTATACAGTGCTGCAGTTTCCAATGTAAAAATAGACAGCACAGGGGTGTGTGAAATCTGTCTCTTACCTCTAATGCATACAGCTAGGAATACCACCCTCGTGGTAGTGTTAAAAATAATATGGTACCATGTCTTTTTTGGTCCATTCGGAAACAAATCTTTATAAGCCGTTTAAAGCCAATGACAAAAACATTATTGTGTCATGGTGCTGATGTCATACTTATTGGTATAATAACAATTTGGACTTTTATATAAACATGACCATTCAGCATCTCAACCCACTCAGTACAGACAATACAGGTTAGAAAAATAGCCCGTTTAATTCCTAAGGGTCAGATTAAGGGTATAAATGAAAAATATTATATGTCGTTTGATGCAAAAACAAATACAATTCTTAAAAAAGAAGAGACATAGTAATTTGTGAATTTAATTTGTTGCAGATTAAATACTATGTGCCTGTTGTGGGTGATTGTGTCAACACCGCATTGCTGCTCTGGGTGATGACTGTAATCGATGTGACACTAAAATTAAAACAGGAAATCTATTGTCAACACTGCAATTTGGATAAGAGAGAGTCTAAATATACAAACTCCGAGAGCAAATGCAAAGGCAACTATATTTAAAACACCTTTTTGCTCCATTGTGTCCTTGAAATTTTAAGTAACTTCTAATTGGCTGATGTCGATGTTTGTCCAGTCTGATGTTCAATTAAAAGATCCGAAAGATAAGCCGGTGCCAGTCCATGCAAGGATTTGTATCCTATAGTAGACTGAAAAGCCTGGTCCTTTCTCTCACAATTAATGTAAATCTGACATCTTACGGCACTGTTCGAATAAGTGTGTTGAACCAGTGTGTTGTTGTATGTAAGACAACATAACGTGAATAATAATGATTAGTCATTTTACTGGTTTTATATTGAGTGACACTGAGTGTCTTTTCATTACAAACAACCAATTTAAGTAATAGAGAAATTTACTGACCGATTGAAAATATTTATCGGACGATGTTGGGAGAAAAAGAAAAATCAAAATATCAGCCGATTTATCGGCATCTGCAATATATCGGTGCATCACTATTTGTAACCATATGTTATTATTTAATAATATTTTATTATAAATATTATTATAAATATTTTTTTTTTGGCAGTTCTGTGTAGATTAGCAAAAAATGTATCGTGCCGATGTTAAATATGGCAAAAACTATGTTTAATATTGTGGCAAGCAGGATGGGTGAGAGCCGTGGGAGCGGCGCGAGGAGATCCGGAAGTATAAATAGAGAATCGACGACGGTGGAGGACGAGAGAGGACCAGGCCTGGACATTGTTTTACTGTGTTTTGTTAATGTGTTTGATGTTTTGTTTGTGGCCGGCAGTCGTCCGTGAAAATGCTTAAAACTTAGGTAAACCCAGATGCTGCAAATCAATTCGCCAGATACAGTGCAATATATTACACAAAAATTACATATAAATATGTCTTTATTGTATAATATGACATTATTGTTTTATAAAAGATTAAACTAAATAGTGTGTTTGTGACATTTGAATGTCTTGTCTCATCTTCAACTCGAAAATAAATGGGTTTTCCTCAAGGTCGGTCTTCATTCACTTAAAATTAATAAAATATTTCAAATAAATATTTAATGCTCCTTACCGTACTTGTGAGGTAAATAACCATGTAATAAGCAGGATAATGTACAGGCAGCCGGTTGATATGTAAGGGATAATGTAGAGGCAGCCGGTAGTTATTGGGAAATAAGCCCCGACAGTGTGATCAGGACCCGACGCGTAGCGGAGGGTCTTGTATCACACTGAAGGGGCTTATTTCCCAATAACTACCGGCTGCCTCTACATTATCCCGCTTATTACACGGCTACTTGCCACATAAGAAAAAAAACTGGACATGAATATGAATTTGAAACATTTTATTGGCATATTTGTTTTAAATTAACATTTGTATCCTTCCGCGAAACTTTGCACAGATGCATAAAATGATCGTAATACCTTATTAAGATCCTCTGCTTCATACTTGTCTCCATTTTTTCTCTTTTAGCCAGTCTTTGAGAAGTTTTAATGCCCATTCTGTATTTTTTTGTGTGTTGGCTTCGTAGCTGTCATGCTCTATTTTGTCAAGTTCAGTCTCAGTAAGCTCTCTGTGTCTTGTCGTGGTTGTCGAGTGTTTGTCACAAGATGGCGCCAAACAGATAAAGATCTTTATTGATCTTTATTGGCGCGGAGCGATTTTACTCGTGAAAGTAGTCCGGCTATGCGTTATTATTTTGGAGCGGTTATTATTTGAAAAGAACGAACCTGCAAATGTCTCAACTGACCAATCAGAATCAAGCATTCCAGAGAGCCGTGTAATAATGTGAAATAAAACCCTCTCAGTGTGATATGCTTCGTGTTGGGTCCTGATCACACTGTTGGGTTTTTTTTCTGCGATAACAACCTGCTGCCTATACATTATCCCTTACTTATTCACCCTCATGTTGGTTCAAACCTCTTATTTGTTTCCATAAAAAAGGAAAAATCTGATCCATTTGACAGTTTTAGCATTATTGCTGTAGAAAGCTGAAGTGAAGCCATTAGTTTGTGTGAATCTGACCCTTTACATCATCATCCCAATTCATTTCTTATATGCAATATTTTCTACCCACTTATGCAGAAATCTATTTATTTGAGAGACACAGAAAGATCTGTTTACCCTTTTATAAAACACAATCAGGCGTTAAGCAGCACAGATCGGAGTGTTTATGTACCACTGGACATCTATTGGGGCCAATTACAGCCTGGGACAACCCAGCCTTCTCCTTCATTGCAGGAAAGATCTCTTTTTGCAGATGGCACAACATGAAGGGAACACTGTGATCATTTTGGCTTCTCAGAATCGGTGGCTAATTTTAGATCCAGTGTATGCTCAATTTCACCTGCTACAGTTAATTACATGGAAATCTTTACCACTTGTTTGTACAGAGAGACATAGGACTAGCTAGTCTTGCATAAAACGCTCCTCATTCACACACTGTCCTCAAATATAAAATGCCAACAACAACAGGTGGAAGCGCAGCTCTCTTGTAACAGCTCTCTTATCACCATAAGTACATTTAGTATGTGCAAATTTGTCATAATGAGAACACAGAAGAAAATATTTAACACCTAAGTTGAAGTACACTGAATTATGTCACATCACAGATAAGAAATAAACACACATTTTTGCACATAAATATAAGTGTTGATGCTGTGGCCTATTCAAGGTTTCCCGCAGCACTTTTCAGTTCGGGCGGCCCGCCTAAGCTGGGAGATCCTACCGCCTAACGCTCTTCACACTGCAAGATAGCGCAAAAATTGTAAAAACTGATTATTTCCCACTAGTAATTACATTATCTTAAAAGGAGTGTAACTACTGTAGCATGTAAATAATGCACATAGCAAGAGCTCTCAACAAGCAAGTGAAACCTAGCTAGCAGGTTGCTCAAACAACAAAAATCACCCGCTAACTTACTTTAAATTTGCAAGAACTATAGACTAATCCAATAAAAGGCTTAGATGAACCTAAAACACAAGTCCACTTACAGTTCTCACGGACACGTGTTTTATCAACTGGCTATCCTCCAGACATGACGGCCCATTTCTTTATCTCATTTCGGCGTGTGGCGCGCGGGCACGCTCGTGGTGTGAAGCGCGTCCGCACTATTCTCCAAGATATTTTATCAACTGGCTAGTTATCCTCCAGACAGTGACGGTCCGGACCACGCTCGCGGTGTAAAGCGCGTCTGTGCTTTTCTCAGAGATGCACTTGACGGCCTTTTGCGCTGCAATTTTTTTTTTTTTGGATGACCTAGTCAAGGCGGTAGGGTTTCCCAGCTTAGGCGGGCCGCCTGAACTGAAAAGTGCCATGGGAAACCCTGCAATATAACTACAATTCTCTTTGGTTATTTTTTAGCGAATGCTAATGGTCTAATCAGATTCAATAGATTGTGTTAAGCTATGCTAAAAGTGCTAGCGACAGACCTGGAGATCAGCTGAATGGATTCCAAAATGGTAAGAATCACATATTTAACTGGAAAATAAGCATATTTTTTAAAAAAGTGGAATGTCCCTTTAATGCAGCATTTTCTGATTTTATTTTCTCATTCACCCAATCTAATTTTTTATGATACAAAAAGTGATTAGTTGTCCCACTATACAGTTTGGTAATGTCCCATATATTTTTCCCCTCGTTCTGTGTCATTCTGTGCCGAAAGTCTCCTGTGACTGTGTGCAAACATCTCATAGTCATACTTCAGCCTCAGAAAAGAAAAACTAGGGCAGGACGTTTTCTGCTGCGTGATGCACTGAACGTCAAGTCCAGGAAAACTTTAACAACGTCGTAAAGCAACTGATGCCATATAGACTTAAAGGGATAGTTCATCCAAAAATGTAAATTCTGTTAACGTTTACTCACCCTTGAGTTATTTGAAGATGATATTTTGATGAATGATGGTAAACAGAGAGATGACAATACACATTGACTTCCATAGTAGGTCGGATAAACAAATACTAAGTCAATAAGTACCGTCAACTCTGTGCTTACCGTCATTAATTAAAATATCTTCTTTTGTGTTCAACAGAATAAAGAAACTTTAAAACAACATGAGGGGGAGTAAATGACAGAATTTTCATTTTTGGGTGAACTTTCCCTTTAAGTAAAGCTCAGAGTAATACAGATTCTAGATGGCAAATTGCAGACTGTAGTAAATGTGGCTTTCTACATCAGAAGACGCAGAATAAGGATAAATCAAGTGATCACAAAATTATATAGGCAAGTTATTGGAAACCTCTCACTATAATCTTTCCTTTTTTATATTTAAAAAAAAAGTATGTGGTGGATACTGCGGTACGGCGAAAATATTAGATGGTAACCATAACAAGATGCTCTGCACAGGTCAGGGTTACTGCTTACTAAAAAAATCTGCATTAAAGGGATAATTCACCCAAAAATGCCATAATAGGAAGGTTATTTGTGAGCATTCACTCTGAAACTGGATGAAGGTGACATCAAAACAACCGTTCATGAGCCCCATTCACTTCAATATTATTATTTTGTCCTACTATGGGAGTGAATGTGGCTCATGATTGGTTTAGTTACAAACATTCCACAAAATATCTTTGTCTTCATCAAAACAATAAAATGTATGCAAGTTTGTTGTAACAACCAGTGATGCACGGATTGATCCGAAATGAGCGGGTGCCTGCGGTCACCCGCAGTTACGAGCCATCCATAAATATTTCTAATGATATTCGGGTCGCGGTCGGTCAGGTCTTTGAAATAAAGATGCCAGTTAACTATTTTAAACAATTACTACTTTAAAAATGCGGGGAATGCCAGGAAGCGGGTCGGATACACTATAATTTTTTTTTTTTTTTGCGGTCCGAGTTGTGGGCGGGTTAATTGAAAACATCGGTCGGGTGCGGGTTGTTTATTCATTGACCCGCGCATCACTGGCAACAACATGAGCGTGAGAAAATTGTCACCGAATTTTCATTTTTGGGTGAACTATCCCTTTAAAAGTTTTAAAACCAAGCTTATTTTGATGAAGTTATGATTGCAAATGGCATGCCAAACTCAATTTGTAAATATATTATAGCATATATTTTGCCAGTGTCAGTATTTACCTTGTATTACGTCATGGTTTTGAATCACCAGCCAATATGCATTGTTGTGATGTCACTTTCATTCAGTTTCAGAGCGAATGCTCACAAATAACCTTCATATTATTTTAATATACCATGATATAGTACTGATATGCTTAAAGCCATATATAAGATTTTTGTAATAAAATATCCAAAAACCACTTGCACAGTGTGCTGTGTACTTACGTTATCCCAAAAGTTCCCAAGGATTTGTATATATTCCTATTTTAAATAATGGCTTGTCATTGTGACCTATCAATGAAGTGAAATTCAAATCCGAGTTAGCCTAATCTACAGTTACACTATAAACATGTATGAATTCATTATATAAATATAAATTTGAAGTGCAGCCCTTGGTTCCTCAGTGCTTAGATGCCAGGCAGCGGTCTGTAAATATTGAGTGAGTCTATATAATTATTTATGGCATAAACTAAAAGAGACTCTCTATATTTAAACAGAAACATTCATCATTCTCCACTCCCATGCATTATGCAAGGTCTTTCCATCCTGGATTATGTATCATCAATGGTTATTTTTATTTAAATAATCTTTATTGAATACCACAGCGTCTCTGAAGCAGCTCAGGACCTGTCAAGAACTTGAGGGCATTGTAAACAGGACCTAGAATCTAAACACACATTATGCTTTTGAACAGTAAATATGCTTAGAGAATACATGTATTTACATGCAAGCAAATTAGGGTAACTGGCAACAAACTAAGTGTGTTGTTTGGATTTGCTTAACCCATTCATGACCTATGTCCTCAATAAAGAACGTAGTTTAAGGCATTTACATAACCTTATTTACACAACCTATTATATTTACAACATCTAAGATATCAGTATGGTTAAAACTTTGGGTGAAAAAAATTCACATAATAAGGTTGACATTTGCATGGAATTGCCCATGGGTAATCAGCATGTGCTATTGGACCCGGTTATTAAGAGGTTAAATATGACACTTTGACTATGGGAATGTAGAGAATCCAAAAAACGTAACATAACACAACTTAAACCATCACCACCGCAATGCTACCTTACTAAGGGGCTGTTTACACAACACCATTTTAAACTAATTACAGAAAACTATTCATTTTCGCCATTTATTTTTAACCACAACATTTTGGGGGCCTGAAAATGCAAAACAGATTTCAACGCACATGATTACACCATTATTGTTAACTACAAATATGCAAATTCGTGAAAGTACTGACGTCATCTGCATACATATTACTCATCCAGACAATAATACAGCATTGTGGATCCATGTGAACAGGGTTCAATTTAATAATGCTGTCATCCGTACATAAAAAATGCAAACTTTTAAAATGTTTTTCGTACATTGATGTCGTGTAAACGTATCCCAGGATCAAAGTCTTGATTTTATTAAGTTTACTAGAATTAAAGGTGATGTGTGTAGGTTTTGTGTCACCAAAATCAAAAACACACGTGTGCTGTTCTTCACAATACAAACAGAAAGCTCCGTCCCAAATTCACACCATTGGTTGACCCAAGATAGGCATGTCAGCGATGTCAATAGTACCACTGAACTGCAGCATTTACGTTTTTTTTATGAAGTTATTTCATTTTAAATTAGGGGTAAAAATAATAATTTACTAGGTAGTATTTAAAAAGCCTCCTGTTCTTCAACCTTTATATTAAAAAACAGTTCAGACTCAAGCTTCTATCATTTCTGTACTATATTAGGTAGTGCTGGTTATCAAAACCCCAAAAGAGCGTAGCTGTGAGTACAGAAAGGGCAGACTGACCAGCCAGCGACCCTTTAAAAAAGAATTCAGCTGTCTGGAGATCTCACAAAGAGCCATCAGAGAGAAAACCGAGTCAGCAGTAACAGGAGGGCATGAATAAGTTAAACAACAAACACTGGGTTTGCCTCTAACAAAATGTCACCAGCAGCCGGTTCTCTTTAAGTTATCTGAATGTGATTTTCACCAATAGCCTGTGTTGATAAGGGTTTAGTTTACATTAAAGAATTATCTCTCTAACAAACAGATAAGCCGCTGTCAGTAGCCAAATACGTGGTTTATCTGTAATGTGTTAAATTCTTGCATATCTCTAGTTAAATTCATTTTATCATAAAGAGAGTAAAACACATGATAAACGTATCTATGCAGTTTAGGATATTGCTTAATTTTTACTGCTGCTTGGAATGCAATTGCAATAACTTTGGTTGAATATTCTGTGCAGGTTTACATACACGTGAAGTACAAAAAAAAAACAATTTGTTGTATTGTATGCATTGTAATACATTTCAGTTGATGAAAATTACTTCTCATATTTATTATTCATATCTTAAAATAATATTTATGCACTGATGTTGATTTTTAATCAAATTATAATTGGTTATAGCATGAAAAGACTGATATAACAAATTAATTAATTTTCTGGTTGAAGACACTGAGTTGTATAATGTCTGTTACTTAATCCAGCATTTATCTCTGGGTAAAAAATATGAAAAGTGTACAAATGTTTGTCAATTAACTAGAGATGCATCGATATATCAGCCAATAATCTGTATCGTTAAAAAAAACACAACAACAACCGATTTATGGACGATATATCATGTCAATTAAAAGAGATCGGGAAAATGCAATGAATTTGAGCTCTGTGCATAGTTTAATGTAAAGAAACATCACAAGTTAATGTTCAATCTTAAAGGTGGGGTGCATGATTTCTGAAAAATGCTTTGAAAAGGGTGTCGGGGCAGAGTACCAAAACACACTTGTAGCCAATCAGCAGTAAGGGGCATGTCTACTAACCAACTTCGTAGCCTGGGTTGCGTATGTGTGGGGCGGGTCTATCAAAAGAAGGTCTAGATGCTATTAGGGTAGGGATGTGTTTGTTTAGGTGTTTTTAAATGTCAACATTGGCTTTCAAAGATCGTGCACCCTGTCTTTAAAGGGGACACATCATGAAACTCTGATTTTAATTGGGTCCCAAGTGCTTCTATCGACCTAGAAAATGTGAAAATATCAACCCAGTAACTTAGTTTTGGTAAACAATTCTCTGCAAGCATGTGAAAAAATAGCTCATTGAAATTCGGCTCCCCTTGTGATGTCAGAAGGGGATAATACCGCCCCTTAATCTGCACTATCCAACCACGGCACTGCCATTTAGTGCCGAAATCAGCTCATTTGCATTTAAAATGACACACCCAGAATGGCAAATTTTTGCTCACACCTAGAAAGTGGCAATTTAAACATGCAACAATAGATGTGGGGTATTTTGAGCTAAAACTGTACTCTGGGGACACCAAAGATTTATTTGAAATCTTAAAAAAAAAAACTCTTGTGAAATGTCCCCTTTAATGGTCATTATATATATGAATAACATTCATAAAATGTAATCTTCAGAAATTAGTTAATGTAAGTTAATATAACTACAAAACTATCGGTAGATATCAGTCTAAATAATTGGCTATCGGTGGGAAAATTAATATCGGTGCATATCTTCAATTAATGTTGGCCTGTTGAATGGATCCAATCAATAATCAATGAAAATGAGTTGATGATGCAGTAATAAACTAGCACCTAAATGCACGTGGTTTTGTGTTTAAAGATGATCAAAACAGTTATCTGTTTTAATGATAAAAGTTTTAAAAGGTGAGCAAGTGAAATTATAGGACAAAAATAATTGTTGTTAAAATCGACCTATAGTCCAGAAAAATCCCAGCGTTGCATCCTTATGTATCAAATTACGGTAACAAAACAGAACATATCGGTATCAGATATTAGCTTTCTGTATTTTAAAGGCTGATAAGGCTTTTTACAAGCAGGATTCAATGTTAAAGACAAAATATAAAAGACAAAAAAAACCCCGACAATATGCGCAACACGGACTACATCTAGCCTACTGCATGTGTTACTGATTCACATCAACTGCCAAACGATTGAAGACCTTTAATGCTGTCAAGACGAAAGCTAAGGAAGATTCATAGTAGAAATGGATGATGGACGTATTCAAAACAGGAAATTTAAAATCACGCATCCAAATGATGTAGTAATGATGTTTACATCGATAAACGGTTCCCTCATCTCGCAATAATCCGGATTGGACTCACCTCTGTGTTGCAGTCGCAACTTCGCCCCTCGAAGACAGAAACGTGGCAGGCTTTGTGGATATATCCCTACGACTTCATATCCTCAAATCACGAGTACAAATAATAACAGATCTAGTCGGGCACGATGGGTTATGATCACCGTGGCAACCGTCAATCAAAAAACGGAAAGCAACGCGCCGCAGCTCGCGTACGTCCCGAAACAAAGTACCGTTCACTCCTTATGACGTCTCTCGGACTGATGTTAGTAAAGGGCGCACGAAGCACTGCTTTCCGAACGCAATGCTGCTGTAAGTTTGAAGTTGACCGGGCACACTTTCATCTTTAAGAGATGGTGGATGATGATAGAGGTGGTGGAGAGAGAAAATAGCGGTCCAAAGCGTGCCATAACCGCTGCCGTGCAGCTGTTTATTATGGGAGTCTGGACGACAGGAAATGCCTTTGGAGCTGAAAGGAGGCGCTTAACCAAGCGGGGCAGAACGCGGGAGCTGGATTTAACCCTCGTGTTGCGGTCATGAAGCCTACATGACGTCATCATTTACGTTTAGGCTACTGAACTTTTTGGCTCAGGCCCATTCATTTAATACTTAATAATATTTATAGTGTACATTTTTTAAAATAAAATTTGTAAATACTAATATTTTATCATTGTGTATATTTTGCGTATTTTGTACATTTTAAAGTCATTATTAATTTTATTAAACGTATTTATTTTTGTATCTTTTGTAGTGTATGGTTTGGTTGTATCTGTCTGTCTGTCTGTCTGGACAAATGCAGTAAACCTCTAGACCTCTAACAATAACTGCTGAATGCCAGTAATCTTTGCATGTTTACTTTTTGGCTGTAACCTTACATTGCACATGCTGAAAGTGAATATTAATGGTAATCTGTGACAATGTAAATATTAAAGAACATTATGAGTCCATTATGAGCTCGGGGTGCCCTCTAGTGGAAATAAGGGCAAATAGTTTGGAATTAGCTCCAAACCATATGTGCACCGACTAATTTATCAATCCACACTTTTGTAAAAAAAAAAAAGTCTAACATTCCTCTGTCAGTACGCTGACAAATCACTTCATTTTATCTCGACGAATTATCAGTTTAATGTGAATTTTATGTTTACTAAAATGTGAAATGAGTCAACAGATTTATAAAAACAATTAAATACTGTTAAGTTAATACCAAATAATTCCTTGTCTGTCGTCTCAGGCTACAAAAATCTATTATAAATAAAATAAAAAATACAGGAGAAAAAAAAGATTTTCTTGATATTTTGCGCATGCGTAGTAGCCCTTCATATTAGGCGGCGGGAATCTCAAAATCAGTTCGACGTCCCGCGTCGAAGCTTGAGGTATTTTTGTGTTTTTTTTTAACTTGTGTACTAACCTGCAACAACTGAAGTAACGTAATTAAGTTTAAGTTGTCCGCCATAAATGACACATTCCTTGAATAACGTTACAAAATCAATTTTTTTGTCTGTAACGTTATCTAGCTAACAGTGAAACTCTTTGGTGATACTGGCTAATATGATATGATGGATGCCATTTTGAAATAATTTGGCTTCACAAACTTAAGATTGGTAATAATATATGACTATGATGAGTTTTACAAATATTGTTAATCCATAAACTTCTTATTTACATCTGACAGCAAAGTGTGTTAAAAAAACCCCGTTATGGTCGGTTTACATATCTAACGTTATTGCAATATAACTTACATTGAATTGAATATTAATTATATATATATATATATATATATATATATATATATATATATATATACACACACACAAATTACATTTCTGGCAGTCGCTCACACAAATTTTGTACATTAGGTAGACGACAAACAACATTTAAATACATGTTTGCTTTATATACTGTAGATGGATATACAACGCTTTTTTTAAATGCTTAAGGACAGAGAGAGCAAACAGGCGAAGAAAGTGTCACAGGAGGTTGGTCAGAGTAAGTAAGAGATGATGAAGACTAACATGAATATTTTTTGTGTTCTTTTCACCAATGAAACACATTGCCAAATTGCCCAGTGCCCACAATTCAGTAATATTCCAGAAAAATGTTTTTATAGTTTCCATTTTTCAAAACCATTCAATGTTTAAATATGGCAGTTTTGTAAAACATCTTTAAACAGAATAATTAACCCTGAAATAATAAAAATCCTGACATTATACATTCACCCACATGTTGATCCAAAACATCATAATGGTCCAGTCTTCCCTAGTAATCAATAGGGAATCATGGGTATGTTACTTATGGTATTTTTATTTATGGTAGACATTATAGTTTACTGTTCACTAAAAAGAGAGAGAGAGAGAAAGAGAGAGAGAGAGAGAAAGAGGTTTCCTAAAGGCATTATATATATCCATACAGATACACATTAATGTTAAATGGGTCCTATTATGCCCTTTTATTCATTTTTGTACACTTGCTAGAATAGGTTTTTAATACTTTTTTGTTTTTTAGTATCTGCCTTTGGAGTGGATTTGAAGTTTTGTAACTTGGCAGATTTTTTATGCTTAAACAACAACATCAAATAAAGTAAAAAATGTAATAGACTTAATAGGAGCCATTTACATGTATAGTGTAAAGCAAAATACAGAGATATAGATTTGTTTCATTTCACACTATTGCTAATTCATAGACAATTATAATTTTACATTGATTTCGAAGATAAACAGAATTAAAATACTTTTATGCTAAAGTGCCTATAAAATCCTGCAGGTGTGTGCCCTATATATTTAATAAAATGGCATTAAGCAATAATTAAACATTTAAAATAGTACAGTGCAAGTTACATATAACAAGCGGTTTACAAATAATCAAACTTTGACACATTTTCATAATTACATGACAATAAGTTTTTTCTAGTTAGAGACGAGAATAATGGAAAAATATCTGAATTTAGTATTCCAAAAAAGGACATGATAAAATTGACTTTTTAATATAAAACTTAATAAGATTTTTTTTTTTTTGAGTATTGTGAACGAAAAATACACTTTGAAGTACAGATTTAAAACCTACTGTACATATTCTGATAAATTGTGATGTCCTCAGAGGGTCCAGCTCTTGACCTGATAATATCATAGGCACATTGGTGGAGGTAAACATATTGGTCCTGAAGAAGAAAACAGAAAAATTTATACATTAGGAGATTTGTAGAGGATAATATAAGGGATTCCGATGCAAAAGCTGCTAAACGTTATCTCCGTCAACGGTTTGTTTACAGAATCTGCTAAACGCCACGTTGATTTTTCAGTCGTCTAAGTGCATGGAAGAAATACTGGATGAATGACGAATCACATTTAAACTTGGGTCATTTGTGAAAACTGGGTCTGCGTCCGAAACGCCTATATAGTAGGTGAAAAGCAGTATGCGAGGCGAGTAGTATGTCCAAATTCATAGTATTCCAAAAACATAAGGCGGAAAGTACCCGGATGACCTACACCTACAGCAAGATCCCGAAGTATGATTTGATGGACACTTTGCTGTCTCATTAAATTTAACTTGATAACTTGGTCGGTTTACCTTACTCTGCACCATGAAAGGTCTGTGCAAGTGCATATCATGAACAATTCCATAGACGTCCACCATGCTTTCTTTTTCAATCTTCAAGATCAGGCAGTCGATGGCAATGAATGTCCCTGTTCTGCCCACACCAGCACTGTTAAAATGAAAGACTTAAATTAGACTTATACATATTAATATCTAAATACCAATTTTAAATACCCGTAGCATACCTGCAATGCACCACAGTTGGGGAGTAGCTTGACTGTTGGTCGATGTGCTCTCTCACCAAGTGTCTGAAGTCAATGAGAAGTTCAGTGCTCTGTGGGACTCTATGATGTGGCCAGGATGTTAACTGGAATTGCCGTACATTGCGAGTCTCTGCTGTTTTAACCTGTTAAGAATCACATAAACTACATGTAAATGTTTAGTGTTGTTGAGTCAGTTCGATAGCAAGTGGAGGTAATATCAGAAGGTAGAGATTCAAGGTGGTGTTGGCTCACATTTTTGATGGTAAAGTCTCTTGTGGTCCAGTTTTCCTGTACGGTTTCAACTATGGTTGTAACTGAGATGTTGTCATAATGATTAGTCCCACATGGCCAGTATTTCTCACATTTCACCTACAAAAAATAAGACATGGCTAGTTAATTTTACTATCTATGTAAGCGATCTTTTGTTTTTAAATGACTGTACAGTACTACCACTGTTCAAAACCCTTATCGATGGCAAGTACATTTTAATGTTTCTTGAACTCACTTGTCCCTGCTCATTGCATTTGGTCAGCATCACTAAGGTGTAGACGTCCTGCTCCCAGATCATTCTCCAGAATTCATTTACCGTATTAGGCAATGGTCCCTGGGCAGCTATAAACTCTTTTCTAAAATTGTAACCCTGGTCAGAAATCAAAAAAGATTTTATTTTTAAACAATATACAGTACATTCTGTGTTGATGTGAAAGTTCTCAATTTATACGAATGATAATGTGTTATTACATTATTTTTTCTCTAATCATTAACACTCTGCTTGTCTCATAACACTCCTTCCTGCTTTTATATATTACTATATGCAAAATTAGCTGCAGCTGGGAAAGTCATTTATACTCACTGGGATGTAGTTGGCATTGATGTAATCGTCGAAGGGGCTGCAACATATTGATAATTTCACTCTTGAAGAATCATCTTTAAATCGGAAACATAATGCAATTAGTATTAAACAGCAGACATTAAACATAAGCATAAAAATATAGACATAGACAGGTAACTTGTTTTAGGTGATTTGCAAACTAGCTAGACACATTTTGTTGGATTGACAAAAAATGAAAGTGTACAACAGCTTTAAGTTTAAAATGCTTGACGTTTGAAAGCTAGCTTGTTGGTTGTAAATTAAAAGATAATAGAAAGTTTCTAATGATTTCTAATGATAAATGGCATTAATGTAATAACTATCCACCTTATTTTTGACGTAAATGTGGGCACCGCCATCTTTGAGCTCCTTTGTGTGAGACTTCCGGTGAGCCACTAAAGCTAATAGTAGTCGTATTGTAAGGCAGTGGTTTTCAAACTGGGGGCCGGGGCCCCCAGGGGGGCCGTGAGATGGTGCCAGGGGGGCCCCAGTTTTATGACATTTTATGAAATACATTAATTTATCATGAATTCTGTGTAATTAAACCTAAAACAATAAGGCTACTAACCAAAAGCACTACTTTTTTGTATAATATAATGTTTTTTTAATTAAAATGTTGAGTTTTAGAACAGTTTTTTGTCACAAATTTTCTTTGGGGGGCCGCGTAGGAATGCACCGTACACAAGGGGGGCCGCACTCTGAAAAAGTTTGGGAACCACTGTTGTAAGGGACACGAGTGTGCAGTTTTGACTGGCTTTTTAATGTTTATTATGAAATCTATGAAGACCGGCATAATTCGTGCAGTTATGGGTTGCCATAATAGCTAATTAAAATGCAATAAATCTCTACAAAACATTTGTTTTAACCATAATACACGCACAAGAGCTGAACATGTATGTGACGCACGTGCACCCATAATCTGTATCCACCTCTATGGTATCCAAACATCCATCCAGAAAAACCTTTCACAGAAACTGCCAGTAAACAATTAATACATAAATTGTTTAAAAACAATTAATATTATGTTGATAAAAATAAGTTGGTTTATTTATTCTGCTACTATATATTATTACAAAAATGTGATTACAGTACAGAATATATACACCATTAGTTAATGTTTATAATAGTTAGTAATGTGTTTGCGCACTTTTGTTATGTTTTAAATGAAAAAGCAAATAATTTTAAAATGAGCAAATAATTTCATAAGCTCATGTCTCCATGTAGTGTGTAAGAAGTGATGTAATAATATTTTCATAAAATGAAAACAATACTGAATAAATATAATAGTTTAATATGTTTATTACAATATGTTGAATGATAAAGATGCTGCTGACTGTCGCACCGCATGAAGCTTGATGTGTCGCTATAAAAACTAAGTTAAAAATTGCTGTTTAAAAAACACACATCAGAGGGACAGTTGTGGCATTTTAAACTATCGCATAAAAAGGTAAAACACGAAGTCTTGGTCTTTTCCATGTACAAACACTCGACTGACTTTCCCATTGTACAGATGCTAGTATGTCTCTGTGCTTTTATATTTGCGCATTGAAGACCTGTCACCCCCTAGCAACAACACGAAATTATTGAATATACAGTATCTTCATATGATATATCACACTTCCTAATTTTTTCCTAATTTTTCCTAATTACACTGGTTTATACATGGCAGGTGTAGTAAATCTTTACAATAACCATTTAAATCATGTTTTCTATCGGCTGGCTATTCAAACGGACGTCGCACAAAGAAGGGAAATATGTCACGCCTCTTACTTCCATGTTCGAAAATAAGGTGGATAGTCTTTTGTTGTTTTTAGAAAATGGAATGCGTTAAACAATAGTTTTGGCTTTGGCCACTAAGGGCCGTTCTTAGAACTTTAGAGACAGAAATTTCAGTGCAAACATTTTGATTTTAATTTGAGACATGCTGTTTCTTTAAATATCTAAAATAATTGTGTTGTATAGTGTTTTATAGTGTTAAACTCACAAGGTAACACATTAACATAACGGTTCTTTGCTTCGTTTTCAATAATGAGGGCAGCAATCCTTGACTGTGCAGTTCCAACAGCTTTCAAAACCTGCAACAATAATATAAACAACACAACCTCTTGACACCAACACAATAATAGTAGCAGTAGAATTAATGAATGACAGATTGTTACAGGTCATGAACATTCATTTATTTTATATAATATTAATATGGTATTTGCTGTCTTATTTGTACCTCATACTCTTCCTCAAATCGAAAGAAGTCTGCATGTTCCTTGAAATATTCTTCATAAACCTTTTGTGTCAAAGGAAGGCGTCTGCATGGTATGATACAAGATACATCTTTGGCAAATACATATGAATCTAAACTACAGTATGAGCCCTATTACAATTTGGAATAACTATGAACATAACAAAATAACAATCTCACCTCATGGCATGCATGGGGGTGTCTGAATTTGTTTTCTTTTTATATCTGAAAAACAACAACGTTAGTAAACTGTTTTGGGGATGTGTGTCTGAAATGTTCTCGAATATTTTTAAATACTTGACAACTCACATTCTCCAATAGATGACAGTGATGGTGAGGATAAAACAGAACACTCCCAGGCCTATACCGACCGCCATCCCAATATTGTCCACAATGGAGCGTGTATATTTTGACATACAGACAGCTTGGCCTTCTCTTGAGTTATCAACAACCACAACAGTGACACAAAACCTGTAACTGACTCCAGCATTCAGATCATTGATGTTGTAGTATGTAAGATTGGTTGTTGTATTTCTAGATAATGTATCACCAATCCAGTGAACTCTAAAGAAATGTCTTATTCCGACTGGTTCATTCCATGTCAGAAACACAGATGATGTTGTGATCTCAGTCACTGCAAGATTCCTGATCACATCTGGATCTTTGTTGGGGAGAGAGGAACAATTGATCAATGGTGTCTGGGATCATAAAATGTTCATCAAAAGGCTAATACACAATAATCCAACAAATTCACAGTTTTGGCCTACTGGTTAAAGTAGGGTTTCCCAAACTTGGTTTCTTGCAGGGGGTTCATAAATTGATGAAAAAAAAGAAACAATTACGATTGAATCATAAAATGATGAAATATTTACTTAAATCTCAAGGGGTAAATTAAAAAGAAAATAATTTAGGTCAAGGGGATCCGGCTGATGAAAAAGTTTGAAAACCCTTGGATAAGGTAGCTGGGCCAGTTCGACCGGGTGCTCGCTACAATACATTGGTCATTATATCACTTTTCAATTTCAAACTCGTTCGAGTGTTGGTTAAAATTCTCATTCAGTCGTTCACTTTAACGTCATGTGGAGGACCGACAAATTGTCGGAATTCCCAATTTCGATTAATTGTAGAGATTCCTTAAAAAGATTTCTAACCAACACCTTCTTCAGGGAACAAGGGTTACGAAAGTAACTGAGACTTTCCCATTCAGTCGTTCTCTTTTACGTCACGTTTTGGGAATCTTGTCATTTTATCGGTCCTTGAAATTGCGTCTCCATTCCCTTCTTCAGGGAACAAGGGATAGGAAAGTAACTGAGACATTCCCTTTCAGTCGGTCACTTTGACGTCACTTTTTGGGAATCTTGTCTATGTCACGGTAGGAAATCCACTGTTTCCTCCGTGTCATGTTTGTGTGTGTGTTTGTTACTCACAGCTCTGCCATGTGCTCGTTAGGCTGATGCCGCTCACCTGTGTGTTGATTGCCTCGCTCCAGCTGCTCATCATTACATCTCCTCCATAAATACTCACATGACTCTCTGTTCCCTGCCAGATGATCACTTTCTGTTTGGTCCTCGTGTTGTGTGGTTCTACGTCTCAGTCTTGGATTACGAGTTGCATTGTGGATTGTTTATTGTCGTCGTCGTCTCCGTGTGGATGTTCCGTGTACAGTCTGGATTCACCACTGCTCACCACTCCACCAACGCCGCACTCAATAACCACCTACCACCGTAGTCCTCGTCACCATTGCCAACAACACCGGACATTTCCTGCTTGTGTCATTTCTCTCTCTGTGTTTATAAATAAACATTGTGTTTTCACCTGCAATTGCTTCCGCTCAGTTCGTGTCATTACAGTCTATTTGTCAGTCCTTGACATAACGTCTCTGTTCTCTTCTTTAGGGAACAAGGGTTACGCAAGTAACTGAGATGTTCCCTTTCAGTCAGTCACTTTGACTGCACTTTTTGGGAATCTTGTCAATTCGTCTTTCCTTTATGTGATGTCTCTTCCCTTCTTCAGGGAACAAGGGTTACGCAAGTAACTGAGACATTCCCTTTCAGTCGGTCATTTTGATGGAAAAAAACTTTTTGGGAATCTTGTCAATTCGTCTGTCATTTATGTGACATCTTTGTTCCCTTCTTCAGGGAACAATAGTTACGCAAGTAACTGAGACATTCCCTTTTAGTTGGTCACTTTGACGGCACTTTTGTGGAATCTTGTCAATTTGTCGGTCCTTGATGTGACGTCTCCATTCCCTTTTTCAGGGAATGAGGGTTACGCAAGTAACTGAGATGTTCCCATTCAGTCAGTCACTTTGACGTCACTTTTTGGAAACCTCGCTAATTCGTCAGTCCTTGACATGACGTCTCTGTTCCCTTCTCCAGGGAACAAAGGTTATGCGAGTAACTGAGATGTTACCTTTCAGTCAGTCACTTTGACAGCACTTTTTGGGAATCTTGTCAATTTGTCGGTCCTTGATGTTACGCAAGTAAGCAAGACGTTTGTTGGATCAATGTGAATCTGACTTCAAAGTGTAAGCTATATAAGACCAAATTTAAGTTAGCTTTCTGGTTAAATGGTTCTTACCGGTATACAGTAGAATCTGATTGCAACTCCCCTCTGTCACATTATCAGCTGCAACTGCGTACACTTTGAATAAGTACTGTAATCCAGAAATCAGATGATTTATTTTGATGAAGGTGTTCTTTGTAGTTTCATTTATAGTCATACTGTTATTTTCATATTCTACACGATAATGGGAGTTTTGCCCTTTTGGTTTAGTCCAGTGTAGTAAGACCGATGATGATGTAATATTACTAGTGCTGAGGTTTGTTGTGACATCAGGTTCTAAGAGTAAAAGATATGGGAAATTATGGGACTGAAATGTGATGCCCCAAACTTTATGAAAATGTATTTAAAAGGCATCAAACAATAATCAGGAAACTAGGGATGCATCGATACCGATACTGGTATCGGGTATCGGCCTCGATACCACATTTTCTAAAGTACTCGTACTCGTTAAAAGTCCCCCGATACCAGGGATCGATACCACGGTCTGAGAAATGTCTATGTTTGAGTGGCGTGTAAGGGGTTAATGCCTCTTGTGTTGTCCAAAGAGGCAGAGTTTACAACAAACTGGAAAACTAGTCCTTTGTTTTTTTGTTAAATTATATGACTAAAGCTGTTACCTGTAAATTTGAATCATGTTTTTTATTAAGTACTCAGTATCGGTATCGGCAAGTACTGAAATGCAAGTACTCGTACTCGTACTCGCATTCCAAAAAAGTGGTATCGGCGCATCCCTACAGGAAACCTAAAATTATAAAACATACTGGTATAAATTGGGATATAAGCTGAATGTCCTTCTGTCAAGGAATCTGCTGCAACCGGAATGATGTTAAATATGTATTTGACACCAGGAGTTAGTCCAGTGATGTTATAGGATGTGTCATTGGTCCAGCTTTGTTCACCAGCTTTGTCACCAATCCATTGAACTTTAAAATAAAATCTGTTTCCCAAAGGTTCATCCCATTTCAGAAGCACAGTTGATATTGTGATGTCAGATGCGATGAGATTCTCGATCACATCTGCATTGAGAGAGAATCATTGATAAGTGGTTGTTGA
Source organism: Misgurnus mizolepis (assembly GCA_025389145.1). NCBI lineage: Eukaryota > Metazoa > Chordata > Actinopteri > Cypriniformes > Cobitidae > Misgurnus > Misgurnus mizolepis. The sequence goes on along the minus strand of JAIFKI010000012.1, from coordinate 37,979,678 downwards.
AAGGTTTTGAAGATTGTTCATTTAAATTGAAAAAAATTCTGACTTGAAGTAAGTTTCGCAGACGAGGAGTTACTTAAACATTGGGGACTATGTTTAATCAAAATCTAATAAATACTGCATTTTTGTATGCAATATATTTTAAAGTGTCTTATATTGTTGTTAGATCCTTTAGAGACATTTGTAAATGATGGTTGCTCACTGGTCTGCTATTGTGATTAAATCTTTATGCCCTTAATATGACACAGCATTAAGGGAAACATGATTGGTCATATGGCCTCTTGGGCGGTCTCAGAACGACCGTGGTTTCCAGACCTTCAGTACGTACACATCATCTGTGTGCTTACCATCATTTATCAAAATATCTTCTTTTGTGTTCAACAGAATATAGAAACTCATACAGGTTTAAAACAACATGAGGGTGAGTAAATAAGGACATGATTTTCATTTTTGGGGGAACTATCCCGTTAAACCTCACATCAACTGTGTAAAGATTTATACAATCAGGTTTTTAGACTACGCCTAAAATAGTCGCATTTGCCACCAAAATATTAATATGCAAGTGATATTTTTGCTGAGGTTGCCACTGAAGACAGTGACAGTTTAAATGCTATGATTGTAAAATTTGCATGCTAAAACTTTAAATGAGTGTGTTCTGTGCGGCGCCGTAACCTATAGCATTCTTTGTTGTGTTGATGTAATAATTTGAGAAAGTATACAACTACGCTGTTGGATGTTTATGTAGGTTTAGTTGTAAAAACCTACAGTACAAAACCATATTTCTACATTAAAGTAAAATACTGTAGTTTGAATTGGCTAATTATGTTTGAACGGGAATATTTTACAGAATGTTTTATTCTTGATGTAAGCTCGCTGTAATAATCCACACTGTAATAATCCACATCATGATTGCTGTTGAAGGATGACAATAGATTTCTGAAAGTTTGTTTATATTTAATATAATATTATATTATTTTTTAATGGCAATTAAAACGTTTTTAGGTTCAACTCTTAATAAAACTACAACCTTTGTGTTACAAGCCTGACTCTTAAACACTAGGCTTCCCCCAAAATATAGTTTAGACGTATGATTTTTACTTAAAAAATACTTGATTTGAAAATAGACTTTAGTTTAATTTTTTTAGCTGTTCTGCGCATGCGTGGTAGCCCATCGTAGGTGCATCACCATTGGAGTAATTGAGGGTGAACGGCTGTGCTGCACATCACCTGGAGCAAGTGGCAAACTTATAATAAGTATTTTTATAAAATATCATGCGTAGAAGACCATAGAATGTATTTTGCATAGGTTCTGATTTGTTTCCTGCGTAAATGCATTAATGTCTGCAAAATCTCATTTATTTTATTATTCAAGATCACTTGTTCATGCTTTGCAAACTAAAGCATTGGTGTTTTAGTTGACCGCCATATAAAAGACACATTTTGGAATAAAAAGGGGTAACATTTTATAATAATGTTCAGTTGTAAAACATTTATAAGTTATTAGTTAATAATGAACAAATTATTTTATTAATGTTTTGTTAAAAAAATTGTAAGTCATTAATAGCTAATAATTAAGTAATCATTTACAAATCATGAGTACTTGTTCATAAATGGTTAATAAATGATATGCTAACACTTTATTAATGTTTTGTTAATGTAGTTGTAAGTCATTTATAGATTAATAGCTAGAAACAAATTAATCATTTACAAATCATGAGTACTTGTTCATAAATGGTTAATAAATGATATGCTAACATTTTATTAATGTTTTTTTAATGCAGTTTTAAGTCATTCATAAGTTATTAATTAATGATGAACTAATAATTTGCAAAATGACTAACGTTTATGAATGATTCATCTGTTGCAAAGTTCTTGTTAGCTGATATGGTACAGCACTTATACGTTATTAAAACATTCATTTCGAGTGAAAAAAATTATAATTCAAGTGGGTTATTTTATGTCCTTTGACTCACCAAAACAGACTTGGATGCATTACAACCTTACATGCTATGAAGTATTCAACACCTCTTATAGATGTGTATAGATAATGGAAAAACGCATGAATAAATCATAAACAAAGCTTTCTGCATACCCTAGCTAACATAAAGTGCAAACCATTCATCATTCATAAATGTTACACATGATATCTGTTACTTGTCACTAATCATGTGTATATGTACAAATCATTAACAAAGATTTCTGCATATCCTAATCTAAAGTGTAAACCCATGAATTGATAGTATACTAATTATTATTTATACATTTTTAGTCATTTTGCAAATGATTAGTTTATCATTAACTAATAACTAAATTACTTTCAACTGCATTAACAAAATAAAATATTAGCCTATAATTTATTAACCATTTATGAACAAGTACTTATGATTTGTAAATGATTAGTTCATTATTAGCTATTCATCTATAAATGACTTACAACTTCAACAAAACATTAATAAAATGTTAGCATCAGGGTACCCGCGGAGTCTTAAAAGTCTTGAAAAAGTATTGAATTTCATTTTCCCATATTAAGGCCTTAAAAGGTATTGAATTTCACCTCAAAGTCTTGAATTTTTCACGGAGGTCTTAATTTTTCAAATGATCAATAGATTCATATGCTGTTAATTCAGACACAAAACTCGCGTGCACGAAAACCTTGCGCGAGCGACAGATACTAGCGCAGAACACTATCCATGTTTGGAAAAGCATCTTAGCGAGCGCGCAGAACACTATCCACGCGCGGGAAAGCATTCTCGCGTGTTCACAGAACACTATTCTCGCGCAGAAAAACGTCCTCCCGAGAGCGCACCTCTGCTCGCGTGACTGCATTTGTGCGCTTTGAACAAAGTAAAAAGTTAAGTAAAAAGGCTGGGATGATAAAGTAAAGGCTGGGATGAGCGCTCGTTCGACTCTCTCTATGTGCTCGCAGCTGCACAACACGCACTTGTTCGATCAAGTTGACTTTGGGACTGTGGGGCGGGACAATGACGGGTGTCCTCGCACCTGTGATCGGTTGTTTTATTTAATCAGTGACACACACAATCTTCTGTTCCACAATCCGTCTCTAGTAAATCTAGGTAGAGAAGACACGTTTTAATTTGATCATTATGTCGGAGAAGGTCATTTATATGTTAAGCAATAGTCTTGTGTGATCCATGCAATAATAAGCTGCAACAATAACGCAAATTTGAAAGCTATTATATATTTTGTTTACTGTTTAATTAGATAATATCAACTTGCAATACATACTATAGGTTACATATTTACATTGTCACACTAAGTTAGCATTAGAAAACTTTATGGTCCTGTAGATTAACAGAAAAGATTGACAGAAATATATCTATATATGAGCTTGTGTCCAGTTTTTTGTTTTGTGCAGTGAACAGATCTCTTGTCTTTTTAGGGTCAAAATAGCATAACATTTTAATTTGTTGTTGTGTTTGAGGGGTTTTTGTTTCATTTGCCATAATATGGTTAATTTTGTTTGTCAGTATTGTTCTGGTTCAGAGCATTACTGATGAGTGTTATTAGATGTTTTTACAAATGTAACTATATTAAACAGCAAAAAAATGGTTATTGTTTTAACATAAATTACCTTATCCGACATAATGGTCATATTAAAACGTGGCGGGCTGCACAAGATAAAGAGGAGTGGCCCCTGCGTGTGGCCCCTGGCCCTCCAGTTGCCCATCCCCAACTTTTTTCAAATTTACAATAAATGTACATTTAAATCTATTAAATCTATTTGATTGTTGGTTTTGATTGTTGGGTAAAGATAAGCGTTAGGCCGTTTGGGCCTTGGACTCAGCCTTTCAGAGGCATGTTGTCATGAATGTTCAAACACTTGTAAATAGTAATTATTTGAGCTATATTACGTTATTTCATATTATTTATTCTACCCGAATGGGTGTGATGTAGGTATTAAATTTCATTTGAAGTGGTATTAAAAAGGTCTTAAAAAGCCTTGAATTTAGGTTTGACAATCCTGGGGGTACCCTGTAGCATATCACTAACTAATCATTTATGAAGGTATAGTAATGTTTTGTAAATTATTAGTTTATTATTAACTAATAACTTATAAATGTTTTACAACTGAACATTGTTATAAAGTGTTACCGAATATAATGTTTTCAGTTGTTCCCTTGTGAAATTTGGCAGTGTCATTCATAATACCTGAGTTTAACCCACAAATAAAATTTCTGTAAACACCACCATCAATAGATAGACATACACACACACATTAGGGATGTAACAAGTCCAGCGCACCCTAACTCATTTTGTAGATAAAACAAAAGTTAAAAGTTAAAGAATTATTTACTTTAATCTGTTTAGACCAACACACACACAGACACGTTTTAAAAACACAGGAGCAGAGTAGAATTACTTTAATCTGTTCATAGTTATATTGTAAATATAAACTATTATAAAACTAGCAATAATGCCACATAACAAACCCTTTAAAGAAACAAAGTGCACATATGTACCATACAGTTATATTTCCCATGTTTACACACAAATATACAGAACACTTAAAATACACTTTGAACATGGCAATGTCATACAGTAGTCTGGATATCACTTCAGAGCATTAATCACTATAAAATAATTACTGGTAAATTGCAGTAAAGAGATCATGTGTAAACCTTTTTTTATCCTGTTAAATCGGTCCTGGCAATTTGTCAGAAAAAATTTTACTGTAAAAAAATACATTTTTAAGTTAAATCAACTTGAATTTACAACATATATAAATAACTTAAGCTAACTTTATTTTTATAATTTATAGCAGCTCCCCACTCCTCAATAAAGTTAAAATTAATTGTAAATTCAAGTTGATTAAACTTAAAAATTTAAGTGCAACAAGGAATTTTTACATGTGAGAGAAGTTGTAAAATTGGCAGTAACTTTCTGGTACAGTGCTATGTGAGAACAGAAAATAGGTTTACCGGTATGAGTGTGGACGACACCAGAACATGCGGACAGCTTTAGGCCAATCAGAACACTCTGCCACAGATGACGTGTTTACCTTCCACGCTGTTTACAGAAGTTTCTCTCTAGATGCTGCAGACACACGTAAAGTGCTAAATCGGCCATATCTCTTTACCAGAATTGTTTAAAACAGTTTACTATCTCTTTGCTGAATTGCCCACGTCCTTCGCACAATCTCTGTGAAACCTTATGTTTAAACATAACTGTATAATATTTTAGTCGCAGGTTGCGACTCTTTTCCTCTATAGTTCAGTTTGAAGTCATATAAAACAAGGTCAAGAACAACTTTGAAAGACTGTCAGCGTTTGCCACAGAAGTAGAAACAACAAAATACGTACAACGCGGATATACAGTCATAACCCACCATCGTTTAGAACACAACACTGACCACGCGGCATGGCGGTTTAATGGTCCAGTGTTTCCTATTATTATCCAGTATTTTCGATGCTTTGATTGTGATATGGTGCATGTTCATGTTTCCTGTGTAAAAAAATGCAGTATCTTATCTCTATAGCGCTAAGCTACTTAGCTTAGCCAGAGCCGTTTGAGCTTAGCTGGCGACTGACGTTTTCCTGTGGATGGAGGTTACTCAAAAACTCTTATTTTGATGTCATATATCCAGGAAGTAGAGGGCTGTAGTCCAAACTTGTCGTTCTTGCTAGTTCTTTAAAAGCGAATTCTGTTCAAGAAAATATATCGCTTGGCATTAAACTTTGAGAGGTTGCGGTCATGACAGTGTTGCCCATAGAGTAAATCAGCTTTTTTTGTCCAGCAATCAAGTGACTTGTCATACGTTTGTAAAAAATGAACAAATAAATAAATTAATAATTTATTGTGCCGCCCCCTGATACTTTCTTGTATCGGCGATCCCCCAGCTGACGATAGGACGATCTCAAAATGGGGTATATTGCCCAACACTAGTCCACTGTATTTATGAAATTTCATTTCCATTGATATGGCAAAAACAAAACAAATACAGATATTGCCAAGGAAAATGGCAAAATTTCACTAGGATGGTAGGTTTATAACAGATATTTCTTTCTAAATAAATTATACATATATTACATATATCTGTAGGGGTTTCACATTTTATTGAATATCATAATAAATTATACGAATATACCTTTGAAAATGTCTTGGTAAAAAAATAAAAATCCCTTGATTTATACATTATACTTTTTTAATTTTTGCTGTTGCATCTTTAAAGTTTAAATATAAAAAAATAAAGAACAGCATTGCCAGTGCCAAATAAGAAATGTTACCTTAAAAGTTTTAAGCATTGTGCACTGCAGGATTTTGAAATCAAATATTAAATCAATGAGATTAGATAGTAATGATCTTGTGACCATTCTTATTTCGAGTTTTTAATTGGATAATTCATGTAAGTATGAAGTGCTTCTGTGTTCTGGTAAATTAAGTCTACGTTGGTTCCAGTTCTTGAGCGAATAATATCATAGGCACACTGGTGGAGATAAACATATTGATCCTGAAACAAATTAAAACATCATTAAAATTCAATGTTGGTACTGTGATTTCAGCTTTGCTGCATTGCATTTTTGATTCGTATGTTAGGTAAATGTCCCTTACCTCAGTCTGCACCATTAAAGCCCTGTGCATTCGCATATCATTAACTATTCCATAGACGTCCACCATACTTTCTCTTTCAATCTGGAAGATCAGGCGATCGATGGCGATGAAGGTCCCTGTTCTGCCCACGCCAGCACTGTTAAAGTAAAAGGCCAAATTTAAGAAAGCTTGTACAATGTTTTTAGTATAATATTAATTACAATTACAAATACATGTCTGTTGAGCCTACCTGCAATGCACCACATTTGGTGAGTGGCGTGAGTATTGGTCTATGTGCTCTCTCACTAGATGTCTGAAGTCAATGAGGAGTTCAGTGCTTTTTGGAACTCCATGATCTGGCCACGCCGTGAAGTGGAATTGCCGTACATTGCGAGTCTCCGCTGTTTTCACCTGTTATTAATCACATTATCAACAATAAAATACAAAGCCCTTCAAACGACGCAAAGTTTAAACTTAGTTCGGAAATGTCAATCTTGACTCAGGAGTACAAACTCCAGAGGATGGAGTTCAGTAGGACCTGGTCTGTGTGATCCGATTAACTTCAATGTAATGTGTATTTGGTACAATATATGTATTTATTTATGAGGTGCAAGAAAAATCCTGCCTTACATTTTTGATGCTGAGGTCTCTTATGGTCCAGCTCTCCATTGTTATTTCTGCAGTGATTGTCACAGAGATGTTATGGTAATGAGTTGTCCCAGATGGCCAGTACTTCTCACACTTCACCTATGCGGAAAATGACAGAAACTGCAAGTTAGCTTAACTTTGCATGTCATACAGTTTCACTTCCACTAGTCAGTATGACTGACGAAAATTGTATTTTTTTTTACTTACTCGTCCCTGCTCATTGCATTTGGTCAGCATCACTACAGTGTAGACGTTCTTTTCCCAAATCATTCTCCAGAAATCATTCACAGTGATGGGTAACGGACCCTGGGCGGCTATAAACTCTTTTCTTGAATTGTAGCCCTAGTCGCAAAAAATAATGTGGAAAAGGAATAAATAGTTATGCACAATTCCCCTTTAAAATGGTAATGTGCTGACGTATTAGAATTTCACCAATTAGGTGTTTTTATACTCACTGGGATGTAGTTTGCATTGATGTAGTCATCAGAGGCGCTGCCACATATTGATAATTTCACTCTTGAAACATCGTCTTAAAATTTAACACAATGCAATTCGTTACTTATTCTGTAATAATGACATCTAATTTGGCACAAAATCTGGTCTAGGTTGTAGATTATTCTGGGCAAGTATTCTGGGGGAGGCTACTTACAAGGTAACACATTACTGTAACGGTTCTTTGGCTTGTTTTCAGCAGAAAGTGCAATTTCTTTGGACTGTGAAGTTCCAACATTTTTCAACTCCTGCAACAAGACAAACACATAATAGTATACGCTTTAAAAACTCCCTGTGAAAGGGACAAACCAAACCTGCTGGGTTGTAATTTAACTTACGTTAGATAAATTGTTTTAATCCAGTTAAATTTATTGATTGAATAAAAAAAGATATCGGCATGATTAAAAAGTTGCTACTCGTATTTTTGGTGTATGCTGACCATTATTTACTACAGATAAAAATGGCATAAAAATATTCAACAGGTTTCCCACGGGTCCTTGAAATCCTTTAAAGTTTGCGAATCTGGGGAAAAAATTTAAGGCCTGGGAAGTTTTTGAAAATATACATACATAGATACAGGTAAATTGAAAGTGCTAGAATCTATTTTATGCAAGACGTTTTTGGAAAAAAATCCATATTATTTCCTGTATAGTGTAGGATAATATCATAAAAATTCTAGACTTTTTAAGCAAAAACTGTGTGCTAAACTGTTCGCTTTAAATGCTTATATCTTCTCTATGCGAATGTTGATTCATACCAAAATGCTTTAATACATGAAAACGTCTCAGTTTACGTATGTAACTGTTGTTCCCTGAGAAAGGAACAAGACGCTGCGTCTCCCTTGCCATACTTACTGCGTCCCTGTAACGCCGTCTTTGGCAATATTTCAGATAGCGATATACTTGCTGACTCCCGCGTCACCCTGTCTTTGTCGTTAAGCCTCACCATTGGTTTAATTTGATATACACATTCAGACGCACTTACCCCTGTGACACAGCGCGAGTTCCCTCGAAAGGGAGGTGTAACAATGTATCTTAAAACATAACACGATGTAACCTTGCTCTTACTTGAAATGTGTCCCCACATTTAGTCCTTGAATTTGAGGGCATTGGACCTGGAAAGCCCTTGAAAGGTCCTTAAATTTGAAGTTAACTAAGGTGTGGGAACCCTGATTCTCACAATACCTGTACATTTACATTAATTTCTCGCTTTTATCTAATGTAACGAAAGGTATACATTTGACCAGTATGTGTGTTGTTCAACAGAATCGATTCTGTGACCTTTGCAATGCTCATATAATGCCATACCAGTTGAGCCACTGGAACACCGTACCTCATACTCTTCAGCGAAACCACAGTTGGAGTCTGCATGCTGCTTCTTAAAATACTCTTCATAAGCTTCAATTTTCAGAGCACTGCTACTTCTAGCCGGAAAAATACAGAAAATAAAAATAAGTCTGAAGTTAAGTGCACACTACAAGATTGAAGGTTTTGCTCTGAACAAATTTAAAGACTTGTTTTCTGGTATTTTGGTGACCACTTGTACACTAAAATGCTTGATCGAAAAAGAAACATTAACTAGAAACTGTAGAGCTCTCAACAGCATAGCTATCTTGAAAGGTAGTACGTAAATATGGTGTAACAATACATTGTGTTACCTTTATTTTGACACTCTCCACATGTTCACGCCCATCTACCTATTTTTTTTTTTAACTTAAAACAACCTATGCGTCAGATTGCAGTGCAACAAAGCGGGTTTAGTAGCGAAAAGACAAGCAGAAAACTGTGTCTGCTGTCTAAATATTAATAAATCAGTCACTATAACGTTACCCCTAAATCGAATCTAAACACTATTTTATCCAAATTTGTTTGAGAACCAGACAACATGCCAACTTGGCAAAAGACTTAATAGACTTATGCGACTAGTTACAACTTCAGAAACTATGAAAGTGCCAGGCACACGTTGCAAATTTTCTACTGTCTGGAGCTTTTTGTCGCAGGCTAGTCACAAACCAGTGAAAACCTTCAGTCTTGTAATGTGTTTTATATAAAAGATTGGAAACAATATACTATGTTGTATAGTGTTACTTACTTTTTGCTTCTGGAAGGAAAAAGAAAATAAGTTTTAAGTATTGCCAATGCCAAATATAATCAAATTATACTTATTAAAACAAAATTGTAAACTTACCTAATTTTATGTATTGGGATGTCTCCAGGTTTTTGACTGTGTTTTGTTCGTCTGAAGGGCAAAACAACACAAACATTTTGGCAAAATCAACTTTGATGGCCCTTAAAGTTTTCTACAAGCATCAGAATTGTGAAGTTAGTTTAACAACTCACCTCCTTAAAAAGATGAATAAAATGAGAATGAAGATGATAAAACACAACACTCCCAGGGATATGCCAACAATCAGCGGAATTAGATTGGGTTCTTTGTGATAAAAATATGGTAAAATTATTAACCATGTGTCCTTTATAAAAATACACTCTAAAATATTTTGGGTCAAATATGTACAAGCCCAAGTGTTGGGTTATAAGTAACAACATAACAATATTTACATTAAGACAACCTAGCATTTGGATTGAATTTACCCAGTGGTTTATTTATAACCCAACAATTGGATTTGTCCATATTCAACCCAGTGCTGGGTTGAAAAGAACTATTGGTTATTATTATTATTATTATTAAATTTTTAACTTGTGCAAGTTATTCAATTATGTTATTCATTTCTGAAGAAAAACATCTCTACAAGTTACAAAAATTAATACAGCTTATAGTTATTATATTAATCATATCACAAGAACCTAAATGACGTACTAGTAGTTACTAAGATGCACATGGAACTGCCTTCTGTCAACATATCTGTTGCAACAACAGTGATACAAAATATGTATCTTTCTCCAGCATTTAGACTAGCGATGATTAAAGTTGTATTATGAATGACTGTATTAATGGCTGGTGTGGCACTCCTGTCTGTTTTGTTAGATATGCGTTGAACTTTAAAGAAAGATCTATATCCTATAGGCTCCTCCCATTGCAGAGTGACAGATGATGTTGTGATATTAGATGCTGTGAGATTCCTGATCACATCTGGCTCTGTAAATAGGAAAGAGAGAAACAACTGATTAATGGGTGGTTTTCATACAAAATCCAATAGAAACAATAGAACATTTGTCAATATTTTTCATATGTTTTGCGCTTTTGGACTAAAACTACAAATGGATGATAAATTATGAAAGCTTAACAGCTCATCTGCCGTTATAATGGATGAGCAGTTACATAATTAAACTATAATGTGCTTGAATGTACAAGTTGAGAATCCCACAAAGTATTGTATTAATGTTTCTAAAGCATCTTTATAAAACAGCCCTCGGATATCAAATCTAAACTTTTTGACCTTTGCAATGATATATAGTATGACAAGTTTAATACCGTTCTTGATCAATCTAATTGATGGTAAACTTAATACTTTGAAATAAAAACAAGTCGGTCTTAAATATATGTAATTGTGAATCCACAAAGTTAAAAAAATTATATGACTAAAAGGCATCGATGAATAATTGCTTTAATATCAGATCTATATCAGGAAATATAAAAGTAGTAAACATACTTAGACAGGTTGTGAAAACAATTGGATCTCCTGTTGAGTTATCTTCTGCAACAGCTGTGATGTAAAATGTGTATTTGACACCAGGAATTAGTCCAGTGATGTTATAGAATGTGTTATGTGTGGTTATATTTCCCTGGTCTGGTTTATCACCAATCCATTGAACTTTAAAGAAAGATCTACTTCCAGAAGGTTCTTCCCATTGCAGAAACACAGATGATGTTGTGATTTTAGATACTGTGTGATCCTTGATCACATCTGGCTCTGTATATTGGAAAAAGACAAACAATTGTTTAATGATTGGTGGTGATATTGCAGAAACTTTTTGATATTTTAAATATTTAACCGTTTCTAAATTAAACCAGGAGAAATTGCATCATCAGTTTAATGTATTTTAATTAAGTTGCAAATTTCCAAGTAATATTATTACATTATTGGATACAAGTAAACTCAGTGGGTTCGAATCCCCTGTGACACACCATTGTGTCCCTGAGCAAGACACTTAACCCATAGTTGCTCCAGAGGCGTGCGACCTCTGACATATATAGCAATTGTAAGTAGCTTTGGATAAAAGCGTTAGCTAAATGAATAAGTAAATAAGTAAGTAAACTCTTTTTTCGCTGAGCTAATGTTATAATTTTAAGTGGAAATTTGCCACGTAATTCAAATACAATTAACTGATGAGGCATTTTGTTTTTTTGAATGACCTCAAACTAAAATCCCTAAAATGTGTTAATTTAGGGTTCAGACTAGAATGCTTAATTAAGAGTAAAAAACAAAATAATTTATTCAAAATCAGATCTTTATCAGGAAACCAGAAGTAGAAAACAGTCATACTGATATAGTTTGAGATAACAACTGGATCTCCTTCTGTTGAGTCATCTCCTGCAACAGCTGTGATGTTAAACGTATAGTTGACACCAGGAGTTAGTCCAGTGATGTTATGGTATAGGTTATGTGTGGTTATATTTCCCCCTGTTGTATCACCAATCCATTGAACTTTAAAGTAAGATCTGTATCCAGAAGGTTCTTCCCATTTCAGAAACACAGATGATGTTGTGATATTAGATACTGTGAGATTCTTGATCACATCTGGCTCTGTATATTGAAAAGAGAGAAACATTGATTTATGGTTGGTTTTGAGATGGGATAAAGGTGTGAAATGATATAGTCATAAATTTTTCATAACATTGGTAGATCAGAGTTTAGTGAGTCTGAGATTATTAATAAGATGTAACTTTACTTGGTTTCACCAAGAAAAATATGAGAACCTAAAATCTCTGAAATGTGTTAATTTTAATGGCATTTATATAAAAATACATGAATCAATATTTAGTTTAAAATCTGATTTATATATAAAAAAAACATTAGAAGGCATACTCGTATAGATTGAGATAAAAACTGAATCTCCTTCTGTCGAGTTATCTCCTGCAACAGCTGTGATGTTAAACGTGTATTTGAAACCAGGAGTTAGTCCAGTGGTGTTATAGAATGTCTTGTTGGTTATGATTATCCCTGGATTATCACCAATCCATTGAACTTTAAAGTAAGATCTGCTTCCAGAAGGTTCATCCCATTGCAGAAACACAGATGATGTTGTGATTTCAGATGCTGTGAGATTATTGATCACATCTGGCTCTGTTTATTGGAAAAAGAAAAGCAATTGTTGAATTATTCGTAGTGATATAAGAGAATAGCGTGTAAATGATATACTATAATACATTTGTTATTGCATTATCTGGTAAATCAGAGTTCATTAAGATTAGTAACAGTTTGTAACTATCTAATTTCAACCAGGAAAATATGAGAACAAAATGTCATCAATGTCAATGTTTAATAATTTGTCAAAATCAGATCAATATCAGCAAAACATACTGGTATAAATTGAGATAACAACTGGATCTCCTTCTGTTGAGTTATCTCCTGCAACAGCTGTGATGATAAACGTGTATTTGAAACCAGGAGTTAGTCCAGTGGTGTTATAGAATGTCTTGTTGGTTATGATTATCCCTGGATTATCACCAATCCATTGAACTTTAAAGTAAGATCTGCTTCCAGAAGGTTCATCCCATTGCAGAAACACAGATGATGTTGTGATTTCAGATGCTGTGAGATTATTGATCACATCTGGCTCTGTTTATTGGAAAAAGAAAAGCAATTGTTGAATTATTCGTAGTGATATAAGAGAATAGCGTGTAAATGATATACTATAATACATTTGTTATTGCATTATCTGGTAAATCAGAGTTCATTAAGATTAGTAACAGTTTGTAACTATCTAATTTCAACCAGGAAAATATGAGAACAAAATGTCATCAATGTCAATGTTTAATAATTTGTCAAAATCAGATCAATATCAGCAAAACATACTGGTATAAATTGAGATAACAACTGGATCTCCTTCTGTTGAGTTATCTCCTGCAACAGCTGTGATGATAAACGTGTATTTGAAACCAGGAGTTAGTCCAGTGGTGTTATAGAATGTCTTGTTGGTTATGATTATCCCTGGATTATCACCAATCCATTGAACTTTAAAGTAAGATCTGCTTCCAGAAGGTTCATCCCATTGCAGAAACACAGATGATGTTGTGATTTCAGATGCTGTGAGATTATTGATCACATCTGGCTCTGTTTATTGGAAAAAGAAAAGCAATTGTTGAATTATTCGTAGTGATATAAGAGAATAGCGTGTAAATGATATACTATAATACATTTGTTATTGCATTATCTGGTAAATCAGAGTTCATTAAGATTAGTAACAGTTTGTAACTATCTAATTTCAACCAGGAAAATATGAGAACAAAATGTCATCAATGTCAATGTTTAATAATTTGTCAAAATCAGATCAATATCAGCAAAACATACTGGTATAAATTGAGATAACAACTGGATCTCCTTCTGTTGAGTTATCTCCTGCAACAGCTGTGATGATAAACGTGTATTTGAAACCAGGAGTTAGTCCAGTGGTGTTATAGAATGTCTTGTTGGTTATGATTATCCCTGGATTATCACCAATCCATTGAACTTTAAAGTAAGATCTGCTTCCAGAAGGTTCATCCCATTGCAGAAACACAGATGATGTTGTGATTTCAGATGCTGTGAGATTATTGATCACATCTGGCTCTGTTTATTGGAAAAAGAAAAGCAATTGTTGAATTATTCGTAGTGATATAAGAGAATAGCGTGTAAATGATATACTATAATACATTTGTTATTGCATTATCTGGTAAATCAGAGTTCATTAAGATTAGTAACAGTTTGTAACTATCTAATTTCAACCAGGAAAATATGAGAACAAAATGTCATCAATGTCAATGTTTAATAATTTGTCAAAATCAGATCAATATCAGCAAAACATACTGGTATAAATTGAGATAACAACTGGATCTCCTTCTGTTGAGTTATCTCCTGCAACAGCTGTGATGATAAACGTGTATTTGAAACCAGGAGTTAGTCCAGTGGTGTTATAGAATGTCTTGTTGGTTATGATTATCCCTGGATTATCACCAATCCATTGAACTTTAAAGTAAGATCTGCTTCCAGAAGGTTCATCCCATTGCAGAAACACAGATGATGTTGTGATTTCAGATGCTGTGAGATTATTGATCACATCTGGCTCTGTTTATTGGAAAAAGAAAAGCAATTGTTGAATTATTCGTAGTGATATAAGAGAATAGCGTGTAAATGATATACTATAGGCTAATACATTTGTTATTGCATTATCTGGTAAATCAGAGTTCATTAAGATTAGTAACAGTTTGTAACTATCTAATTTCAACCAGGAAAATATGAGAACAAAATGTCATCAATGTCAATGTTTAATAATTTGTCAAAATCAGATCAATATCAGCAAAACATACTGGTATAAATTGAGATAACAACTGGATCTCCTTCTGTTGAGTTATCTCCTGCAACAGCTGTGATGTTAAACGTGTAGTTGACACCAGGAGTTAGTCCAGTGATATTATGGGATAGGTTATCTGTGGTTATATTTCCCTCTGTTATATTACTAATCCATTGAACTTTAAAGAAAGATTGGCTTCCAAAAGGTTCGTCCCATTTTAGAAACACAGATGATGTTGTGATATTAGATACTCTGAGATTCATGATCACATCTGGCTCTGTATATTGGAAAAAAACAATTGTTGAATTATTCGTAGTGACATGAGAAAAAAGCGTGGAAATTATATACTATAATATATTTTTCATTGCATTATTTGGCAATTAGAGTTCATTAAGATTAGTACATAGTTGTAACTGTATCTAATTTCAACCAGGAAATCTATGAGAATCTCAAAATCTCGAAAATATGTTAATTTAGGGTTGAGACTACTTTATTAAGATTATAAAAAATGTCATCATTTAATAATCTGTTCAAAATCAAATTAATATCAGAAAACCAGAAGAAGAAAACATACTGGTATACATTGAAATAACAACTGGATCTCCTTCTGTCAGGTTACATGCTGCAAAAGATGTGATGATAAACGTGTATTTGACACCAGGAGTTAGTCCAGTGATGTTATAGGATAGGTTTTCTGTGGTAATATTTCCCTCTGTTAAATCATCAATCCATTGAACTTTAAAGTAAGATCTGTTTCCTAAAGGTTCTTTCCATTCCAGAAACACAGATGATGTTGTGATTTCAGATGCTGTGAGATTTCTGATCACATCTGGCTCTATATATTGGAAAAAGAGAAATTATATACATTACATTTAAACATTGGTAGAGTTCAGTGTGTCTGAGATTAGTATCAGCTGTAACTTTAATTGATTTGATTTCAATGAGAAAAAAAAACCTCAAATCTAAAATCTCTGAACTGTTTATTTAAATGGCAGACTAGTATACTTTATAAAATAAAATTCAATAAAAATACATCAATCAATATTAAGTTTAAAATCTGATCAATAGAAAAACATTAGAAAACGTACTGGTACAGATTGAGGTAAAAACTGGAGCCCCTTCTGTTGAGTTATCTCCTGCAACAGCTGTGATGATAAACGTATAGTTGACACCAGGAGTTAGTCCAGTGATGTTATGGTATGTGTGATCTGTGGTTATATTTCCCTGGTTTGTTTTATTGCCAATCCATTGAATTGTAAAGAAAGATCTGCTTCCAAAAGGTTCATCCCATTGCAGAAACACAGATGATGTTGTGATTTCAGATGCTATGACATTCCTGATCACATCTGGCTCTGTATTTTGGAAAAGAAAAGCAATTGTTAAATGATCGATAGTGAGATGGGAGAAAAGTGTGGAAATTATACAATAATAAATTCTGGTGAATCAGAGTTCATTAAGATTAGTAACCAGTTGTAATTGTATCTAATTTCAACCAGGAAATATACGAGAATCTCAAAATTTCTAAAATGTGTTAATTTAAGGTTCAGACTATGCTATTTTAAGATTATAAAACAAAATTTAATAATTTGTTCAAAATCAAATATATTATAGGAAACCTGGAAGTAGAAAACATACTGGTATAGTTTGAGATAACAACTGGATCTCCTTCGGTCAGGTTACATGCTGCAACAGCTGTGATGATAAACGTGTATTTGACACCAGGAGTTAGTCCAGTGATGTTATAGGAGGTGTTTTCTGTGGTTATATTTCTCTCTGTTTTATCATCAATCCATTGAACTTTAAAGTAAGATCTGTATCCAGAAGGTTCCTCCCATTCCAGAAACACAGATGATGTTGTGATTTCAGATGCTGTGAGATTACTGATCACATCTGGTTCTGTATATTGGAAAAAGAGAAATTATATATATTTTTAACATGCAAACATTGGTAGAGATCAGTGAGTCAGCTGTAACTTTACTAAGTTTCACTGAGAAAAAATCTGAGAACCTCAAATCTAAAATCTCTGAACTATGTGTATTTAAATGGCAGACTAGTATACTTTATAAAATAAAATTCAACAAAAATACATCAATCAATATTAAGTTTAAAATCTGATCAATAGAAAAACATTAGATAACGTACTGGTACAGTTTGAGGTAAAAACTGGATCTCCTTCTGTTGAGTTATCTCCGGCAATAGCTGTGATGATAAACGTATAGTTGACACCAGGAGTTAGTTCAGTGATGTTATGGTATGTGTTATCTGTGGTTATATTTCCCTGGTCTGGTTTATCGTCAATCCATTGAATTTTAAAGAAAGATCTGCTTCCAAAAGGTTCTTCCCATTTTAGAAACACAGATGATGTTGTGATATTAGATACTGTGAGATTCCTGATCACATCTGGCTCTGTATTTTGAAAAGAGAAAAGCAATTGTTAAATGATCGATAGTGAGATGGGAGAAAAGTGTGGAAATTATACAATAATAAATTCTGGTGAATTAGAGTTCATTAAGATTAGTAACAAGTTGTAACTGTATCTAATTTCAACCAGGATATATATGAGAACCTCAAAATTTTTAAAATGTGTTAATTTGGTGTTCAGACTACTATGCTATTTCAAGATTATAAAACAAAATGTCATTATTTAATAATCTGTTCAAAATCAAATCTATTATAGGAAACCTGGAAGTAGTAAACATACTGGTATAGTTTGAGATAACAACTGGATCTCCTTCTGTCAGGTTACATGCTGCAAAAGATGTGATGATAAACGTGTATTTGACACCAGGAGTTAGTCCAGTGATGTTATAGGAGGTGTTTTCTGTGGTTATATTTCTCTCTGTTTTATCACCAATCGATTGAACTTTAAAGTAAGATCTGTATCCAGAAGGTTCATCCCATTCCAGAAACACAGATGATGTTGTGATTTCAGATGCTGTGAGATTCCTGATCACATCTGGTTCTGTATATTGGAAAAAGAGAAATTATATATATTTTTAAAATTTAAACATTGGTAGAGATCAGTGAGTCTAAGATTATTATCAGCTGTAACTTTAAGTTTCACTGAGAAAAAATCTGAGAACCTCAAATCTAAAATCTCTGAACTGTTTATTTAAATGGAAGACTAGTATACTTTATAAAATAAAATTCAACAAAAGTACATCAATCAATATTAAGTTTAAAATCTGATCAATAGAAAAACATTAGAAAACGTACTGGTACAGTTTGAGGTAAAAACTGGATCTCCTTCTGTTGAGTTATCTCCGGCAATAGCTGTGATGATAAACGTATAGTTGACACCAGGAGTTAGTCCAGTGATGTTATGGTATGTGTTATCTGTGGTTATATTTCCCTGGTCTGGTTTATCGTCAATCCATTGAATTTTAAAGAAAGATCTGCTTCCAAAAGGTTCTTCCCATTTTAGAAACACAGATGATGTTGTGATATTAGATACTGTGAGATTCCTGATCACATCTGGCTCTGTATTTTGAAAAGAGAAAAGCAATTGTTAAATGATCGATAGTGAGATGGGAGAAAAGTGTGGAAATTATACAATAATAAATTCTGGTGAATTAGAGTTCATTAAGATTAGTAACAAGTTGTAACTGTATCTAATTTCAACCAGGATATATATGAGAACCTCAAAATTTTTAAAATGTGTTAATTTGGGGTTCAGACTAGAGGTCTTCACGGGTCCACTTAGATCCGAAAACCCGAGGTCCGACCCGAGACCCGATCGGGTTCGGGTCTAAAAGTTTCACATGTGCCTCGGACACGGGTCGGGTACAATAATAGCGGCATCGGGTCTCGGGTAATTTAAAAATGAATGTGTTTTTTCTGAACGGACCCGAGAAGACCCGAACTCTCTCGCCTGTGTGCGTCAATGTCCTTTTCAAACCTCTCATCTGTTTGCCAAGAGCGCTTGCGACATTGTGTGGTTGTCGGAAGGTTCATTTTCGTTGAGACAAACACGTCAGTCAATTAAAAATGTACATTTTAGCGGTTACGTTGGTGTCGTCGTCAGATAACAAAGTAAAACGAATGGAGCAGCTCGCCAAATTGGTTGCAAGGCCACCGGAGTTTCTTTCTGTCTGACTGCTGCGCGTGGGTCTGCAGAATGCACACACGTCAGTGCCATTTACATTCGGTTCCAGTCGGGTTAAAAAAAAATTTTCACTAGTTCGGGTTGGACTCGGGTCTAATTTTCTCGGGTTTGTCTCGGGTCGGGTCTTTCTTTAAAAAAAAATGTATTTATGCACGTCGGGTTCGGGTATGAAGTGATTCGGGTCATTTCGGGTCGGGTACATTTCTTTGGACCCGAGAAGACCTCTAGTTCAGACTAGAGCTGCAACTATCGACTATTTTTTCAACCGATTAATCTATCGATTAATTTTTCGATTAATCGAATAGTCTAATGATTTTTTTATACATATAATTCCCCAACAAATAATAAATGTAACATCTGCCATTAACGCCAACATTTTATTTAAGCATTTTCTTAATTAAACAAACACACAAACCAAAATTTTCAACATGAAAAATAAAGTGGCAGTGCCACTTTAAAAGAGGCATTATTCACCTTAAACAATAAAATAGGCATATATTAATATTTTAAACATTAGTTTATGATTAGTACATGCATTAACTCAGCATTAGTTCAGACTGAAGTAAAAATAAGTTCATTGTGATTCATGAACCCTTATATAAGATGTAATGGTTATATTATTACTGTTAATATTATTACTATTAGTAGTACTGCATTCTCATTTAACTTTAACATTTAACTTTTCTTAAGTTCCGGGTAAAAAACAAGTTCAGTTAGTATGATCTTCTAATATTTTATAAACAGCGTTTACGCCGCTGTTACTTTAAATAAACGCATGTCAGGAATACCTTACAAGACGAGCTTCTGTAATATCTGCGCACATATTCGCAAAAAAGACGTTCATTGGGAACTCCGCACTGCCAGCTGGCTTTCAGTGCACGCGGGCACATGCCTATCAGTTCTCAATGTGACAGTAACTTATTATTTCATAACTTCTTAATATAAAAACATGTCCTGCTCTTTATTTACTGTTTCAACATACTGCCCAGAAGCGATGCAATGTCACGTCTGTCAGGCGTCTCGCAGCTCGTATTAAACGAAGATGTAAACGCAGCTGTATTAAGCACAATATGTATTGATTCTATTGTTTATAGAGTAAGTGTATAAAAACTTACTGTAATAGTTCAAATTCTTACGCTGACGTCTCGTCATTTTGAGGTCGGAGAGCTCCAGGTTTTCTTCTTTTAAGATGATCATACACAGGTGTTGCGCTGCTGTGGTATGCCATTTCAGTTTTACACAGTATGTGTTTTATTTGGTCTCTGCTTAAAGTATTCCCACACTTTTGATCGCGTTCTGTCTGTTTGGTATAACACTTGTATCACCCGGTCGGAGCTGAAGCCGCCTTCATTTCAAAATGTAAACAGTGCGACGCATCGACGCATTTCCGGCAAATCGACGTAATTACGTAATCGACTACGTCGACGCGTCGTTCCAGCCCTAGTTCAGACTACTATGCTATTTTAAGATTATAAAACAAAATGTCATTATTTAATAATCTGTTCAAAATCAAATCTATTATAGGAAACCTGGAAGTAGTAAACATACTGGTATAGTTTGAGATAACAACTGGATCTCCTTCTGTCAGGTTACATGCTGCAAAAGATGTGATGATAAACGTGTATTTGACACCAGGAGTTAGTCCAGTGATGTTATAGGATGTGTTTTCTGTGGTTATATTTCTGTCTGTTTCATCACCAATCCATTGAACTTTAAAGTAAGATCTGTATCCAGAAGGTTCCTCCCATTTTAGAAACACAGATGATGTTGTGATATTAGATACTGTGAGATTCTTGATCACATCTGGCTCTGTTTTGGAAAGAGAGGAATTAAAAAAGAATATATAAAAAAAAAAACATTGGTAGATCAGATTTCAGTGAGTCTGAAATTATTAAGCTGTAACTTTACTTGGTTTCACTAAGAACCTCAAATCTAAAATCTTTGAAATGTGTTAATTTAAATGGCAGACTACTGGTTTATGATAATACAACAAAAAACATCAATCAATATTAAGTTTAAAATCTGATCTATATTTGAAAAACATTAGAAAACATACTGGTACAGTTTGAGATAAAAACTGAATCTCCTTCTGTCAAGTTATCTCCTGCAACAGCTGTGATGTTAAACGTGTATTTGACACCAGGAGTTAGTCCAGTGATGTTATAAGATGTGTTATTGGTTATGATTATCCCTGGATTATCACCAATCCATTGAACTTTAAAGTAGGATCTGTTTCCAGAAGGTTCGTCCCATTGCAGAAACACAGATGATGTTGTGATATCAGATTCTATGAGATTCTTGATCACATCTGGCTCTGTATATTGGAAAAATGGAAGCAATTATTGAATTATCCGTAGGGGTACTATAATACAATTTTCATTTCATTATCTGGTAAATTAGAGTTTATCTAAATTATTATTAACGAGTTGTAACTGTATCTAATTTCAGAAAACATATGAGAACCTACAAACTAAAATCTCCAAAATGTGTTAATTTGGGTTCCCTTTCAAGGGATACTTGACGCTGTGTCATGTAATGACATTATGAGGAACGCTATGCAGCGTGACGCGCGTGAATATTGTGTCAACTAGGTCTATATATAGACGCCGGCGGATGACGTCAAGAGTGACGTGGCAACGCGAGGCTATAAATATGCGGAAATAATATAGGTCAAACAGCTTCTGCTATTTCAGCGAACGCTTGTGTGAATGTGTCTAAATCTATATCTAGTGAGATTAGATTAGATTAGTTTAAAAAACTAGGGAAACATGGATAAGAGAAAGGGAATTAGAAGTGTGTTACCCCCTGTCCTAGAATATTATTGACAGGGATAGCACGAGCTTTGTGTGTGTGTGTTTGGTGCGGACTACACGCACGCTTTCCCCCGAGGGGGAGGCGTGCGGGCATTGTGAGAAAATACCATTCAAATGCTCCGCTCTCGATGGGTTTTCGCAAGCGTGGTTCAATGGGTGCCCGTGAGCGGCTTCACCCGTTTATCCGCGAGTGTTGTGAATTACTCTAGTTCTGAGGATCTAGATGTAATTAATGTTTATACAGAAAACAAACCCCGCAAGCCTTGTGGTTTAACGGGTGCCCGTGAGCGGCTTCACCCGTTTTTATCCGCGAGTGTTGTGAATTACTCTAGTTCTGAGGATCTAGATGTAATTAATGTTTATACAGAAAACACAAAGCTTACTGATTTATACCCTTTCTCCATGTTACGAAGAACTATTATGTTGTGACCCGATCGGCTGTAACAATCTAATATTGACTTTACTGACCAGCACAAAGTGAAGGCTGCCAGTGAACTTGACGAAAGAGGTTTAACTTTCTTCCCTGATTTACACTGATAAGTTTTTAAACGGAAGACCATGCAGATATGCAGATAAGTTTTTAAACGGAAGACCATGCAGATATGCAGACTCCTCTAATTTATTGTTAAACACATCAGCGAGTTTCTTAACCCTTTTTGGGGGGGTTTTAAATAATGCAGATACGGCAAATGCCCGTATTGAAAGTATCTCGCGGTTTATTTGTTGCGAGAGACAGCAACAATATAAATGGATTAACAAGTTTATATGGTCGCGGGTCGCGCTGGAGCATGCCTTCGCAATATTGGCATTCTTCACGCATATCAAGCAGATATTGTATGAATTAAAGGGTGAACCTGAATCCTGTAATATTAGATGAGCTCAGGAGAGCGGCGGAGCTTTCTCTCCGTGCTACTAAAGAAACGGGTTTTTCCTCGTCGCAGTTTCCCCGAGAATCTGCATCTAAACAGTATTAATCAACATACAGATAACAAAAACAGAGTGTTGTCTCTCGTGCCCCCCTCTCCCTCAGAGAGCTTGGGGGACGAAACAACAACCAGCAACCAGAGAGGCATATAAGGCTGATCTGAGAGCAGTCATTGTCTCAAAATCATAAAGCTGCGTTAAAGGGGACCTGTCGTTCACAAGTGGCCTCTTAGGGCACTTTTCATAGAGCACAGATAAAACCTGTGCCCGATGTGCCCTCACATACAAAATAGTTTGTTAACCCCTTATGTTCCGTCTTCATTAAAGAAGACCTAATTTTTGTCTCCATTAAAAAAGACATATAAAAAAGAACAATAGGGTTTTTCTTAGTAGCTCAGCTGTGCCCTGCCGGTCCTCCGCTTCAGGGCAGTGAGCATTCTGGAGTCAATCTCCTTTTTAGTGCATTTTTCCATGAGTGGAGAAAATTAAAAAATGTCACAAAATGGCTGCTAGAGGTTATAGAGAAAGGCTACATAATTCAGTTTGTTTCCCATCCTCCCAGGTTCGGAGGGGTTTTACCCACCGAGGTGGGCCCCGGAAAAAGACCACCTTATTAAAGGAATAGGTCATTGCTTTATAGCCATTATTTTATTGTACCAAAGAAGGATGGAGGGCTGAGGCCTATTTAGATCGATCTCTGAAGAGATAAAAATTCTAAAACTGACAATTCCTTTTATTGTGGCGTTAATCAGGTCTGAGGACTGGTTCGTCATGATAAGGACCCCTATGTCCATATATCTATCCTCCTGCAGCATCTGGAAATCCCAGGTTTGCTTTCGGGGGCAAACCATACCAATATCGGGTTCTGCCGTTCAGAGTAGTTCTTTCACAGCGCATAATGCATGGATTTAACCCTTGCTCCTCTGAGACTTCAAGGGATCCAAATACTTAATTACATAGACTATTGGCTTGTGTTAGTCCAGTCTCGAGACATGGCAGTTCGGCATCGAGATGTCGTCCTTGCCCATATGAAGCGCCTAGGGCTACGGAACAACGCCAAAAAGGGCATTTTAACCCACTAGCAGAAAATATTATTTCTTTGGGTAACTTGGGACTCAGTGAGGATGTAGGCACGTATGTCTCCTACACACACAGAGTCGATCCTGGCATCAGTGTCTAGGATCAGATAAGGCCAATTTTACACCGTAAAGCACTTTCTAGAGTGTTAGGTCTGTTGGCGGCAGCATCTAGTATTAGGGAGGCCTGAGGTCGCGCCCTCTATACAGACTGGCGCATCAGGTTCTCCTTTGGTCTCACAGGAAAATTTTTTGTCATTCAGACATCCCCAGGGTCCAGAATGTGAGAGCAGACACCCTGTCGAGGCAGGGGCTGAGGTTGTAAAGCCCATACTATTCGAAAGATTATGGTTTAAAATGGAGATTACTCCAGATTTAAGATCCACTATTTCTGTTTTTATGCTCCTATTATTAAGGGCTCTTTTTAGTGTTTCGAAAGCCCTTTTCATGGCCTCTTTCAAACACATTTGACTTATGTGCAGATACATTTCTGTCACTGAAGTTAGCCTTTTTATTAGCCATCATAGTTCAACAGGTGCCCGCAAGTCGGCTTCATCCGTTTTAACCGTGAGGGCTGTGAATTACTCTAGTTCTGAGGATCTAGATGTAATTAATGTTTATACATAAAACACAAATGAGCTCCACACGAAATTAAAACTATTTTAAATGGAGACTATTCACTACTCGGTTTAGTGACAAAAATGTATTTCCAAACTGCCCAGTGGCTTCAGTTCTGGAATTTTTACAAAATCGGTTTTCATCCGGTTTATATCCATTTACTACCAGAGTATAGGCTGCGGCTATCTCTGTGTCTATGCTCCTATTTCTAAGGGTTCTATCTGTAGTGCTTCAAAAGCCCTTCTCATGGCCTCTTTCGAACACATTTGACTCATGTACAGATACATTTCTGTCACTGAAGTTAGCCTTTTTTATTAGCCATCATGGTTCAACGGGTGCCCGCGAGTCGGCTTCACCCGTTTTAACTGTGGGCTGTGAATTACTCTAGTTCTGAGGATCTAGATGTAATTAATGTTTATACAGAAAAACACAAATGGGGTCCAGATGAAATTAAGGCTATTTTAAATGGAGGCTATTCACTACTCGGGGTAGTGACAAACATTTACTTCCAAACTGCCCATTGGCTTCAGTTCTGGAATTTTTACAATACCGTTTTTTCATCCGGTTTATATCCATTTACTACCAGAGTATAGGCTGCGGCTATCTCTGTTTTTATGCTCTTATTACTAAGGGCTCTATCTGTAGTTGTTTCGAAAGCCCTTCTCATGGCCTCTTTCGAACACATTGATTCATGTACAGATAAAGTTCTGTCACTGAAGTTAGCCTTTTTATTAGCCATCACTTCTCTGAGGAGAGTGAGTGACTTCTTATTCATGCCTGGAGTTCGCTTCAGACGAATTAAGGCTATTTTAACTACCTGGTGTAGTGACGACATATTTAGTTCCAAACTGCCCAGTGGCTTCAGTTCTGGAATTTTTACAATACCGGTTTTTTATCCGGTTTATACCCAGAGTATATGCTGAGGCTATCTCTGGTTTCACACTCGTATCCCTGAGGGCTCTATGGGTAGTAGCATCACTTCTCTGAGGAGAGTGAGTGACTAACAAGCTTATCAGCTGCTTCTTCATGCCTGGAGTTTCGCTCCAGGCGACATTTAAGGCTGTTTTATTTAAAAAAGTAGAGATTATTCACTACTCTGTGTAGTGACAAACATTTACTTCCAAACTGCCCACTGGCTTCAGTTCTGGAATTTTTACAATACCGGGTTTTCATCCGGTTTATATCCATTTACTATCGGAGTATATGCTGCGGCTATCTCTGCCTTCACGCCTTATTGGGTGGTACATTTAGGATGAGGCCTCCTGCTCAAATCAGATTTCCAGTATGGGACCTGGCAGTAGTTCTGAAAGGGGTTCTTTATGGCACCTTTCGAACCCATTAACTTGTGTACAGTTAAGTTTCTGTCACTGGAGTTAGCCTTTTTATTAGCCATCACTTCTCCGAGGAGAGTGGGCAACTTCCAAGCTTATCAGCTTCTTCTCTATCCTGGAGTTTGCTTCAGGACATATTAAGGCTATTTGCACCCAAGACCGGGTTATGTTCCCAAGGTTCCTAGCAATGTGGCTAGAACATTGGTCTTTCAGGCTTTTTCATCCTCCTCCTCAAGAGTCGGCGGATCAACAGAGGCTACATCTTCTATGCCCTGTGGGGTTTTTAAAGGTTTACATTAATAGATCTTCCACCTTAGAAGATCCAACCAACCTTTGGTCTGTGTTTGGTTCTCCAAGAGAGAACATTCTTCCTCTAAACAAACAATCAATAATTGATTGTGGAGGCTATTTTTATAGCGTATGAGGTGCACATTATGTTTTCACCTCTGCGAAAATTAGGGCACACTCGACTAGGAGTATGGCGTCTTATCTGGCCCCTTTGTCAGGGACCTCCATGCTTTGTGGTGTGGCGGGATAATCTCCCCCACACATTTTTATGAGGTATTATGATTTTAGACCTCCCTTTTCTACCGGGATCTCAGGTCTTTATGTCTTAAGTTGTGCGTAGACACCTTCACACTTACAGACAGTCACAATTAATTATGGCGTAGTGGGTATCTCGTTCCCCATAATGTCATTACATGACACAGCGTCAAGTATCCCTTGAAAGGGAACGTCAGGTTACGACTGTAACCGTGGTTCCCTGAGATAGGGAACGAGACGCTGTGTCCCTTTGCCATAACTCCTTGTGCCTGTAGCATTCGCTTCAATTTTAACAGAAGCTGTTTGACCTA
Organism: Misgurnus mizolepis; assembly: GCA_025389145.1. Lineage (NCBI taxonomy): Eukaryota > Metazoa > Chordata > Actinopteri > Cypriniformes > Cobitidae > Misgurnus > Misgurnus mizolepis. Next base: position 37,952,820 of record JAIFKI010000012.1, on the reverse strand, counting down.
TATTATTTCCGCATATTTATAGCCTCGCGTTGCCACGTCACTCTTGACGTCATCCGCCGGCGTCTATATATAGACCTAGTTGACACAATATTCACGCGCGTCACGCTGCATAGCGTTCCCCATAATGTCATTACATGACACAGCGTCTCGTTCCCTATCTCAGGGAACCACGGTTACAGTCGTAACCTGACGGTTTAGACTATTATGCTTTATTAAGATTATAAAAAATTTCATCATTTAATAATTTTTTTACAATCAGATCTATATCAGGAAACCTAGAAGAGGAGAACATACTGGTATAGTTTGAGATAGCAACTGGATCTCCTTCTGTCGAGTTATCTCCTGCAACAGCTGTGATGTTAAACGTGTATTTGACACCAGGAGTTAGTTCAGTAATGTTATGGGATATGGTATCTGTGGTTATATTTCTCTCCGTTTTATCACCAATCCATTGAACTTTAAAGTAAGATCTGTTTCCAGAAGGTTCTTGCCATTGCAGAAACACAGATGATGTTGTGATTTCAGATGCTGTGAGATTCCTGATCACATCTGGCTCTGTATATTGAAAAAAGGGAAATTATAAAATATATATTTTTAAATATTGGTGGATCAGAGTTTAGATAGTCTTTATTAATCTGAAAATGTACTTAGTTTCACTGAGAAACAATATGAGAACCTCAAATCTAAAATCTCTGAAATATGTTAAATTAATTGGCAAACTACTACTTTATGAAAATACAACAAAAATACATCAATCAATATTTAGTTTAAAATCTGATTTATATTAGAAAAACATTAGAAAACATACTGGTATAGATTGAGATAAAAACTGGAGCTCCTTCTGTTGAGTTATCTCCTGCAACAGCTGTGATGTTAAACGTGTATTTGACACCAGGAGTTAGTCCAGTGATGTTAAAGGATGTGTTATAGGTTATGCTTGTGTTTGTTTTATCACCAATCCATTGAACTTTAAAGTAAGATCTGCTTCCAGAAGGTTCATCCCATTTTAGAAACACAGATGATGTTGTGATTTCAGATGCTGTGAGATTCCTGATCACATCTGACTCTGTATATTGAAAAGAGAGAAGCAATTGATTAATGGTTGGTATTGAGGTGGGATAAAGGCGTGAAATTATATAACAATTAATTTTTTTGTAACACTGTTAGATTAGAGTTCAGTGAGTCTGAGATTATCAGCTGTAACTATACCTTATTTCACTCAGAAATATATGAGATAATCTTTTCTCTGAAATGTGTTTATTTAGATGACATACTACTACGCTTTATGGAGATAAACAACAAAAAGGCATCAATCAATAATTAGTCTAAAATTGGATCTACATCAAAAAAACAATGTAAAAACGTACTGGTATAGATTGAGATAGCAACTGAATCTCCTTTTGTTGAGTTATCTCCTGCAACAGCTGTGATGATAAACGTGTAGTTGACACCAGGAGTTAGTCCAGTGATATTATGGGATAGGTTATCTGTGGTTATATTTCTCTCTGGTTTATCACCAATGCATTGAACTTTAAAGAAAGATCTGTATCCAGAAGGTTCTTCCCATTTTAGAAACACAGATGATGTTGTGATATTAGATACTGTGAGATTCCTGATCACATCTGGCTCTGTATTTTGAAAAGAGAAAAGCAATTGTTAAATGATCGGTAGTGAGATGGGAGAAAAGTGTGGAAATTATACAATAATAAATTCTGGTGAATCAGAGTTCATTAAGATTAGTAACCAGTTGTAACTGTATCTAATTTCAACCAGGATATATATGAGAACCTCAAAATTTTTAAAATGTGTTTAAGGTTCAGACTACTATGCTATTTTAAGATTATAAAACAAAATTTCATCATTTAATAATCTGTTCAAAATCAGATCTTTTATTGGAAACCAGAAGTAGAAAACATACTGGTATAGTTTGAGATAACAACTGGATCTCCTTCTGTCAGGTTACATGCTGCAAAAGATGTGATGATAAACATGTGGTTGACACCAGGAGTTAGTCCAGTGATGTTATAGTAGGTGTTGTTGGTTATGATTATCCCTGGATTGTCACCAATCCATTGAACTTTAAAGTAAGATCTGTTTCCAGAAGGTTCTTCCCATTTTAGAAACACAGATGATATTGTGATTTCAGATGCTGTGAGATTCTTGATCACATCTGGCTCTGTATATTTGAAAGAGAAATGATACAGTAATGATTTCTTCTAGGGGTGGGCGATATGACCAAAATCTTCACAATAGGATTCATTTTATATCATGATAACGATATGTATCACGGTAGACTTTTTTATGTTTTAATAAGGTTTTTCTGGTATTAAAATCTTTAATACCATAGAAATGTTCATAATACTCACAAAAACCTTATAAAAGCATAAAAAGAAGATAAAAACAAACAAAACTCAAGTTCTCTGAAGATAAACATGTAAATTTGGTCAAGAGCAGTGAAAGATTTTCTCTCAATGCTGTTTGATAAACATGAGTGACAGACAGGAGCAAAATTAGGTAACTTCCCCTTTAACTCTTTCACCGCCATTGACGAGATATCTCGTCAATTAAGAGAAAACGCTTCCCCGCCAATGACGAGATTTTCCATCTTTCCGCAATACCGCAACTTTTTAAACCCGGAAGTATTGCCCTATGGCAAGCGGCTGCATGTCCGTGTCTGTTTTAAAGATCGCTCTGAATGGGATCTCTATGAAAAGTCTGTCACAAAAATGGAATTATCTCTGCTTTTTGCACAAAATGTGGTGTTTTTGCAGAAACCTACCCATATTCAAAAGCTGATTACAAAAGAACCACTGAAGGTAGGATGAAACGTTTTTTTTTTTTTTTGAAAGCAGAGGGTCTGTTCTTTCATTTGGTATATTGTATTTTTATATATTTAAAGAAGAACATTTTCTGGAAGGCATTAAACTTTGGTGAAAATCATGAAAAACGCTGGCGCTGGCTGGCAACTTTTTTTAAAAACGCTGGCGGTGAAAGAGTTAAGACCGGATCCAATGTACTGTTACACATGCATTTTCTCTTTAGCCCTAAAGCCCTAAATGGTCTTGTTTATGAGGATTCTTGTAAAGACGGGAATTTTGACGCATATATGTATGTAAGGCCAATAAAGCGAGAAAAATGCTCACGAGCTTAATGAGCAGCGGTTGCGCGACTTGGGCGCTCCTCACACACAGAAAGAGGGCACGCATATAGATCTGTTGTTTGTGTTTCAATGTCTTAAAATAACTTGTTTTAAAATTGCAGTGCTTAAATACGTGTACAAACGTTACGTTTTTGTGACCACGTACACAGTTTCTTCATAACATTGGTAAATCAGAGTTCATTAAATCTCTAAATCTCTTCATTAAAAGCTCTAACTGTCAGGATCCTGTTAGGATCTTGCCTTGTCTTAGTTTATAGTTCATGTAACAGGGGGTGCTTGCAAAAGTCAAGGAAGGATCCTCAGAAGCCAGAATTTCGTGGATGCTACGTCATCGCTCCAATGTAGTGGATCCTCGGAATTTCAACCAAGGACTGAGTCCTTCGTCGAAAAATATACCATATAAAGGAAAGGATGCATATGTGTATCATTTGCGCTCTCAAATCACCCACAATCCTATGCATGCAGCGCCAAAAGCACACCTTTTTACTGACGTACACTGTCAGAAAAAAAGGTACAAAACTGTACATTTTTGTCGCTGGGGTGGTACCCCAAGGTACCGTTTTGTACCTCTACAGGTATATAAAAATAATACAATGTTGTACCTTTTGGGGTATATTACTGTTCCTTAAGGATCTATTTTGTACTTTTAAAGGTACAATTAACAGTTTTGTACCCCTAAAATTTAACTGGTACAAAATTGTTCCTTAAGGTACACAATTGGTCCATAGAGTATAATATTGTACCCCATAAGGTACAACATTTCAATGTGTTTTATACCCATAAAGGTACAAAATGGTACCTTTTACGGTACCACCCCAGCGACAGAAAAAGGAACAACTTTGTAAATTTTTTTCTGACAGTGTAATGATGCAATAACGTGCACTTGCTAGCCTGTTCCATTTACGTGTTCTCCGAATGCTAAAAAAGAGCCTCGCCTAGCCTCTGAAGGAAGTGACTTATAAGGACCAGTCGTGCCAAGGAAGTATCCTTGGCATTGCAAAACAGCTAGGGTTCTGACAGTACCATGTTTTGTGTGAAGGCACGTGACCTTGTTCATTGGGCCATGTGCTTTCCCTGTCTCGTCTATGACCCGCCCCCTCGTCTCCTCGTTAATTATCCTTATTATTGTTTGATTCTTATCACCGAACCCCCTTTTGATTTGGTCCCTTATTTAATGCCCTTGTGTTTGCTGTCCTGTGCTCGTTCGTTTTGTATTTGCCTGCATGTAGTCAGGCTAAATCTAGTCTAGTGTTTATGGCTAATGTTTAGTCAAGTCTACTTTAGTGTTTAGTCTGTCCAGTGTTTCAGTATCTTGTTTAATGTGGTTTGCTCCCTCGTGGGTTTTGTTTTTTTGTTTTGTCTTGTGAAATAAAGTGTTTGTTATCCTGACATCTTTTGCATTTGGGTTCTCATCTGTAATCCCTGACAGTAACTTTCCTTAGTTTCACTCATATAAATATTAGAACCGCAAAAACAAAATTCTCTGAAATGTGGTAGAGAACTGTGCTTTATGAAGGTTATTAAAAACAAAAACACCAATCAATAATTTGACTACAATCAGATCTATGTCAGGTAACAAAAGTAGAAAACGTACTGGTATAGTTTGAGATAAAAACTAGATCTCCTTCTGTCGAGTTGTCTCCTGCGACAGCTGTGATGTTAAACGTGTATCTGACACCAGGAGTTAGTCCAGTGATGTTATAAGATGTGCTATAGGTTATGCTTGTGTTTGTTTTATCACCAATCCAATGAACTTTAAAGTAAGATCTGCTTCCAGAAGGTTCTTCCCATTTTAGAAACACAGATGATGTTGTGATTTCAGATGTTTTAGGATTTTTGATCACATCTGGCTCTGTATTGAGAGAGAAAGAGAAGCAATTAAACAATTAATTTTCAGCTGTGACATGTGATACATTTGTGGAAATGATACAATAATTCATTTTACTTAGAAAAGAAAGAATCTGAGATAACCTCAAAACTACTCTGAAATCCACTTGGCAGTTTACTATGCTTTGTGAAAAGATTATACAACAAGTAGGCATCAGTCAATAAGTAGTTTAAAATCTGATCTATATTTGAAAAACATAAAAGTAAACATACTTGTAAAGTTTGAGATAATAACGGGATCTCCTTCTGTCGAGTTATCTCCTGCAACAGCTGTGATGTTAAACGTGTATTTGACACCAGGAGTTAGTTCAGTGACATTATAGGATGTGTTGTTGGTTATGATTATCCCTGGATTATCACCAATCCATTGAACTTTAAAGTAAGATCTGTTTCCAGAAGGTTCATCCCATTGCAGAAACACAGATGATGTTGTGATATCAGATACTTTGAGATTATTGATCACATCTGGCTCTGTATTGAGAGAGAAGCAGTTAAACAAATAATGATCAGCAATGAGATGGGGTAAATGTGTTGAAATTATACAAATATTTATTTTTTACAACATTGTTTGATAGGTCAGTGAGTATGAGATTGTTAATAAGCTGTTCAGTTAGGGCTCAACACAAAAATTTATTTGATCGTGCCAGTGGTTTAAATTTTCACTGGCCCCTAGGGCTGTCACTTTTTATTCGATATTCGAATATGCATTCGAACATGACGTGAAATATCCCTTTTCGAACTATAAATAAACCATCCGGTTTTTTAAATGCCATGTGTAGCGCATTTTTTACAGTAACACCTCGTAATAGGAAGGAGGCTGAGTGTGAGACCGACGACAGCAACTGTGCGCAAGAGAGGGAATCAAATAGGACCAAAATGAACCTCATGTGCATGTCAAGATAGATTTATAGTTTGTATATAAAATGACATATTGTTTATAGTGTTAAATATTATAGCAGAATAAAAAGCTTGTGTTAATACGTTCGCCTTATGAAATAAGCATGTATGAAGATAATTTCATCATTTTTACAACGCAATGTAAACTTTATATAAAACAACAACAGCATTTGTCATGTAAATGGATTTGAAATGATCATGTGCTGACTGTTGCGCGTCACATTGACGACAAGTAAGATCTGCTTAACTCAGCGGTAAGTTTAATTTCATCTCAAGTATCAAAGGGTTTGTGCTCTCTATCATTGAAAACGGGCAAGCAAACAGCATGCGCAGGGTTTATGTACTTGTCAATGACAGCTCACAAACGCGTGGGATAGGCTATGTATGTGTGCTGCTTGTCAATGAGATTACTTCTCACTAACACACTCAAGCGTGGCTTGTCAATGACGGGCATTAAATCCGCGGAATTCCGCTGAGTTTTCTGCCGAAATCTGCAGGCGCGAATTCCGTTTGCGTCTGCCTACAGTATATACTCCTGCTGCAATTTAAGTTGTCACGTTATTGTTTGTAATATATATACACACACACACACACACAACAGACATGTTCCAACGAAAAAAGGCTCCCAACTTTCTGCTTAACCTGTACACTGACAGCAAACTGTGCAAAATATTGCATTGTTTCTTTCATCGTGTTTTACCCAAGTAAATGTCTGCTTCCAAGATGTTAAATATTATACATTGATGAAAATATATTTTAGTGACTGAGGGTGAAGCACTGGCCTGATCAGGCAAGTGACAATACTTTTTACTGGCCCGAACATCTTTCACGCTTGCCCCGGGCCACCGGGCAGTCCTTTATGTTGAGCCCTGACAGTAATAATAATTCATTTCATAAAACATAATTTGTGATAACCTCAAAACTACTCTGAAATTCACATGGCAGTCTACAATGCATCATGAAAGGATTATACAACAAGTAGGCATCAATCAACAAGTAGCTTAAAATCTGATCTATATAAGGAAACATAAAAGTAAACATACTGGTAAAGTTTGAGATAATAACTGGATCTCCTTCTGTTGAGTTATCTCCTGCAACAGCTGTGATGTTAAACCTGTATTTGACACCAGGAGTTAGTCCAGTGACTTTATAGGATGTGTTGTTGGTTATAATTATCCCTGGTTTATCACCAATCCATTGAATGTTAAAGTAAGATCTTTTTCCAGAAGGTTCATCCCATTGCAGAAACACAGATGATGTTGTGATATTAGATACTTTGAGATTATTGATCACATCTGGCTCTGTATTGAAAAAAGAGAAGCAAATTACCAAATACTCATCAGATGTGAGATGGGATAAAGGTGTGGTAATGGTACAATAATTCATTTTAGAAAATATACGAATTTGACATAAACTACTGTAAAAATCGCTTGGCAGTCTATTATGCTTTATGAAAAGATTATACAACAAGTAGGCATCAATCAACAAGTAGCTTTAAATCTGATCTATATTAGGAAACATAAAAGTAAACATACTGGTAAAGTTTGAGATAATAACTGGATGTCCTTCTGTCAAGTTATCTTCTGCAACAGCTGTGATGTTAAACGTGTATTTGAAACCAGGAGTTAGTCCAGTGACTTTATAGGATGTGTGATTGGTTATGATTATTCCTGGTTTATCATCAATCCATTGAATTTTGAAGTAAGATCTTATTCCAGAAGGTTCATCCCATTGCAGAAACACAGATGATGTTGTGATATCAGATACTTTGAGATTATTGATCACATCTGGCTCTGTATTGAGAAAGAGATGCAAATGACCAAATAATGGTCAGATGTGGGATGGGATAAAGGTGTGGAAATGATACAATAATTCATTTTAGAAAATATACGAATTTGAGATAATCTCAAAACTACTGTGAAATTCACTTGGCAGTCTACTATGCTTTATGAAAATATTATACAACAAGTAGGCATCAATCAACAAGTAGCTTAAAATCTGATCTATATTAGGAAACATAAAAGTAAACATACTGGTAAAGTTTGAGATAATAACAGGAACTCCTTCTGTCGAGTACTCTCCTGCAACAGCTGTGATGTTAAACGTGTATTTGAAACCAGGAGTTAGTCCAGTGACTTTATAGGATGTGTTGTTGGTTATGATTATTCCTGGTTTATCACCAATCCATTGAACTTTAAAGTAAGATCTTTTTCCAGAAGGTTCATCCCATTGTAGAAACACAGATGATGTTGTGATATCAGATGCTTTGAGATTATTGATCACATCTGGCTCTGTATTGAGAAAGAGAAGCAAATTACCAAATAATGGTCAGATGTGAGATGGGATAAAGGTGTGGAAATGGTACAATAATTCATTTTAGAAAATATACGAATTTGAGATAATCTCAAAACTACTGTGAAATTCACTTGGCAGTCTACTATGCTTCATGAAAATATTATACAACAAGTAGCTTAAAATCTGATCTATATTAGGAAACATAAAAGTAAACATACTGGTAAAGTTTGAGATAATAACAGGATCTCCTTCTGTCGAGTACTCTCCTGCAACAGCTGTGATGTTAAACGTGTATTTGAAACCAGGAGTTAGTCCAGTGATGTTATAGGATGTGTTGTTGGTTATGATTATCCCTGGTTCATCACCAATCCATTGAACTTTAAAGTAAGATCTGCTTCCAGAAGGTTCATCCCATTGCAGAAACACAGATGATGTTGTGATATCAGATGCTGTGAGATTATTGATCACATCTGGCTCTGTATTGAGAAAGAGAAGCAAATTACCAAATAATGATCAGATGTGAGATGGAATAAAGGTGTGGAAATGATACAATAATTCATTTTACTTAAAAAAGATAAGAATTTGAGATAACCTCAAAACTACTTTGAAATTCACTTGGCAGTCTACTATGCTTTATGAAAAGATTATACAACAAGTAGGCATCAATCAATAAGTAGCTTTAAATCTGATCTATATTAGGAAACATAAAAGTAAACATACTGGTAAAGTTTGAGATAATAACAGGATCTCCTTCTGTCGAGTTATCTCCTGCAACAGCTGTGATGTTAAACGTGTATCTGACACCAGGAGTTAGTTCAGTGACATTATAGGATGTGTTGTTGGTTATAATTATCCCTGGATTATCACCAATCCATTGAACTTTAAAGTAAGATCTTTTTCCAGAAGGTTCATCCCATTGCAGAAACACAGATGATGTTGTGATTTCAGATACTTTGAGATTATTGATCACATCTGGCTCTGTATTGAGAAAGAGAAGCAAATGACTAAATAATGGTCAGATGTGAGATGGGATAAAGGTGTGGAAATGATACAATAATTCATTTTACTTAGAAAGGAGAAGAATTTGAGATAACCTCAAAACTACTTTAAAATTCACTTGGCAGTCCACTATGCTTCATGAAAAGATTATACAACAAGTAGGCATCAATCAACAAGTAGCTTAAAATCTGATTTATATATTAAGAAACATAAAAGTAAACATACTGGTAAAGTTTGAGATAATAACTGGATCTCCTTCTGTCAAGTTATCTCCTGCAACAGCTGTGATGTTAAACGTGTATCTGACACCAGGAGTTAGTTCAGTGACATTATAGGATGTGTTGTTGGTTATGATTATCCCTGGATTATCACCAATCCATTGAACTTTAAAGTAAGATCTGCTTCCAGAAGGTTCGTCCCATTGTAGAAACACAGATGATGTTATGATATCAGATGCTGTGAGATTATTGATCACATCTGGCTCTGTATTGAGAAAGAGAAGCAAATGACTAAATAATGGTCAGATGTGAGATGGGATAAAGGTGTGGAAATGATACAATATTTCATTTTACTTAGAAAGGATAAGAATTTGAGATAACCTCAAAACTACTTTAAAATTCACTTGGCAGTCCACTATGCTTCATGAAAAGATTATACAACAAGTAGGCATCAATCAACAAGTAGCTTAAAATCTGATATATATATTAAGAAACATAAAAGTAAACATACTGGTAAAGTTTGAGATAATAACTGGATCTCCTTCTGTCAAGTTATCTCCTGCAACAGCTGTGATTTTAAACATGTATCTGACACCAGGAGTTAGTTCAGTGACATTATAGGATGTGTTGTTGGTTATGATTATCCCTGGATTATCACCAATCCATTGAACTTTAAAGTAAGATCTGCTTCCAGAAGGTTCATCCCATTGCAGAAACACAGATGATGTTATGATATCAGATTCTGTGAGATTATTGATCACATCTGGCTCTGTATTGAGAAAAAGAAGCAAATGACTAAATAATGGTCAGATGTGAGATGGGATAAAGGTGTGGAAATGATACAATATTTCATTTTACTTAGAAAGGATAAGAATTTGAGATAACCTCAAAACTACTTTAAAATTCACTTGGCAGTCCACTATGCTTTATGAAAAGATTATACAACAAGTAGGCATCAATAAACAAGTAGCTTAAAATCTGATATATATATTAAGAAACATAAAAGTAAACATACTGGTAAAGTTTGAGATAATAACTGGATCTCCTTCTGTCAAGTTATCTCCTGCAACAGCTGTGATGATAAACGTGTATTTGAAACCAGGAGTTAGTCCAGTGGCTTTATAGGATGTGTGATTGGTTATGATTATTCCTGGTTTATCACCAATCCATTGAACTTTAAAGTAAGATCTTTTTCCAGAAGGTTCGTCCCATTGTAGAAACACAGATGATGTTATGATATCAGATGCTGTGAGATTATTGATCACATCTGGCTCTGTATTGAGAAAGAGAAGCAAATGACTAAATAATGGTCAGATGTGAGATGGGATAAAGGTGTGGAAATGATACAATATTTCATTTTACTTAGAAAGGATATGAATTTGAGATAACCTCAAAACTACTTTAAAATTCACTTGGCAGTCCACTATGCTTCATGAAAAGATTATACAACAAGTAGGCATCAATCAACAAGTAGCTTAAAATCTGATATATATATTAAGAAACATAAAAGTAAACATACTGGTAAAGTTTGAGATAATAACTGGATCTCCTTCTGTCAAGTTATCTCCTGCAACAGCTGTGATGTTAAACATGTATCTGACACCAGGAGTTAGTTCAGTGATGTTATAGGATGTGTTGTTGGTTATAATTATCCCTGGATTATCACCAATCCATTGAACTTTAAAGTAAGATCTGCTTCCAGAAGGTTCATCCCATTGCAGAAACACAGATGATGTTGTGATATCAGATGCTGTGAGATTATTGATCACATCTGGCTCTGTATTGAGAAAGAGAAGCAAATGACTAAATAATGGTCAGATGTGAGATGGGATAAAGGTGTGGAAATGATACAATATTTCATTTTACTTAGAAAGGATAAGAATTTGAGATAACCTCAAAACTACTTTAAAATTCACTTGGCAGTCCACTATGCTTTATGAAAAGATTATACAACAAGTAGGCATCAATCAACAAGTAGCTTAAAATCTGATATATATATTAAGAAACATAAAAGTAAACATACTGGTAAAGTTTGAGATAATAACTGGATCTCCTTCTGTCAAGTTATCTCCTGCAACAGCTGTGATGATAAACGTGTATTTGAAACCAGGAGTTAGTCCAGTGGCTTTATAGGATGTGTGATTGGTTATGATTATTCCTGGTTTATCACCAATCCATTGAACTTTAAAGTAAGATCTTTTTCCAGAAGGTTCGTCCCATTGTAGAAACACAGATGATGTTATGATATCAGATGCTGTGAGATTATTGATCACATCTGGCTCTGTATTGAGAAAGAGAAGCAAATGACTAAATAATGGTCAGATGTGAGATGGGATAAAGGTGTGGAAATGATACAATATTTCATTTTACTTAGAAAGGATAAGAATTTGAGATAACCTCAAAACTACTTTAAAATTCACTTGGCAGTCCACTATGCTTCATGAAAAGATTATACAACAAGTAGGCATCAATCAACAAGTAGCTTAAAATCTGATATATATATTAAGAAACATAAAAGTAAACATACTGGTAAAGTTTGAGATAATAACTGGATCTCCTTCTGTCAAGTTATCTCCTGCAACAGCTGTGATGTTAAACGTGTATTTGAAACCAGGAGTTAGTCCAGTGATGTTATAGGATGTGTTGTTGGTTATAATTATCCCTGGATTATCACCAATCCATTGAACTTTAAAGTAAGATCTGCTTCCAGAAGGTTCATCCCATTGCAGAAACACAGATGATGTTGTGATATCAGATACTTTGAGATTATTGATCACATCTGGCTCTGTATTGAGAAAGAGAAGCAAATGACTAAATAATGGTCAGATGTGAGATGGGATAAAGGTGTGGAAATGATACAATATTTCATTTTACTTAGAAAGGATAAGAATTTGAGATAACCTCAAAACTACTTTAAAATTCACTTGGCAGTCCACTATGCTTTATGAAAAGATTATACAACAAGTAGGCATCAATCAATAAGTAGCATAAAATCTGATATATATATTAAGAAACATAAAAGTAAACATACTGGTAAAGTTTGAGATAATAACTGGATCTCCTTCTGTCAAGTTATCTCCTGCAACAGCTGTGATGATAAACGTGTATTTGAAACCAGGAGTTAGTCCAGTGATGTTATAGGATGTGTTGTTGGTTATGATTATCCCTGGATTATCACCAATCCATTGAACTTTAAAGTAAGATCTGCTTCCAGAAGGTTCATCCCATTGCAGAAACACAGATGATGTTGTGATATCAGATACTTTGAGATTATTGATCACATCTGGCTCTGTATTGGAAAGAGAGAAGCGATGATGAATGGTTTCAGCACCACAGAGAAGCACTAAAAAGTTTGAAGCTCTCATCAGTTCAATGGTGTTTATGCTATAAATTAAAAGGTCAAATTATTGATTTCAGTTATCCTGAAAAAATGTGCAATGGAATTGTTTTATTTCTCTTTTCTAAACCCAACAAGACTTGTTTTATGTAATGATTCTAGTAGTTGTTTATTAATGATTATAGAGATTGTGTTTGAAATGATAGTACTCACCTGAGTTCTCTGCATTCAGTCCCTGTAAGAGAAATTATAGAGGTTGTAATTAGTTAACGCATAGAAGCTCAAAGATAAGGAAACACAGATAAATGTAAAGCTATTTCACTCTTGACACAAAAAAATAGGCTTTTTAGATGTCAATGGATTATACGACGGCACTGTAATCTCAAGCAGTATATTCTACTCATTAAAAATGTTTAAAAAGGTTAACTTTTATGTTTGTTCAATGATTTGAACATTGTGAGTTCCAGAAACTTAACTGAAATAAGTTGAGAACCCAGCTACGTCAAAATACTTTGAATGATCACTTTCAAATGACATAAGTTCAATATCGAAGTCTCATTTTAACAAACACTGCCAATAATTGTCTGTAACTCATTCACCGCCAGCCATTTTTGAAAAGTTGCCCGTCAGCATTTTTTTTTTGTGATTTTCACAAGTTTCACAAAATGCCTTCCAGGAAATTTTTCTTCTAAAAAAATATACAAAACGTACAAATATATCAAATGAAAGAACAGACCCTCTGCGTTCAAACAAACAATAAACAAACAAACAAAACGGGAAAACAAGTTTCATCCTATCTTTACTTTTTTCTCTGCTTATAAACTCTTAAATATGGGTACAAATTTTTTAGCAAAAAAGCTGAAATAATTGCTTTTTTGCATTTGCATTTTGGTGCAAATTGCTGCCACCTGCATTGACATTTTACACTTGCTAAATTTAAGTGTGTCCATCGGGTGGATCTCCACACCCACTAGAACACTTGGACCAAATATAGGAAATATATCAAGTGCAAAGACCGCAAGTGTGGGTATTTGGACGCAGCCGTTGTCTCAGACAATGACGTGTTTGTCCTATGGAGGCTACCATATGCATTTTAAAATTGAGGGGTGAGCTGTTGTTTGAAATTCGCAGTATCACCACGCAGCTAAAATTCACATACACCACCAAGCTATTGATGGTTGTTTAGGGATGCACAGATACTGTATATCAGCATATAATAAGTGTTGTCAGCACATACATACAGAAACATTTGGAGAGTTAACAGTAACAAAATACACGGCTTTACCACACAACACACAACATTAACTTTGGTTGCTAGCACAAAACAAACAGCCACATATTATCCTAATAACTTAATTTCAACGAAGCCCTGATATTCTTCTAAAATAAAATAATACCTGTGTAAAAAAATTGTTAATCCTGCAGCAATTATTGACTTTAAAACTTGATACTTGGTATGATTGGGAAACAGTATGTATTGTAAATTATTGTTTTTTTTTTGTTACTCTGACTGACCAGCTATTCTGAAAAGTGTAGAAATGTTTAATGTGCTCTGGCTTTATTCAACATGGTCACCACCAGGGGGAGACATCGATTAAGTTGAGATGCTGTATTGAAACTGATACACCCAACCATTATCTATACCAGTGGTTCTCAAACTTTTTACACCAAGTTCCACCTCTGAAAATATTTGGCTCTCCGGTACCATCATAATGACAAACGTTATCGACTATAAGCTTTTGATTTTTGTTTCTAATCTCTGAATACGTCAGCCCCATCTTACCTGAGCTTTCAGTAAGGCACAAACCGACTAGAAATCTAAGGTCTTCGGATCAATTGCCTTTAGCTGTCCAGAAACAAGGTGCAAACGAAAGGGTGATCGGGCGTTTGCAGTGGCAGCCCCAAAGAGGAGGAACAGTCTGCCTTCTCAACAATTTTTAAAGTCGATTGAAGGCTCTTTTTTACATCTTGCTTTTCAGCCTGTAGTGTGTTGAGTTGTTTGTTTTGTGATATGTTTTATGTGTCTGTATGGTGACGTCTGTTTTTTAGCTTTTTATTTATTTATTACATCTCTTTGTGCTGTTTATCTTATGTATACTGTACAGCACTTTGGTCAACGCTCTGTTGTTTTAGTAGTGCTTTATAAATTAATAAATGAAATGAAATGTTAAAATCCAAAAGTGTAGTAGGCCTAACTATTCAAAGCTATTTAGTTTTATTCCTAATAAGAATATTTATAATTTTTATTCCTTATACGATTATTTATTTTTATCAATCAACTATTACAGAGTTTGAACATTAACAATGCACTGTGCTTACAAGTAAATAAAAACTTAAGATTAATGATTAGATTAAAATGTGCCCAAAAGGTAAATAAAAACTATATTGTACCTCAATGTTAAAAATCTGCATTTAAATTTGTTTTAGATTAAACACACCCTACTTGTTAATTTGCAAAATTAAAAATATACTAATATTTTTTTGTAAAACCTATAAACACAAGACCTTCAGGGTAGACTTTTACAGATTTTAAACAATCAAGTGTACAGACTAGGCCTACAGCAAAAGATCATGACCTTGTAGATCAGAATACATCACAGAACATGAATTACTTCTACTGTATGTTTGAATGTCTTTATGTTGGAGTAGTGGTAAATTTGCTAAATGCACTTTTATGATCAAACATAAGGGGGAAGTTTTTGCACCTGCAGCATAAACATTTTGAATACAAACACAGACTCTCCGCTCCAAAAAAAGCTAGGTGAAACATTAATATCAATGAGAGAAAAAGTCCACAACTTCCTCATAATGAACAGAGAAACATTCAAACTCTACAAGGAAAAGTTAAATCAAACATTTACTGTACTGTTAAATATAAAACCTGGTTACTCCGATTCTAATCAAACAGCCTCTCTGAAATATTCTCACAAAGCCCCCTTATGATGATGCCAAATATGCACTTTATATTTCAGTATTTTTTGATATTGGAGTAGCCATTGTGACAGCAATGTGACAAGATGTTACAAGCACCATTTTTTATGTTACTTTATTTTATTTTATTGGTAGTTTTAAGTTTACTTATTATTTTTAAGTATCTAATAAAGTTGGTCTTTGTGATCTGATGTGATCCCAATGTGTCATTCCCATGAATGCAACCTGCTTGTAAAATACTGTAACTTTTAGTAGGCTTCTGATAAATATCATATTTATTTCATGTTAGAGTACACAATTTAAGAAACTGAATACATGCACACATGATTTTTTTGGAAAATTGCTTGACTTTATTTGATGTTAAATTGAGAGATGCCTCTGTTGGTTTCCCTCTTCTGCTAAGATTAAAAATAAAACAATGGCAAAAAATGCCATTTAATATTATTTTATTAATATATTATTACAATTAAACATTAATTTAAAGCCAAATATATGATTAAAAATTTTGTCACTCAAGTGTCAGAAAGAGCTGCACCCAAGGCCCAATTTCCTGTCATGTCTCTCTCCAGGGACGTGACTATAACACTTTACAAAGAAGTTTCCATATCCAACCTGCCCTGCGGTCAGCAAAGGTTACAGTTCACCAGTTTTATTTTTTTTTAAGTCCAGTTGCTCATCCCTTTTCCCCTTTAAGAAAATGACATTATTGAATGCTGCTTATTGTCAGCTTTAGCAGCATTATGCTTTTCAGGAAGTGTATGCATTTAACATGACTGAAAATGCAAATATTGGTTATCTAAATGATAAACTTCCTGTTCTGCGTAGGTTATACTATTGAAACATCTTTATCTGAAATTTAAATGTTTTATAGCATTAAACCAAAATATTTTTTATCATATGTATATGGCTGCCAATACATTTGAATGTTTCAACATTAAAAAGGAACACTATAAAAACATAATTATTATGTATTACATTTCAGCTTTACAAATATAGAATGGGATCACTTTTAGGCCTTATGGATTATGTGGAGGGAGACAAGCTCAATATTTTTTCATGAAAGATTTCAATATAGTAAATTCCCCTAAAAAAAGGCACAATGGTCCCGTACACACTGCATATTAATTCGGTTCTCAGTTCACCTTTTAATGCTTAATCCTGTTCTGTACACACACAATTCAGTAATTTACGGAACTGACAACCGCATTCTACAACTGAATTAACTCCCGCAAAATGACAACCACATTTACAGAAACTCTGTATAGTGTGTACATAACCGAACTGAACAACTAGTAGTTGATCAAGTGTTTAAACATGCATCATAAACATGACAGGTCTCTCTTCTGAAAAAATTAATTACTAGAAAGGGAAAAAGTCTTCTGTATGCGCGGTGCAGAAAATGACAGAGGCACGAGCGTTTGCTGACTAGTGTTGCCAGATCTTGCATGAGAAAACAGCGAACAAGAAAAAGTCCAATAATAAACCGAAATAAATTCAAATGCTTTACCTCAAAGATCAAAATATTGGGACCGGCACCTTCACACTTTATTAAACAAAGATCAAAATCTTGATCGCTTCATGAGCCAAAAGCCTTAACGGTTATGCGGCAAAACAATATGTACGTACAAAAAAGACGAGGACCTGGCAACACTGCAAGACAGCGTCCTATGAAGCAGCCTCATAAAAGTGTACAATACAAAATTCCAAGACGGAGGTTTATTGCAAAACATAACGCTGTTAAATTATTTTGGTCAAAGCTGTGAGTGATAAGTGCGAGAAGGCAGAACGTTGCTATGGTTATTTCTGTGTCAATCATCACATTTTTGGGAGTGAGTCTTGTTCCATACAAACATGTAGCGAACATTTAGGGGATTCACTCCCGCATATAAAATGCAGTTGTCACTCCCAAAAGTTTGTAGTGTGTACGAGGCCATTGTTACCTCGGAAAAATTTGCAAAAAGGGTTAAAGTAATACTTAATACAAATATTAAAATCACCCCATGATTGACTCACCCTTAAGCAATCTAAGATACACATGTCTATCATCTTTCAGACAAACACATTTGGAGTTATTTTAGTAAATGTCTTTGCTCTTCCGAGCTTTATAATGAGGAAACAGGGATTGTATTTGACTTAAAACCCCCAAAAAGTGCAACAATCCTTCACATAGGTAATCCACACGACTCCAAGGGGTTAATAAAGGTCCTCTACGGTAATCAATTTGATTTTATAAGAAAAATCCATATTTTAAACTTTATAAACTATAATAACTACGTAATAATAACATTCCCATGGCAACCAGTGCTCACTATCCTACAAAATGGCCTTGTTACTGGAAGCTAGTTATTATAGTTTATAAAGTTTGAAATATGGATATTTTTATTGAGCGTGAGTAAATCATGGGGTAATTTTGATATTTGGCTGGAGTATCGCTTTAAGATAATCCAATTAAATGACACAAAAGACAATGGATTTTTATCAGTACTTCTGCCAACAATGACTAATTATTATTCAAGTGTCCACAAATGTAACAGGTGACCAAACATTAACCACAGGCTGCATTCTATTTAAGCTAGGCCACTTTGAAGGTTAGGACAAAAATTCATCATCAGCAACTGAATAGCAACAATCGCAAAGAGATATTTCCTTAAAAAATGCTTAAAAAAAACAATTTTACCTTTTTTGACAAAATCCGATACATATGTGTCCTCTTTATAACTTCTATCTTTATAACCTTAACCTCTATAACCTCTACTCACAAAAGTCACAAAAACTTGTTTACAAAAGCCTAACATGTGAACTTCCCTCCATCTTTCCCTTAATTGTTTAATACATGTTCACAGTAATTCTGGTTCATGAATCTGATTGGACGAGGCACTTCAAAAGCCTAAGCCATCAGTGATCTAGGCAATGGAGTCTTGAATGCATCTTCTGAATCCATAACATAACAAAAGTACTGTAGCTCCACACACAAAACATATAGGGGGCCCTATTTTAACGATCTGAAACGCAAGTGCGAAGCGCAATGAGCAGGTGACTTTGTGGGCGGATCTTGGGCGCTGTTGCTATTTTCCCAGTGGGAGAAATAACTCTTGCGCCAGGCCAAATCAATAAGGGGTTGGTCTGAAGTAGGTTCATTATTCATAGGTGCGGTTTGGGCGTAACATCAAATAAACCAATCAGAACGCTATCCAACATTCCCTTTAAACGCAAGGGCGCAAGTTCCATGGCGGGTTGCTATTATTATGACGGATTTACCAGGCGCACGCCAGGAGCGGTTCACAGCCGAGGAGACCGACGTTCTTGTAAGAGCAGTCAAAGACAGTTAAGTTGTTTTGTATGTGGAAGGGGAAACCTGCCCAAATCAGCGTCAGTTAAACAGGCGTGAGAGGAAATAGCCACAATTGTCTCATCAGCTGGCATCCCCATCGTTGCACCAAGCGCTACAATGATGTCAGGAGACGGGGGAATCCCAAGCTTGCCAGCATAAATCGGGCACGCCGTGTAACGGGAGGTGGATCTGCCTCAGGACCTGACGCCAGCAGAGGACATCGCTGCGTCCACCCTCACCGCTGAAAGGGTTTGGGGGCTTTGAAATTGGACCCAAGAAACGCAAGCAAGGTCCAACCCCAAAGTACACTTACAAATCAAGTTCATAATATACATTAAGGTTTCTTATGAAAAATTTTAATCGTTATTTGCATGAGAATTTTTTTAACGCAGCCACACAATAAATAAAAACTATCACCACAATGCTCACCACTATGATTCCCCTTATCTCATGTGTTAATAATTTTTATTCTAACAATTTATGATTTGCAAAAATAACTGTTGCATCTGTGTAGATTAGATGCAAAGTGTCTGCGCATTGTGCACGCTATACATTATGGTCAAGCATGCTCCCTTAAAATGGCATAATGAACCACGCGCAACGCGCCACTGACTTTAGGCTAGTTTTTTTTTGGTCAGTGGCGCAATTGTTTTTTGAAACTGCAAAATAGCATCAGGGATGGTTTGCGCCGCAACACGCCTCCTTTTTTGCGCTGAACCGCCCAGGGAGCGCAAGTTCATTCCCTAGTTTGCTGACGTGCGTCTGTGGAGGGAAAAACCTGCTGTGCGCCGGTGCAAAATACAAATGATACATGCGTCACTGACAAAGTCAATTGCGCTGGGTCCAAGATAGGGCCCAGTATGTGCCTTTATGTGAATCAGTATATTGCTCTATACCAGGGGTCTCCAACATGGTGCCCACAGGCACCAAGTAGCCCGCACAGAGTCTGTGAGGTGCCCGCCAAAGCACATTCTATTAATAGTCTCAATTGTAATATTTATTTCTTACATATTTTTATATTAGCTTGGCTTGATTTACGTATGTTAACATTTTAAACAATACTAAAACATATCAACAAGTAAAATAAAATAAAATCAACAAGTAAAACAAAAAAGTTTTGAGTAGACTATATCAAAAAGAGAGCCCTTTTTGACCCCCACCTCTTAACTTTTTGATAGCTACGGTACAGATACGGTTGTCTTGAACAATAGCCATGTCTGCCATACAGGTACTGTACATTAAGATTAATGTATTCATTAAATATGGGTACTGCTAGTGTTCAAATATAGTACAAGATACATGGACTTGAGTGCACTGATGGAAACTGGTTGATCAGATATTATTGTATGCATAATATGTATACGTGTACTGACATATGATAAGGTTCATTGGAAAAATGTTTAAAGCACGCACACAGACACAAATTTGCATGTTATCTGAAAGCTGTTAATGTTTTTGCACAGCAAGCATGCAAAGCAAGCATGCAAATATGTCTTTCTTATAAAATAAAACTTACAGTAGTGGCCAGGATTCTTAATGGTTGTTCTGAGCACAACAAATATCAGATGTTGTACAGTTTGTACCCACTTTTAAGTTTCACACGCCTTTAAGATGTTAAATACTTTGGTGTGCCCAGAGAATGTATGTGTAGTTTTAGCTCAAATACTATAATTTATTATATGTTAAAATTGTCACTTTGTACTGTAAGTGTGAGCAAAATGTGCCTTTTATTTTGGGTGTGTCCTTTTAAATGCTGATCGCCATTAATGGTGGTTTGTTTAAAATTGAAACTCAATTCTGCTGTCAATTATTTTCTGTCTTTATCTCTCTGCACTAAATGGCAATACCATACTACAGATTGGGGGGGTGTTATTATATTATGATCCCCTTCTGACATCACAAAGGGGAGCCACATTTCAATTACCTATTTTTTCACATGCTTACAGAGAATGGTTTACCAAAACTAAGGTACTGGGTTGATCTTTTTCATGTTTTCTAGGTTGATATAACCACTTGTGACCCAATTATAGCACTTAAACATGAAAAAAATCAGATTTTTATTATATGTCCCCTTTAATATTTGGTATGTCCACATTTTGTAGCAATTACAGCAGCACACCTCTCTGGCGTAGTGTCAGTATATTTCCATCAGTAATGTTATCCCAAGCCAAATGCTTTCCTTTGATTGTACAAGTGCATTTTTCAACACGCCCCAAATTTGACTGATGGGGTTGAGGTCTGGACTTTAAGGTGGCCAGTACGGAAATTGACCTAAATCTCCTATTCAATGGCTTATAAAGCATAATAACGACTTTGTAGATACAGTTGTGGCCATGTTGAGTATTGGTTAGTCTTGTTATATCCAATATCTTTGGCCCAATGCAAACACAAAAACTGAAGATTACCTCTGGCCTGCATTTACTGTTCCTTGATACTGGCATTAAAATAGCAACTTTTTGTCAACCATAAGAGATCTATAACATGAGGCAAATTCAATGCTGTTATTGTCACAGAGTTTCTTCTTAAATTTGGAATGCTCAGTAATTAAATTCATGATCTTCTAGATTGACAATCTTACAACCGTTCTGAACTTAACCCCAATGACCAGCACTTGAAGCCTGAAAGCAAGACGACTTCCTGTGGCTGACTGAAAGGGGTGGCTGAAGTGTTTGACTTGTGAGAATAACAGGAAAAGGGCGATGTAGACTTCTTATATCTGGACTTTCCAGCATAATGCATATTACAACAATTCAACTGACCTGAGTCTCAGCCTAACCCTTGTGCATTGTTCAAATTCACTAGCCGTTCGCGTTGTTCGTGGATGAAAACATCCACTAAATTAAACGGCTATATCAGATGTATCTTATGAACTTGTAATTAAAGAGTTAAAATCCTGAAATTTTTGTAAACATTTGGTAGTTTGGATCAGTACTGAGTAGGAGTGGACGATTAAACGCCTGCGATTCTCATGCGTATCTCATCAGTAAAGCCAGCTTCGTGATAAGTAGTAAATCGCCATCACCTGCTGATTAACAGATTTATGCAAAAAAAAAAAAATATATATATATATATATATATTAATATATATATATATTCTTTTTTTTTTTGCATAAATCTGTTAATCAACCTCAGTACTAGGGGTGGGAGATAAATCGCCTGCGGTTCTTATGTGTATCTCATCAGTAAAGCCAGTTTCGTGATTAGCGGTAAATCGCCATCACCTGCTTTCACGTGGAGCAGCATTTACTACACAAGAGCCGTATTTCACAGAGAAGCTCTGCAAAATTGCATACATTATTGGAGGTGATTTGTCCAAGATTATGAATGCAATTTTGCCTAGCTTCTTGTTAAAATACATCTCTGTGTAGTAAATGCGGCTCCATGTGAAAGCAGGTGATGGCGATCTACTACTAATCACGAAACTGGCTTTACTGATGAGATACGCATGAGAATCACAGGCGTTTAATCGCCCACTCCTACACAGTACTGATCCAAGCTACCAAATGTTTACAAAAATTTCAGGATTTTAACTCTTTAATTACAAGTTCATAAGTGAGGTCACTGAAAAATACACAAAATTACTGATTTTCAATATAAAGAGTGATTGTAGACTGGATTTTTTGTACCTTTTTCACAGTCTTGGGCATTGTGAGGATTCTCGCCCATTAAACACAGGAGCCACTGCTTATATTCAATGTCCTGTGGACTTCAATTTATTTCTGTTTTTTTCGATCAAAAAGATTCCCACAAATTAGAAAAATCTGCCCACGCTCAGACCCTGGTTGCGTTGCTCTCCCAGGATCTCACAAACATAATGATCTGCAGCTTATGCATTTCCTAATTGGCCGACCAAACCATTCTGAATAGGGTGAACACAAAATTCAAAAACTAAGCAAATGTATTAAAACCAAATATTCATCAAATGAAAATAATAAAAATAAAGAAAAAAATTTTTACAAAAAGAAACTACATATCTCAAACTTTAAAAGAAAACCTTGGCCATGAACCGTGGCACAACCAAAAAATAAAATAAAAATAAATATATGAAATAAACATAAAAATAAGACCCAAATGTCAAACTTATTGTCTTCTTCCATTACTAGCGTGCACTCTAGCAAAAGAAATTAATATAAACAATATATCGTAAGTATTAAGGGTCAAATAAACTTTATAAATACACAGCATCATTTTAAATAAAGCAAATTCATGCCAACACAAAACACTCTACAAAATAAAACAATGATCAAAGAAAAACAAAAATAAATTTAATAGTGTGGCCTTAGCCATCACAGGCATGTCAAACAATTGTAAAACCATTGACTTCATTCTTGACATTTTTGTGCAGCATCAGATTTAATTGTTTCTTCCTCATTTAATGTTTTTGCCACACTGACTTCCATTAGTCATGGCCAAGCCATGACATCATAATCATGCATTCTTGATTGTTGGTGCTTTTTCCTTTTGCAGAGAGGTAAAATGTATAATGTTTACTGTTGATAACCATGTGGCACCATTAACCCTTTACTAGGCCTGTGCAAAAACAGAGCTTAATTTCTGGCTTGTACAGAAACTTATCTTTATGCTGATATTAGGACAGTGGCCGTTTTTCAAACAGAAAGCTGCATCCTCCAGAGTTCGCATATACAGGCTGCATACGTCATCAAGCCTGGTTTATTTAATTTAATTGAGCATTACATTCGCAAGTCATAAGAATATTACAACAATTTAAGATTAATTAAGTATAATAGTGAACTTTATTATTGATAATATTCTGTAATAAGACGTATGCAGTCTACAAATACGACCTACAAATAATGCAGCCATTTCACAAACGCACAAGATGTTGTAACACCCCTGGTACTGAGGTTGATTAACAAATTTATGCAAAAAAATGAAAAAATATTTATCTGATACATTTTAACAGGCATTTAATTTAGTAGATGTTTTCATCCACAAACAACACAAATAGGTAAAGTTTTTTTTTTTAAAATTCAAATATTTGTCAATATAAGATTTGTCTCCAAAAATAATTCCAATTGCTGAAACACAGAGAAAGTTGTGTCCAAATTAAAACTCCCCTAGTGGATGAAAACATACCCAACAACACATAAGGGTTAAACTGAGGTTAATCATGTTTTGAGGTTCATAGCAGAACCAGGTAAAGAACATCTGAATGTGCACCTTTAGATTCTTGAAACTCCAAAATTTTAATTCAGAATGCCTGACTGACTTTACTAGACGTCATTGCAGGAACTGTTGAATTCAAAAATGATTTAACTTTGTTCCTTCAATAGAAACTGGTTTCATTGTTAATGATACACTGCCAAGGGTCTGAATCATATTTCAGCAGTCATAATAAACAATTCATGCCTTACAATAAAAAATGCACAAAACTGAGTTTCCAGACAAAATGTGTAGCTTTAATGTACTGTTAAGTTGTCTGCCAAATATTGTGTGGACCCCCCCCCCCCACTAAACCTTTCTATCAGAACCAGCATTCACTTTTTTTATCAATTTCAGCTACAGTAGCTCATCTGTTGGATCAGACCACACGGGCCAGCCTTTGTTCCTAACGGGCATCAATAAGGCTTGGCCGCCCGTGACCCTGTCGCCGGTTTACCGCTTTTCCTTCCTTATAATTTGGTACATTTTCGTGTAAAAGTGTCTTTCATAGCTGAAATTTATGATTTCCTGTGTGTCAATGTACATGAAAGCACATCTGAGGTGCTCTTATCCAAAATCAGAAAACTCGAGGACAAACCATAGACTGCAAAAAAAAAGATGGACGACGCGACATTGCTTCCTTACATTGTAATGAATTGAATGAAAACGTTCGTTTGGGGCCAAGGCAAGCGGAGAAGTAATCGCCCCTGAAGCCCAGAGGTGGAGCCGGGTATTAAACTTCCGCCCAAACGCTCGCGTGCCCAATTCAACCACGCCCCTTGAACATCTCATACGACTGGCTTGCTAAAACAAGGTAAGTTAAATAAAACTAATTTTGTTGATGTGTTGAATAACACAGAAATCGAAAAGTAATGGTTAGTTATACACTCACCTAAAGGATTATTAGGAACACCTGTTCAGTTTCTCATTAATGCAATTATCTAATTAACCAATCACATGGCATTGCTTCAATGCATTAAGGGGTGTGGTCCTGGTCAAGACAATCTCCTGAACTCCAAACTGAATGTCAGAATGGGAAAGAAAGGTGATTTAAGCAATTTTGAGCGTGGCATGAGTGTTGGTGCCAAAAGGGCCGGTCTGAGTATTTCACAATTTGCTCAGTTACTGGGATTTTCACGCACAACCATTTCTAGGGTTTACAAAGAATGATGTGAAAAGGGGAAAAACATTCAGTATGTGGCAGTCCTGTGTGGAAAATGCCTTGTTGATGCTAGAGGTCAGAGGAGAATGGGTTCAAGCTGATAGAGCAACTTTGACTGAAATAACCACTCGTTACAACCGAGGTGTGCAGCAAAGCATTTGTGAAGCCACAACACGCACAACCTTGAGGCGGATGGGCTACAACAGTAGAATACCCCACTGTTTACCACTTACCGTCTTTAGGCCCCTTAGTGCCAATTGGGCATCATTTAAATGCCACAGCCTACCTGAGCATTGTTTCCAAACTTTTAGGAAACCGGGTATCAGATTTACACAATTCATACGCACAAAGCTTCGGCATGTTTCCCTCGCTTTTAAGCTTAACAGACATCCGCTCCTAGTTATGGTTTCTAAACCACGATTGGCCTGAGGTGGTTTTCGGGCATGGCTTAGCGAAGGTTCAATTGGGACAACAGGTAATCATGATTTTACTTTTCACAAAAATATTATATTGTTATAATATCTTGTGATCCATGACAGTGAGTATCAAAAAATTAAATATATAACCATTTGAAAAAAGCAGAAAGAAATAACTTTGGACACACGATGTACCTGCAATTACATAATCACCCGCATGCATTAGTTACTTGACCTGTCCTAAGTCCTTACTCCCAACTTCAATGTTATTGTATGTATTGGGAACACTGAGAGCGATGCAACTGGTTTATCTGTAGTTTGTAGCCAACATGTGATGGCATATACTGAACAGTACAGTACGTGACAGAAAGACATCATAACACATTTTGCATAAGCCAGATCAACCAAGGCTCTGTAGATAAATGCAGTGCCTTATAATATTGTATGCAAAGGGAGACAGTTTATTATAAACCAGTGGCGGCTCGTGACTGCTCATCCGATGGGCGCTGATACAAAATAAGTGTTTGGAGTTTCGTGTGTGGTTCCTTTTTCCAAAATATGTGTTCTGCGTGTTGAGAGATCCTGTGTCCATTGCGTGTTTTGGCAAAATAAGTGCTGGACACGCGTCAGCACCGTTTATGATTAAGAAGAGACGCTCACGTTAACAAAATACATGCCAGACACTCCCTTAACAGTAAACTCTGATTACACATGAGATTATGTGAGTATCTGGCAAACGCCAGCTTCTTTTTTATTATAAACCCTTTAGACGCATCTGCAGCAGGCACTTATTTTGACAAGACACGTGATGCACACAGGATCTCTAAAAGCGCAGAACACATATTTTGAAAAAAGGAACCGCACGGGCGCCCTCAAAAATAGAAGCTGCTGCTATAAACATAGACATTTTCTATGTTAATTGAACCTAACATTTGAAAATAAAACTTTCACACCAGCCGCTTTTTCTTAATATAGCCAATTAGTGTGAAGGGATGATTAGTAGGCCAACGGGCAAGTTTGGCCAGGATGCCGGGGCACACCCCTACTCTTTTTTTATGAATGACATCCTGGGATTTTTTTTTATGATCACAGAGAGTCAGGACCTCGGTTTAACTTCTCATCCGAAAGACAATCACATTCCCCACGCGCACACATGCATAGAATTGTGTGACAGGATGATGAAGGAATCCCAAGAGTCAGGAAGTAAAACTAACATTACCTTGATGCCTTCCTGCCTTGGAATGCTGCCTCAAAAGGCAGCAATTTAGAGCTTTCGGACGCAGCCTCATTAAGACCCTATGGGGTGGTTTCCTGGACAGGGATTAGACTAGTCCTAGACTAAAATGAGCCGTCTAAACTGAAAACAGTAGTGCATGTTTGTTAAAACTAGTTATATTTCTTCATTAAACAAAGGCCTAGTCCCGGTTTAAGATAATCCCTGACCAGATTACAGTATTTGAAAAGTTTGGTCAAAATCTTGTTTTTTGATTGTGCATTCCAATTAATATCAAACTGCAGATGGTTTGTTTTGATTTAAGCGTTTATAACTAAAAAATACAGCAAAGTAGCACAATAAAACATAATAATCTCGTTTTGGAACCAAAGTCTTTATTTGGACCCAAAAGCTTTATTGCCATTGAATTAGAAAACAAACAAAAAAAACTGTTTCTGAGCATTTTTGCATTTCATACAGCTGGTGTCAAAGTAATTTAGTGAATTACATTTATACAAAGTGATTTGCTGCCTTAAATTAATTACAATCGAACTGTTTCACATTGTTTTTACATTAATTACATAAATTTTACTCTGCATTTCCTGAATGAGCACTGTGCTGTCTCACACTGACTTCACTTTTTACTCAAGTCACTTTTACTCATGATTTATTCTTTTTTTAACAGTTTAAACAGTTTTTATTAAAATCACATTTATTTTCTTTAAAATACTACTTTAATTTTTTCTGTATCTTTGCTTTTATTGTGATTTTATTGTGTATCTCTTATTTTTACACACACACATATGTATATATATTGTCTTTTCATTTCCCTGTAAAGCGCTTTGAATGACTTTTGTGTATGAAATGTGCTATACAAATAAACTTGCCTTGCCTTCTCTAATTCAACTCATAAAAATAAGTTAAGCAATTTTATAGTTTACAGCAACTAAAATCGTAAGTTGAAATGCCCTGTAATTTTAAGGCTACAAAATATTTAGTAAAAGTTGGATCTACTTAGAAAATCACTTTAACTGGTAACATCTAAAATGTTAAGCTTTTTCCACCTAAAAAATTACATATTTAGTATTCTGAATTGAAGTATTTTTAAATTAATCCAACTTTAACTTTTGAGTACCTTAACTTCTTTAACATTTGACAAGTATTTAATTTAAGATAGTGTATCTATTTAGTTTGTGTTTATTTAAAGAAATTTATATTAATATTAATTCAGTATTAAGTGTGGGTCCAAATGCTTTCATTATAAAACCAATAGGCTAATTAAAACACGTTCAGAGAGCGTTTTCAAACATGCAAAAGAAAACTTTGCCAGTCCACCCAAGGGAATAAACCAAGGTAGACGACATAAAAAGGATGCTGAAAGCAACAGGACGCTGTGGGTATCATCATCATCAAGTGCGCGTGTCAGTGCGCATCAGTTTGTGTAAAATAATTAAATTACTACATAATCAAATATATAAATATATATCAACTACCTGCATAAATACTGTACTTACCTGAAGAATGACACAAAACAGAAGCGCCGTGCCTTTACATGCCGTTATATACGAAAGAAATCCCATTTTAGATGTCCAGATCAGCGATGTTCAAATCGTGTCCTCATAACGATAATTGTCACTTTGAACTCCTTAAACTTCACGGTTTCAGTGATGTGAGAGGTCCGAGTTGTTGTCCAGTGCTGTTACATGTAGCGCCGTTAATGTGAACATTGTTAAAAGTTCCGCCTTTGGTTCCATCAGCTGCGTTACCAAACTCATCGCTTTACGCATCGCGTCACGCATCACTAATGACCGCTATTTCGCCCCCCTTTATCTAAACAGGAAGTTAATGTCTGTCTATTTTAAATATGTCACTAGATAAGCTTCATCACACTTTGTTTTACATGTGGTCATCTCCATATAAATATCCCTATATGTTTTCCATGTGTATGACTTTGTGTAACTGTGAGTGAAGTGAATATTAGTTTGTCTGATAGATTAATAACCACAAATGCCTTGCATTACAAACTCTTAAAATGGACAAATATTTTAAACATCTCAATATAGCTGGTCGTGCATCACGTCAGTCTGCTCTACATGGATATGTCATGGACTGAAAACTTCCTCCTTATTGTCACTGTTCCTGAGAATTTACACTTAAAACTTCCGTCTTTGGTGTTGGTCTAGTGACCCGTTCTGATGAAGATTTACATAACTCCCACACAAAGTGCATAAAAGCACCAATGCCCCCAAAATATCCTGTTTTAAATATTTCAAGACTTTAAAAATAAAACACGAATATATTGAAGCTCACTGAGCACACAAAGCATATAAGGTTTTTACCATATGTCCCGTCAAGGAACCCTTGATTGATCATTTCATACTGATACACTGTTTTCCTTTTGAAATTACAGTATTACTGGCAGCTGTTTGCTGGCAACAGCAAGATGTTATTTACTGGCAACAGAACATTAAACATTACAAAGTCTTTATCTTAAAATAAAACTAATAGAACAGCCTCATGCAAAGCATTCTGGGAACCAAAATCTGAAGGAAAAACAAAACAGAAAAAAAGGTTAATTTTAAACTGTTGCTAGTAAATAACATAAATTTAGATCTACAGTAAGTTACGGGCAAACAGCTGCACAACTACAGCAATTATTTTATTTTAATTGTGCAATAACACACCCATTTGTAATAAGATATGCACTCACATAGAGAGAAAGAGAGAGAGATGGTCCCAAGCTGTCACTGGGGCAGTAATCTTTAAAAAATGTACAAATATGTACCTTTAGGTACAGATATGTATACATTTGGTACCAATATGTACCCATTAGGTCCTGACAGTGAAGTCATATTATTGTTACTGTATGCTACTGTAACATCACTATGATAATAACTTCACATTCTGTTTACTTGGTTTAGGACAAAAATAGTACAAATTACACTTGCACAATAATGCCCATGGGAGGGAAGACCATGGTTGTGCATAAATATTTAGAAATTTAGAATTTCTTGGAGATTCCGTTTCCTTTAATGATTACAGGATATCTCTTTATCTATGTAAAGAGCCGTAAAGTTCACTAAGGGATTTCATTATCATGCTTGAATAAAAAGCCAGTTCATCTCCGGTCATTATGAGTGGGCTTTAAAATATGTAAACAAAGGAAACCTAGACAAAAACTTACAGATTTTATCATTATATACTCAGAACTATACTTTATTATTTTTCTCTTTCTTGCTATAACAAGTGTTTTTGTTCCAGTGTGTCTCTCACTTTGCAATTGTTGTGTCATATATCAATGTCCTGAACAATCCATTAACCAAAAATGGGTTAAGTGGGGTAAAGCATAACTTTTAGGCAAATTTTGGAGAGAAAGTTATTGAACTTTGTATATGTAGACCAGGGGTAGGCAACGCCATTCCTATAGCTCTGGCAACTCGGCAAGGTTTTATCAGGGTTGGAGCTAAAATCTGCAGAACACAGGCCCTCCAGGACCAATGTTGCATACCCCTGATATAGACAAATGGAAATTCCTCATTCATTTTTTTTTTTTTGCATTCATTTTTTTTGCTTTTTAGTTTCACTTATTTCTATATTGTAATTTAAATCATCTGATTATTAGTCCATCTGTGGTAAAAATGGCTAGGCAGCATAATTTTGCAGAAACATTGCCCTTAGTGGTTAGGAATGCAGCAATGAACAACGTCTGTGTCATGTCATCTGAAGGCCACTAAACATTTGCCTTTCTTTAGATCATTAACTCATTAACTGTGAATATTAACTTAGTTTTCGGTGCCCAAATATCACCATCTGTGACCTTATGGGAATTGGCCTACAGTGCATTCACAAACGCAGTGCTTTGACCAACTAATATTTATCTACATATCTTACATATAGGCCATTTTAGCACATTTATCTAAAAATGGATGTGTTAAAAACAACACGATCGGAAATATTTCTGTCATAGGAACACATTTTGTGTTCCTATAAACCCAACTCGTGTTATCACTTTCATTCATTTGAACACAAAATGACACATGATGTGTTAAATAGAAAAAAAAGTGTAAAAAATGTACACCCACCAAATTTCCACCCATTTTTTTCCAACTACACAGTCATATTGTATCATGCAACACTGTGCAACCATAGTTAACTAAAAGTGAATTAAACCCATATTTCACTGCAATTACCTACATTTTACTGCAAGTTGTACCCTGTAACTGTGTACGTGACAAAACTTGAATTAAAATGTGCAGTGCAGTGTAATAAAAATCATTACCACTAGATGGCAGACCTTCATTGTACAAAATTAACACTAGTAGTGCTCTTTCATTACCAATAGAGGGCGCTATAAGGTAGGAACTCAAATTGTACACATTATTGTACTTTATGTACATTGTAAACAAAATTTTAACTATACTAGTAATATTAGATCTAAAATACAAATTTAAACTTTAAATTATTTAAAAACTGTTAATCGTTTATTTATTTATTAATAATTAATTATTTACATAACTTTGGGAGACGGCTACAGTTACAGTGCTTTCACAATACATACATTTTTATTAGCATGCATGTGTGTGGGAATCGAACCCACGATCTTTGTGTGGCTAACGCAGTGCTCGACCAACTAAATCACATTAACACTATTATTCGTTAAACTATTTAGTAAACATATAAATGCTTTACCAGTGTCCAACGTGTGACCTACAAAGTGCTCGCTAACCCTAACACTCTCTTTAAAGCCTCCGTGTCCCTTTAATCTGCGGATCAGCGCGCTGACGTCAGCGAACCCCTTGGGCCACGGGCTCCCATTGGCTGGCGGTGACGTCAACCGCATTTTTTTCCTCCTGAACCATGACCTCATCGTTAGTTCATTTATAGTGCCTAAGTGCACCTACTGTTTTCCCGACTGCTTAATATCTACTATTGCTTATCTATTTAATCGTCCATGGCGTCTGTAGCCGTCTTGGATGCGATACGCGCGGTTTAATTGATTTCAGATGATTTTATTCGCATATGTCAGTAGGACAGTCTCATTCACTCTCATTAGTGTACACTAGTGGTGACGTCTATTGGCGAATGGCTTCGCATCGGAGCACAGTGCCCTACATGGAGACGAGCTGAAATACTCGGGATCGGGGCAAAATGAGGTAAGTGCGGGGTACGAAAGGGGCGTATTGATATTTGAGACCTAAGATTTGGGATCGTGCATGTTGGTTTATTTCATGATAAGGAAATAGCGATGATATTTTTAGGGATGGACGCGTTTCCGCGTGACCACCACTAGTCGCGCGCTTATGTGAGGGCAACAATGTGGCTCAATGACATTTATATAAGTAAACTGAGAGTAATGCGTGCGTTTCATTTTGTTGCATCGATTAAGAGTCGGTTTTTGGTGATAATGTATTGCATGGTCATCATCATGTCATGCATTGGATTTTATGCCGATGAAAGGAGTAAGAAGCGTAATATTAAAACGTCCAAATTGTGTGTTGTTGTCAAAATGTTTACATTGCAGCATGCGCGCGGTGGTAGCTTTGTCTGGCTGTTATCACAGGCGTCTGGATTATAATTATAATGATCAATAATTACCATGTTATACATTGGTAATATATCTGTACATGCTTATTTGTCTCTTTTTGCTTTATTAAATTATGGTATCTTAATATTGGCATAAACATACATCAATGTGTGTGTATAAGCAGAAAAACAAAGGATAATGCTGTTTTAAATATCATGTAAACTTCAGTGTCCAGAGAGTGAACATTAAAGTGAGATGTCGGGTTGGTTGTTCGTTGAGGGCTTAAATTTGGTTAAACGAGAGAGGAACACACTCCTTTACCATCTAGATATATATGTAGATAGATAGACAGATGGCTAGATGGATGAAAAAATTGGACAGACAGACAGACAGATAGATGGATAGATTAAAGGACATGCAGACAGACAGACAGACAGATAAATAGATATGTAGATGGATGAAAGAATGGACAGACAGACACATAGATAGATAGTCAGACAGATAGATATGTCAATTAATAGACAAACAGATAGATGAACAGAAGAACGGGCAGACAGGTAGACCACTACATAGATAGATAGATAGACGGATGGATAGATAGATGGATAATGGAAGAACGGGCAGATAAATAGACAGACAGACAGATAGGTAGACCACTACATGGATAGATAGATAGACAGACAGACAAACCAAAAGACGGAGGCGGATAGACAGAAAGATAGATAGATATGGAGATAGACAGATGGATGAAAGAATTGGCAGACAGACAGAAACATAGATAGACAGATAGATAGATAGAAAGATAGATAGATAGATAATGGAAGAACGGACAGATAAATAGACAGACAGACAGACAAACCGAAAGAAAGAGGCGGATAGACAGAAAGATAGATAGATATGGAGATAGACAGATGGATGAAAGAATGGGCAGACAGACAGATACATAGATAGATAGACAGATAGATAGATATGTCGATTGATAGACAGACAGATAGATAGATGGATGGAAGAACGGGCAGATAGATAGACAGACAGACAGACAGATAGGTAGACCACTAGATAGATAGATAGATACATAGATAGACAGACAGACAGACAGACAGATAGGTAGACCAGTACATGGATGGATGGATGGATAGATAGATGGATGAAAGAATGGGCAGACAGACAGATATATACATAGATAGACAGACAGACAGATAGATAGATATGTTGATTGATAGACAGATAGATAGATGGATGGAAGAACGGGCAGATAGATAGATAGACAGATAGATAGACATGAAAGATGAAAAGATGAAAGAATGTGCAAGACAGACAAATTGATACATAGATAGACAGACAAGATATATGTTTATTGATAGATAGACAGACAGACAGACAGATAAATAGACATGTTGATTGATTGATAGACAGACAGATAGATAGGTGGATTGATGGATGGACAGGCAGATAGATAGATAGATGGAGAAAGAATGGGCAGACAGATCGATATGTCAATTGATGATAGACAGTCAGATAGATGGATGAAAGAACGGGCAGACAGATAGATATGTCGATTGATAGACAGACAGACAGACAGACAGACAGACAGACAGACAGA
The DNA here is from genome assembly GCA_025389145.1 of Misgurnus mizolepis. Taxonomy (NCBI): domain Eukaryota; kingdom Metazoa; phylum Chordata; class Actinopteri; order Cypriniformes; family Cobitidae; genus Misgurnus; species Misgurnus mizolepis. Next base: position 37,918,684 of record JAIFKI010000012.1, on the reverse strand, counting down.
TAGATAGATAGATAGATATGTTGATTCATAAACTGACAGATAGATAGATGGATGGAAGAACAGGCAGGCAGACAGCTAGATAGACAGGCAGGTAGACAGATAGATGGATAAATAGATTAACAGATAGACTGACAGAAAAATCAGACTGATAGATAAATAGACAGACAAACAGGCACAGAAACATATCGATGGGCAGACAGATAGACCAACAGACTGACTGACAGATCAATTGACAGACAGACGGATGGATGGACAAACAGGCAGACAGATACGTAATTCTGTGTACTTCTTGCTTGTGCATTCCAAATATATCCCGATATTCCTCACATGCAGCAGTGGTAAACACAATACACCGTGGCTTACTGCACCATCACTATAAAGAAGAATTATGTGGCACCCCAGAAAGGTAGTATCATTACCCTGACCCTGTACAGAGCGTTAATCTCAGCCTGCCAGGGTTTAGGCCCCTGGAGAGCCGCCCATCACTTTAGTTACCAGGATTATGGTAAGCAGTTATTGTACAGGAATGAAGAACAGAGATTCCAACCAGACAGTTATGTGGCTTTTCTCCTGATGGTTAAGATTTAAATAAATACATTTTGACTTGCTTTGTATAACACATGCAAAATTGGTGCATTGATTGAAAATGGGATATATTTTCATTATCTGCCATGAAGTTCTTGCAGGATCATGTAAAGAACAGATTGGCTCATGTCAAACAAACCTAGCTTATCACAACAGATGATATCATCGCGCCAATCATTAACAAATGTGTTCAGGGAACAATGGTCTGTATAAACACACGTATTGCACAAATGAGTGATGTCACCCATAGAGTTAATAAATAACCCGGAATAAACTATTATCCATTCAGTAATGTTTTTCACAGGTGCAGTGTGTTATTATAAAGCGATCATCACTGTCACTTGCTTTTAAACACAAGCATGCTTTAAAAGGTGTTCGTCGAGTTCTTTCTTTGTTTTGCTTTCATAGCCTCTTTCGACAAAAACAACAAAAAAATCCCTGGGCCTTTCAAGCAGATTTGTAGCGTCGCTTCTCACCATGCTACTTTCGGAAGCAGTATCAAATCCTTCGAAATCAATAGCACAGCTGTTCCTAATGTTTCCGCCTGTGTAAGGATGCGAGGAATAGCCTCTGCAACTTCTCTGCGTGCCCAGTCATCTTTTCTCCTTTTTAAAAAATCTGTTGCCATGGCAACTGTGCAATCTCATCCCGTCACCACATCAGCATTTTGCACCACTGTTTACGTCTGTGTTTCGGGGGGAAGCAAGTCGAATATGCATTGGTGGCACGAGCTCACGACTTGCAACTATAAGTGTGCCACACCTTGTCACCCTGGTAACCTCAATGCATGTGCACTTTAGACAGGTGTCTGCATAATAAATAATAGCGCATGGTAGGGCTCAGTTAGCATTGGAGAGAGAGGATATACACCTTCTTAATTCCCAATGCATGGTGACAAACTGCAACGCAACCCCCCCCCCCCACACCGCATCTCACAGCCTGAGTTGTCAAGCAGAAGGAACGCCATTAGACACATGCAGCATCAGCCCTTGTTATGCTCTGACGTGCCTTCACTTCATTTCCGAGTTCTTCCCGCATCTCTTCCCGCAGGCCACGGGAGGCTGTTGTCGTCGTATCGATCAGCCGCGCGCATGAGAGGTTACGGTGGGGTTTCCTTTTCTTGAAGCAGTGCACCCTGTTCCACGGAGAGATCATGTAAGGGTGGTAAGGAGGTTTTGGTCTCTGGTGATGAATTACTGAGCAGCTGGAATACTGCATGTGTCCGTGTTTGGCTGAGATGCTGCCTTTGGTTACTTACGGTGACTGGAAACTCGGATCAAAACAAAGGCGTCCATATTGGGATGCTGACTGCGTGAGGCTGGTCCTCCGCACTATGCTGGGTTTGTTTATGTGGACGTGACTTGAAAATAAGTCTTTTGATTATTCGGCTGTACTGTTTAGACATGCACTGAAATGCATGGTGAAATACAGATTGCATGTGCATGTTTGTTTATGTTTGGCTTGAATGCTTATTTTGAATCATTTATGCGATCTGTTATTCACTATATAGCCAGTATGTATATAGATAAATGTGTTTGCCTTTGCATCAGTCTCTCCCTGCAGATTTCTGCATGGTGCTGCAGATATCTTAACGTTGCAGCATCACCCTCCCTAATGCAGCAACAGAGAGAGAGAGTGAGTGAGAGAGAGAGAGAGAGAGAGAGAGAGAGAGAGAGAGAGAGAGAGAGAGAGAGAGAGAGAAAGAATCAGAAATAGTCTAAAAGTTTGAAGCAGGAAAATCAAGGTTATTATTGTAATGAAAAACAATAAAAAGTTATTCTTTTACTGAGTATGACAAAGAACAAATATTTCTCACAGCTAATAAAACAAATACAAACAAAATAACTTTCAATCAATGTTGGAGCACAATAAAATCTAAGTTTTAAATCATCTGGTCCTCTGATCCTTGGTAAACTCATTTTTTAGCGGGTAGGGGAGAGTGGGGCACAAACTAACGCTTTTTGACTTTGTATCTATCATTCAAAAAATAATTAAGTACGATTAATCATTATGTTTACACAATCAAAAATCAAAAAGTTTTTTTGTGTGACCTACTGTTATACGTACAGTTACACTGAAAGTAACAGGAGTGCAAACGTTACAACTTACCCCATAGGTGGGGTTCATTGTAACAAACAGAGGGTTTGTTGTAACACCTGCTAGAAAGTCTGGAGGTCTCACGGCGCAAATGAGGCGTTTAGGGCGGCGTGGTAGTCGTGATCCGCCTAATTCGAGTGTTGCCGCGGGAAATGCGCGAGTTGAACATTTTTAACTTTGGCAGAAAAACGCACCGCGTTAACCAATCAGGAGCTTGCTCTAGTAGTACGTGATTACAGAAAGCGAGCAGGGTCGTAGAAGCCCCTCCCATGATGCAAATTTCTGCGTGAATGTCTCAATGACTAGAATTTCATGCGTGGATGAAGCGAGTACACTTAAAATGTTCAGGCGGCAAACTAGACATGAATTTGACTCCTCAAACGTGGCTGGTGTCAACCCATGGTAAGGCTTAATTGGAAAACTATGTGACTACTTACCCCGATGTGTAAAAAAGTTTTCAATCCCAGCTATCAGTTACTAGAAATTGTTGACATGTTTCAAAATGGTGTTATGTTTTAAAGGGATAGTTCGGCCAAAAATGATATTAAACCCATGATTTACTCACCCCCAAGCTGTCCGAGTTGCATATGTCCATCGTTTTTCAGACAAACACATTTTCGGATATTTTATTAAAATGTTTGAGATCTTTCAATTGATTAAATGTAATGTTACGGGGTCCACCCATAGTCCACGACCTTCAAGTCCAAAAAAAGTGCGTCCATCCTTCACAAATTAAATCCAAACGGCTCCAGGATGATAAACAAAGGTCTTCTGAGGGTAATCCGCGCGGCGTTGTTGTAGAAATATCCATATTTAAAACTTTATTAACGAAAATAAATACCTTCTGGTAGGGCCGCCATCTTAGTCGCGTCCGCATTCAGGATGAGAGCTTACACAGCCTACGGAGGCTACTCTGCTGCTGCTCTGTGCCCCTGCCCTCCGAATTTGTCATACGTCACTAAGAAAAGTGCGTACACTACGCTAATACTCTCTCCTGAATACAGAGGAATATTATTTTTGTCCGTACTATCCCTTTAAGTAACAAGACCGTGAGAAAAATAATATGTGGTTGGATTTGGTGACTAATGCTGCGTTTACACCAGCCGCGGTAGAGGCTGGACGCTTGAACATTTGAGTTCACTTTGTGCCTGAAATTCTAGTCATTCGAGAAATTCACACGGAAATTTGCTTCCTGTAATCACGTCACTACTACAGCAAGGTCCTGATTGATTAACGCGGCGCGTAAATCCGCCGAAGTTCAGATTTTTCAACTCTCACGTTTCCCGCGGCAACGCACAATTCGCGCGTTCCGCGCCGCAGGATGCGTAATCGTGTCTTTGCATTGACTTAACATGTAAATCACCCACGCTTGCCGCCTCTACTGCGGTTGGTGTAAACACAACATTACATACCCAACTCAGAAATAAAAAAACCATAAGATGAAGAATTTTACTTTCATGCCTCTTTGTTCAATATAAAAATCATTCAATCTGTATAAAAATGTAAAGTAGCTGTGTTACAATTAACCTCACCCCTATATGCATTTAGATGTCTATCTGTTCTGGCAATACAGACCAAAAACATTGATGACTCATAGTGCACTTTGTCATTGTGGCCAATAAAATTATTTCTGGAATGAGAAAGTCCCTCCCCCAGTGCCACCCGCTTCTGACTAGCAAAAGCAGGCAGCAAATGATATTCAGGGATGCGATGCAAACCAAAATGCTTTTTAATTAACTATCCCTGTGCAAATGTCTTGTTAAATAAGAAATACATCAACACAGGACATAAAACTACACCCATAAAGGGATTTCATTGACCTTTAGTTCATTTTTATGGCGTTGTATTCTGTCTATCCACTGTCCAACCAGTTTGTATTTAATGATGCACTTTAAACAATTTATTATGAAGTATATGTCATGCAAAAAAATAAACGATAATGAAACCGTTTTAAAGAAGAAATTGTTAATAAAATTACCAAACACTTTTTCGAAATGCTAACAACCCTGCTTACAGTCTGGTTGTTAGAAAACCATCTTATCCTGATCATCTGCTTGACCAGCAGTTACAGCTCAGTACCAAAATCCCGACTTGTTTTCGTCTGGCACAACATTTCCGCATAGCCGATTGCTAAAGCACAGCTATGCACAAAGCTGCAGTCGACAGGAAAGCGTTTTTAACCTTTCAAAGAAACCCATTATGTGAGAGTATAAGTTGCCGAGATTGTCGTATCTGTCAGTGCTATACAAGCATTTGTCATTCAGTGGCACGTCTATCCGGTCGGAGGAGAAAGCTTATCTCCTTCCACTTTCACTTTTGGTGTGGTTAACCTTCCATTAGTAAGACTGAGCAGAAGCCAGCCAGCCAAAGCCATGTATTTTTTATGACTGGTGTGGAGTAGAGTTGACTAGAGGAGTGTGGTTCACTAAAACTAAGTATAGCTCAAACTAAATTGCGTAATGTGTGTAATTTCTCAATGTTGAAATACTGTTCCTTATTCCAGTTTAATACGCAATGACAATTATTGAGGAAGACATTTGTAGGCCGAAAAGTGTAAACATTGTGGCAGATTCAATATGTGTTTCTAGCAATAGTGGTGAGCTTAAAGGGACACTTTACTTTTTTAAATAGTCTCATTTTCCAGCTCCCCTAGAGTTAAACATTTGATTTTTACCGTTTTGAAATCCATTCAGCTGATCTCCGTGTCTGGCGATACCACTTTTAGCATAGCTTAGCATAGTCCATTGAATCTGATTAGACCATTAGCATCGCGCTAAAAAATAAGTAAAGAGTTTTGATATTTTTCCTATTTAAAACTTGACTCCGCTGTAGTTACATCGTGTACTAAGACAGACAGAAAATTAAAAGTTGTGATTTTCTAGGCAGATATGGCTAAGAACTGTACTCTCATTCTGGCGTAATAATCAAGGACTTTGCTGCCGTACCATGGCTGATATTACGCACTGCCCGAAAATAGTCCCCTTGGTTACTTTCAATAGCAGGGGACTATTTTCAGGCGCTGCGTAATATCATTGCACCTGCTGCAGCCATTTTACAGCAGCAAATGTGGAGTGGAATGTTCGTATACCTGTTTGTGTGTAGTCAGTATTTTGGCATTACCTTTTTATTATAAAGTTGATGTACAAAGATTTTCACACACAATTGTTCCTCACAATAATCACATTTATATGGTACATAATTTACCCATTTCCTCGCTACCATGTCCATATATCATAGGAATCCCATTGTACCTCTTGTTCCTTTTATGCACACATATACTACATTAACTTTCTGAATTATATACTTAAAATAGCTTTGAATGATGTCTGCCAAATGCACTAAGTAAAAATGTGAAATATGTAATAATGATGCCTGGAATTTTGATAAAAAAAACTTTAGGGTTTTACCTTTAGCTATCCTTCCTTGTTGCTCTCTAATAAATGCTGGGTTATTTCCAACCCAGCATTGGGTCAATAAAGGACGAATCCAGGCATTGGGTTAAAATAACCCAGCATTTTGGTTTAAAACAAAACAGCATAAGTTAAATAATAGTTCAATAGTTCAATAGTTCTCAAACTTTTTTGGCATGTGGCCCCATTTTATGAAATAAAACATTCCAAAACTTAAAATTTGAATTAAGCAAATCATTAAATGATACAATGTATCTGAGGTTTAATTACACATAATTTCTGATAAATGTATATGTTTAATAAAATGTCATTAAACTGGGGTCCCCCCTGGCACCATCTCAGGCCCCCCTCTAGTTTGAGAACCACGGAGTTAAATTACAACCTAAAGGTTTGGGTTTGTCTCTTTGTGACCTAATTTTGGGTTGAAATTACTTTGTAGCAAAACTTTAAGATGACTGCAGACAGATTTTTATATTATTATAAAGGTTATGAATATTTACATTGACCGCAGCGAAGCTTTCACAAAGCTTATTCTGTGGTCATTTGCTCTGCGTGATGAAAATCAGTGACCTGGTAATTGAATCTGTTGAATGTCATCTGAACTAAAACAGTTCTTGACCTTTTAAGACTGAGCAATACATTAATTCACTCATACTGTCAATTTCTTTCTCATTGTCTACTTCACAGATCTGTCCTCTAACACAAAACAAAACAAAAGGCACATATACCGAACGTCTCCCAAGTTTAATATTTAGGCTAAATGTGCATCTTAAATAGCAAGATTATTAAAAAGACTTGTATATGATTCTTGAAATCAAAGCTATAAATTGCACATTTTTCTTCAGTCTGTTACATAATATGTATCAGTCACATCCTCTCTGGCTGTAATATAAACAGGATCAGTATGTATCACATGTTTTTCCGATTACTGATTTTGTATCAGTTTTGCCCTTCACTTTTAGCATAAAACAAATCTTGGAATTAAACAACATTTTAATGTAAAAAAATATGGGCATACGTAGTCCACAATGACGTTGAGAGCTAATTGGTTACATTTACATAAATTAACCATAGTAAAAATAAAATAACAGATTTATTCCAGTCATTATTACTGCAGTAAACTATGGTTTATTTGTATTAGCCCATAGGGGTGGTAATTTTGAAGAAATGTGGCAGTTTTAAACCTCAGAACTGTTTCTCATCTATGATAGTAGTTAAGATTTGAACTTTTCTTTTACTTTTATGTGCTTTAGCACCCCCTGTGGCAGCACTGAATTGCATTGCTTTATGGATTGCAGTCATTGCATTGCACATTTCGAAATGCAGCAACACATGAAATTAAGATTGTTTGCTAGAAAAAATTGCATTTATTTGATTTACTTAGCGTTTGCTTCGTCAGGCAGTGGTTTTACATTTAAGCATTTAAAGGATGCTTTTATGCAAAGTTAAAGCTATGCATTTCATTATCAGTATGTGTGTCTTGACCTTTACATTGCTAACGCAGCGCTCTTCTAATTGAGCTACAGGATTTTACATATGTTGAAATGCAACCAGGAGCTGTGTAATTTTTATTATTAACTAGTTTGTACAACACAAGCAAGGAACAAAAGTTCAACAAGATGTGCCTTATGTCATAAATGATCAATAATGTACCCTTTCCTTTGTTTTATTTCTGCAGACAGCATGTGCACCTTTATGTGTTTCTGAGAGTCACTTCAGTGATTTGATTATCACTGATTCACTACCTCTCTGGTCGTCGTTGTGAGCATCCCTCATCCAGAGAGGGCTTCTGGGTACTTCCATGGCTGGGGAGAAGAGTCGTCGCAGCGCCATGGATATCAAGCGCCTTGCGGGCCTGCTTCAGCGCGGGGCCGGACGCTTGCTGGTCATCGACAGTCGGACGTTCTCGGAGTACAACGCCTCTCACGTGCACGGTGCCGTCAACGTCTGCTGTTCCAAACTGGTCAAGAGGAGACTTCAGCAAGACAAGGTGTCGGTTACCGAGCTCCTGCAACCCAACGGAAAGGTCAAGGTATCAAATGTGTGATTCAGTTTGTGTGTGAGTAGTATATGTAGTCTAGGTTTAAATGAGAAATAAACATCAAGGGCATCAAAAAGAAGCGCTGATGTCAGTAATTGGACATTGGCAACCTTTGAAGAGTTCAGTTCTGAGATCTGTTAGTTTTGTGTGGATTTCACAACCATGTCACTTCACAGAATCGTAATGAATTAATATTTACTCGTGAACACGCATTAAAGAGTTCCCGTTTTGGCACCTGCTTGCAACAACTGCAGTCAAATTCATGGGCATGTATAGTATTTGACACTTCCTTATGTGAAATGATTTTGTAATTAGGTGTAGTAGTCAACAACCGGTTTGAAGATGAAGAGAATGTTTGAGCAAGTCAGCCTTTGGCTTGATCGTTGACATATTCTGGCTAACAGCTACCCTTGATCTTCCCAGCTCGTACACGTCTAAATTTGGCCAACCGCTGTAGGTTTATTGGTTATCAGAGGCTCTGAAATTGGAGACTTGAGCTTTCCATGAGTTCTACATCGAATATGACATCATTTTTTCCCGCCCGGCTGGCATGCCAAGTCTTTATATTTTTAGGCGCTCTGTGATACTGACCTAACTCTTAGGGGGAAATCCAAGCACCAACAGATGTCACATAAAACTCCATGTCATAGCTGATGAGGTCAGTGTCGAAAAACAATCTGCATGTATCGCGCACATTTTTTGTTTCTTCGAAATCTGCATTCACACCAATGAGGCACTGTATCGAGGCCCTGCAAACTGACAGGTACTTTTAAGGTTGTAGTTGTGTCTCTTTGATTGCTGGTTTGTGGAACAAATTGTGTGAGTTCCTCATAATAAAGTTTCCGAATGAGTGCCTGACCCGTCACGCATAGAGTCTATTTTACGCAAATCTGGTTCCTTCTTTTTAGTTGCAGCTGTAAGTTGACACAACTAGTTGCAGGTGTTCCCCTACATGTTTTAGATAACTTTTGTCTTGCGGTTATCGCATAACTTTTAACCAGTAGCTTGTTTGTGGGGGTTGAATTACCTGTTCTTCTATATAGGTTTGTTTCAAATTTGTGTAACTGTTTTTGGTTACACTATTGTCAGAGTAAATAAACCCTTACGCTTGGTGCTTACAGTATCTTCTTCTAAAAGCTGCATGTTTGTCTAAGTAGTATTATGTTGCCCATAAGCATTTTAGCTCTGGGACTTTGTTTGCTATGTGATGCTATTTGAAGTGGAGGCCTTAAATGTGATCTGCCGGTCAAAACCAGTACCATCCGAACATAACAGAATGGCACTGTTTTCCTGGGCCGCTCTTTCATGACTTTCCCCATTTCTTTCCACAGCTGAGCCTAGAGGCTGTGTAGCTTTTATTATCTCCCTCAGTAAAGAGGATAACGCTCGTGATTAATGCAAGTCCTGGATAAAGCTGGAGCTATCTGGGTATAAAGGAGGGAGGGGGCGAATTCTGGAAACCCTTTGTTATTGGATAAGCATGACATCATAATCTTTAGTGTGGCCACTGGCAGAGCGCTGTCTGAGCACGTGCAAATCTTCTACACGAGCGGCACAGGATTCCAACAAAACCCCCAACTGCTTTGGACACCTGCCATTGCCAGAAGTTGTGGCATCAATGTGTAAGCTGTATGTAACAACAGCACCACAACCAAAGGCCACTAGTGTGGTCCATTGTGAGAAGGAATAAAGGAAGGAAGTGAAAGAGGGCATTAATGGATAGGCAGCATACATCCACACTGAGATAATGCCTGAGGTCCCCCACAGCTCTGTGTTGGGCCCATTTCAAATGACATCAGCGGAAGGCAACATATGCGCCCGATTGCCTTGCCTGCGTTGTAAATGGGTCAGTGTTAAGTGCAGTAGATAGAGCGCTATGGTACAAGAGCAGGACTTCCTCTGCAGTGACGAACGACCTTGGCTTATTGTAATCTGTGCCTCTGAATGTTCTATTGAGCTGGTACAGACAGATGGCTCTGTGGTCGCCCCAGAGCGAAGACAGCCACATAAGCAGATCCGAAGGGCAACAATGATATAAGAAAAGAAGATAATTCTTGACTATATGGTTTTATCTTTACTCTTTGTAGAAAAAAATAAATACAATTTACAGAAAAGGTTGTCAAAAATCGAACCTTCCATTAATATTCATAGGTTGCTTCATCCACAACATCAATAATATAGAAAGTGAAATTATAGGGGAAAAAACACCAAGTAGAACTAAAAATACATTGCAAACCATCTGAAACCACATTAACAACACACCAAAAGCCACGGAAAGTACCTAACTATATGGATTTTTTTGTAAAAATTACTCATATAATACGTTGTGGTCTATGTAACGTTTATCTTTCTACTGAACATGGTGCATGGGCAAATACTTGTAAAGTAAATTGTGACAAATGCACTGCATGACAATTGAATGACACTGGTCAAATGTTCCTTACGCAAAGATATATGTGACCACAGAGGCACACAGCAAGGTAATAAGAATAGAAATTCAATCTGTCATTTTTAAATCCTGCCAATGTCACGGCATTTAAAGCATCTAAATATATTACAGATCTCTTCGGTGACCTTGAGACCATACTGTGGCTCTTGGAAAATGTAGCCCTTTGACACGTTCGTATTTCTGGGTGACACCTAGCTATTACTGAACCTCTGTATAGCTTGGTTTAGTAATAAGTGGGTACCTAATTACAACCCAATCGCTTGTACTGATGGGATTCTTTGGGTGTCTGGGCTATATTCAGAATGCAGTATCCCACAATGCAGTGGGTTAGATTTCACATCAATATCCGCTGTGGCAAATAGACTGGAAGTAACATGAGCTGCATTGAATTTAAACCCCAAAAATGAACTAGTAAAACGTATTGCTCCAATAATTAACCCATTGTGGTATGAAATCACAAGTGTATTTGGCACTGGCCCTGTAGGTAACCATGTTTCACCAGACCTTCTGAGAAACCATAATCCTTAGGTGATGATGATGTCACCATCTGGATTTAACTCTTATCCAATTAAGGTGTAACACCTTGTTCTGAGGGGGAGGCTAAACCTAGTTTCACACTATCCCCTGTCAATCAATTTCCTCGCTTTAATACCTTATCTAATAGCTAAGCTTCACTTGCATAACCGCTCAAAGTAAATGAGAAGCAGGAAGTGCAAATGGGAGTTTTCAGGCGGTTTAAACGTTCACAGTTGATCGAGTTTGTGAGGCAGGCAGGGAATGCTCTGTAAACTTCCACCTTTGGTGACATCATCTTTTAGGCAACGTGCCAGTCTGGAACACACACACACACTCTCGCTTTCTCACGCGTACAGTACACCTTCTCACTTTATTTACTTTTAGATACGCCCTGTTTCAAGATTCGCTGATTGTTTTTAACAGTTAGGCTGTGGACCGGGTGTTAATTTTAACAAAAAATATTAAATGTGCATTTGCTCTGATCTGTGTATTGTGTCATCAAAGCTCTGAAATTGTTGATGATGTAACCATTGAGAATTAGTTTGGAAAGATTTTGCTTTCTATTTAAAGATACACATTTGTTTAGTCTATTTACAGTGCATTGAAAATGCGCTGTACTGTTCTTACTGGGCTTTTTATTATTAGTGGTGCTTGCATTTATGCAAAGCATCACTATTGTTATTGCTTTCGGTTATTATTATTCTTCTTATATCTGGACACTTTTTCGGCACCTAACTCGTCCCGCACGGTTTGCAGTAGTCCCATGAAAGAGGGCTCAAATTGACCGGTTTGTTGAGGAGAGGTGTGCTATGACTTTTATAAGGGATCGGGTGCAAGATTTTCGAAAGGGGGGCGAAAAACCACCCGAAAAATCCCATTGACTTAACATTGGGCCCAACTTTGACGGGTCACAGCTCCGTTCGAGGATTTTGTAAAAACATGTGGGTTACAACATTTGAAGAGGGTGGTAGACTCTGTAAGAACATACATCACATTGGGGTGTAAGTTGTACCCCTGGGGTGTAAGAGGCACCCGAAATTCCCCATTGACTTATAATGGGGCAGGGAACACGCCCATATAAGGGAATAAAATCGTTCCTGATGGGATATCTTTGCTTTACAGTGTCGTAGAGATAAGTGGGTGGGCTCATTTTACTCGGGCATCCAATCAGTCTCTCAGGATCATCTCAGAGCTATTAAGCCACGCCCCTAGCAACCACTTTTGAGCACCCTAGCAACATCTCACATAGACTGCCATTATAAAATGCCCAGATGGGTATCTTTGCACCACAGTGTCATAGAGACATGGGGGTGGGCTCATTTTACTCAGGCATCCAATCAGTCTCTCAGGATCCTTACATAGGTATTAAGCCACGCCCCTAGCAACCACTTTTGAGCACCCTAGCAACATAAAATTCAAACAGTTCTATCTCGGCATCCGAACATCGTAGAGACACGGGGGTTGGACCGTTTGACTTGTGACTCAGAGTGTAATCACTATGGGATGCCAATTTTTTCCCTAGCAACCAAATACAGTACCCTAGCAACAGAGTAAACAAAGCCTTATATCTCCGCATCAGAACATCGTAGAGACACGGGGGTTGGACCGTTTGACTCGTGACTCAGAGTGTAATCACTATGGGATGCCAATTTTTTCCCTAGCAACCAAATACAGTACCCTAGCAACAGAGTAAACAAAGCCTTATATCTCAGCTTCAGAACATCGTAGAGACACGGGGGTTGGACCGTTTGACTCGTGACTCAGAGTGTAATCACTATGGGATGCCAAATTTTTCCCTAGCAACCAAATACAGTACCCTAGCAACAGAGTAAACAAAGCCTTATATTTCAGCATCAGAACATTGTAGAGACACGGGGGTTGGACCGTTTGACTCGTGACTCGGACGGTAATCACTATGGGATGCCAATTTTTTCCCTAGCAACCAAATACAGTACCCTAGAAACAGAGTAAACAAAGCCTTATATCTCCGCATCAGAACATCGTAGAGACACGGGGGTTGGACCGTTTGACTCGTGACTCAGAGTGTAATCACTATGGGATGCCAATTTTTTCCCTAGCAACCAAATACAGTACCCTAGCAACAGAGTAAACAAAGCCTTATATCTCAGCATCAGAACTTCGTAGAGACACGGGGGTTGGACCGTTTGACTCGTGACTCAGTGTGTAATCACTATGGGATGCCAATTTTTCCCTAGCAACCAAATACAGTACCCTAGCAACAGAGTAAACAAAGCCTTATATTTCAGCATCAGAACATCGTAGAGACACGGGGGTTGGACCGTTTGACTCGTGACTCGGGGTGTAATCACTATGGGATGCCAATTTTTTCCCTAGCAACCAAATATAATACCCTAGCAACCGAATAAACAAAGCCTTTTATCTTCGCATCAGAACATCATAGAGACATGAGGGTTGGATTGTTTTAGTTGTGGCATGGAGTATAATCACATACTGTCCCCCGAAATTTGCCACGGCAAGCACCACTCACATTTTCTTCAGGAAATGTACCTATCTAGTTATTATTATTATTCTTCCAACCAAATTTCCGCAATTAATACGGCTCGAACCGGTTAACTTAGAAACTTCATTCAAACTCTCAAACGTGCGGACTATTCGGGAATAGTGTGCTATGACTTTTATAAGCGATCGGGGGTACGGTCTACGCCCCAGGGGCGAAAAAGCAGCCGAAAAATCCCATAGACTTAACATTGGGACAAACTTTGACGAGTCGTAGCTCAGACCTAGGATTTCACAGAAACTTGTGACTTGCCACATTTGAAGAGGCTGGCAGGCTCTGTAAGAACATACCTCACAATGGGGTGTAAGCTGTACCCCTGGGGTGTAAGAGGTCCCCAAATTTCCCCATAGACTTATAATGGGGCAGGAATCATGCCCATATAAGGAACTAAAAACGTCCCGGATGGGATATCTTTGCAGCGCAGTGTCATAGAGACATGGGGGTGGGCTCATTTTACTCAGGCATCCAATCAGTCCCTTAGGATCCTTATTGAGCTATCAAGCCACGCCCCTAGCAACCATTTTGGGCACCCTAGCAACATCTCCCATAGACTGCCATTGTAAAATGCCCAGATGGATATCTTTGCAGCACAGTGTCACAGAGACATGGGGGTGGGCTCATTTTACTCAGGCATCCAATCAGTCTCTCACCATCCTTATTGAGGTATTAAGCCACGCCCCTAGCAACCAAATATGAGCAGCCTAGCAACATAATAAACAAAGCCTTATATCTCTGGATCCGGACATCATAGAGACATGGGGGTTGGGTCTTTGGGTCATATTAGCTTCATGCTTGCTTCATGCTAAGTCATGCTAGCATCGTGCTAGTTTCATGCTAGCTCTATGCTAATTTTATAATAAATCTTGCTAACTTAATGTTAAATCATGTTAGCTTCATGTTAAATCTTGTTAGCTTCATGTTAAATCATGCTAGCTTCATGCTAATCATGCTAGCATCATCTTAATCATGCTAGCATCATGCTAATAATGCTAGGATCATGCTAATTTCATGCTAAATTCATGCTAACTTCATGGTAATCATGCTAGCTTCATGCAAATTATGCTAGCTTCATGCTAATCATACTAACATCATGTTAGCTTTATGCTAATCATGATAACATCATGCTAGCTTCATGCTAATCATACTAGCATCGTGCTAGCTTCATGCTAATCATGCTAGCATCGTGCTAGCTTCATGCTAATCATGCTAGCATCGTGCTAGCTTCATGCTAATCATGCTAGCATCGTGCTAGCTTCATGCTAATCATGCTAGCATCGTGCTAGCTTCATGCTAATCATGCTAGCATCGTGCTAGCTTCATGCTAATCATGCTAACATCGTGCTAGCTTCATGCTAGCATCATGCTAATCATGCTAGCATCATGCTAATCATGTTAGCATCATGCTAGCTTCATGCTAATCATGCTAACATCATGCTAGCTTCATGCTAATCATGCTAGCATCATGTTAGCTTCATGCTAATCATGTTAGCATCATGCTAGCTTCATGCTAGCTTCATGCTAATCATGCTAGCATCATGCTAGCTTCATGCTAATCATGCTAGCATCATGCTAATCATGTTAGAATCATGCTAGCTTCATGCTAATCATGCTAACATCATGCTAGCTTCATGCTAATCATGCTAGCATCATGTTAGCTTCATGCTAATCATGCTAGCATCATGCTAGCTTCATGCTAATCATGCTAGCATCATGCTAGCTTCATGCTTATCATGCTAGCTTCATGCTAGCTTCATGCTAATCATGCTAGCATCATGCTAGCTTCATGCTAGTCATGCTAGCTTCATGCTAGCATCATGCTAACGTCATGCTGAATCATGCTAATCATGCTAGCATCATATTTCATGATAACTTTTTTAAATCATGCTAGCTTCACACTAAAACATGTCAACAGCCAGGTAAACTACTAGACTAAATTTCTTTTACATTTCTGTCAATCAACTTTTTGCATTTTCATGCACTGGTAATTCCTTGGGAATTGCATATCTAGTTAAAGATTAGGATTTAAAGGGATATTTCACCCAAAAATAAAATTATGTCATTATGTACTCACCCTCAAGTTGTTACAAACCCGTATAAATGTCTTTGTTCTGCTGCAGACAAAGGAAGATGTTGGAATCATGCAGGAAACAGGAGCTCCAATGGATTGACTATAGAAGTCAATGGTGGTTACAAATATTCCTCAAAATATCTTCCTTTGTGTTCATCAGAACAAAGAAATGTATACAGGTTTCTAAGAACATGAGGGTGAGTAAATACTGACAAAATTTTGGGGTAAACTATCCCTTTAAATTACATGGGTTTATTTAGCTGGTTCTTATTATGCAACAAATTAACAAATTAATGTATAAAAATACTATTTATGTGATATACCAAAAAGTCTGTGCATGCTTAAAGGTTCTTTATGGAACCATACAGACTGACAAAGAACATTTTGGGAACCTTAAAGAGTATATAGGTGATATAATGCTATTCTGTAATAGCCAATGATACGATCAATTATGGAATTGGAACAAGGGGGAGCTGATCTGTTTAGTTTTTGTAAAATGCATGGTCATACTCTGCAAAAAATGACTTTCATACTTATTTTTGTCTTGTTTTCAGTACAAATATTAAAAAATTCTTAAATCATGATGCATTTTCTTGATAAGCAAAATGACCCAAGAAAATAAGATATAAATAAACAAAATACAATTTAAGTGAATTTGTGCTTAAAACAGGCAAAAAAATCTGCCAATGGGGTAAAAAAATTCTTACAATATTCTCAAGTTAAAGGGATAATTCACCCAAAAATGAAAATAATGTCATTAATGACTCACCTTCATGTCGTTCCAAACTCGTAAGACCTTCTTTTATCTTCGTAACACAGTTTAAGATGTTTTATATTTAGTCAGAGAGCTTGTTGACCCTACATTGAAAATCTAAGTATGGTATACTGTCCATGTCCAGAAATGTAATAAAAACATCATCAAAGTAGTCCATGTGACATCAGTGGGTCAGTTAGAATGTGTTGAAGCATCAAAGATACATTTTGGTCCAAAAATTACGACTTTATTCAGCATTGACTTCTCTTACGCGTCTGTTGTGAAACATTATCCTCAGACATGTTTGCAAGTTTTTTTTCCAAACTTACAGTGTGCGTCTCCCTCAGGCTGTAAACGAAGGCACACAAAAAACAAAAAAACAGCTGGGGCGCACCAGATAACACGTCAGCCTCGTCACTGCAGTCACGTGACTTTAGTCTCGCGCATGTGCTTCACAACAGACGCGGAAGAGAAAACAATGCTGAATAAAGTCTTAATTTTTATTATTTTGGGACCAGAATGTATTTTTGATGCTTCAACACATTCTAACTGACCCACTGATGTCACATGGACTACTTTGATGATGTTTTTATTCCCTTTCTGGACATGGAAACTGTACATAGACTTTCAATGAAGGGTCAACAAGCTCTCGGACTACATATAAAACATCTTAAACTGTGTTCCGAAGATGAACGGAGGTCTTATGAGTTTGGAACAACATGAGGGTGAGTCATTAATTACATTATTTTCATTTTGGGGTGAACTATCCCTTTAAGCGTATAAGAAAAAATTTCAGGATTTTTTCTTACCCCGTTGACAAATTTGTTTTTGCTTGTTTTAAGACAAATTCACTTAAATGTTATGTTTTCTGTCTAAAAACTAGACTTATTTTCTTAGGTCATTTTGCTCATCAAGAAAATGCATCTTTATGTAAGAATTTTTAGATATTTGTACTAAAAATAAGACTTTTTTGGTTCCTTATAGAAGCATTCAGTCCAGAAATTTGGAAATTAATCTCTTTTATTGTAAAAAAAATGGTGCAGAGAGCACAACTATTTCTATATACAGAACAATATACAATTAGAGCCTCGAATTTCAACCTATAGACCTACAGATCCCAACACGCAATTTCATCTTTCTCCATAACGCACACAATCCCATTTATATCTGTCTTTTCATTTTCTGCATTTCATTTTCCTCCTCTCATCCCTTTCTCGTTCTCTCCATCTCTCCCCATCTTTCTCTTCGGTCATTGCCCTCATCCCCTCCCCTTTCTCTGTATTCTCCAGTAGTGCTTCAGCATCATAGTGAGTCATTCTGCAGCGGCTTCGGCTGATGGTCATGTGATTAAAAACTGCCTGACAACATTGAGACAGCCAGACTCGCGTGCAGCCACACACAGCTTCACGCTTCTGCAGCATCGCAGGCACACACGTACACACAAAACAGCCGCATCACGTAATGCATGCGGTCCAGAACACATCTGATCTAGAGCCGCATCTTTGTCTTTTGATTGATGTGAGCCCTCTGTTCGTCACTTATATGCTGGTTAGCATCACTATGTATTCATTGCCATGCATTGTTGTCAGGGAACAAAATAATGATATTTTTGGTGATAATCACTGTGCCTGCTAAAACAAATGTTAGCTGGTTTCAACTTCGGTGAATATGATTATTAAATATAATGTACCGATTAGGAATGTAAGATATTGTGAAATAAGTGCAATGCCAGAAGGCTGTGCATACCGCAATATGCAAATGTGAATGTTGCAATAGCAAGTCCTCAAAATCATGCAGCCCTAGTACTGAAAGTACTGACAGTTCCCACTGTGGAATCTATTTAGTCGAGATTTTATAAACTCAAAGGCCTGCGTGGGACGTAAATATAGTCACATGGCCTTTCGAACTGCATCTTGTTTATCCAGCTGCTGCGTCTATTACATCATACTGGTGGGATGATTGACATTGTACTGATATGTACTTTATTTGTGCGCTACAGGTGGACTTGGGTCGCAGACAGGAGGTGGTGGTGTACGACCAGAGCACGAAGGACGCCGGTCAGCTTTCCAAAGACAGCTTCATCCATATTCTCCTGAGCAAGCTGGACTGCACCTTTCACAGGGTGTCTCTTCTTACAGGTACGGAGCGTTAATGTATCCTGTGTGTCAACGGCTATAAAACTCATCACAACAGAGGATGTGACCGTTTTCGTTTACACCAGCAGGTGGCGTTTCTTATGTCACTGATTCTGATATCGCACAACGTCTTATCTCTCTCTTCTGTCTTGGTTGTTTCTTTCCTGTGCAAACAATTCCCGGCCTTCGTGATTAATGTTATTCTTTGACAGAAATCTTTGTCATGTCATCTCCATTTATGGGGAATGCATTAAGGAAGTAATGCTAACCGTTTACACGGTTGCACTGGTCCGACTGGAATCTCCTGCTGTCAATCAAATGATGTCATATTGGACAAAAGAGCTGCCCGAGGCATGTTCTGACATATAGCTCGCATGATGATTTTGTGGAAAACAGATGTTCATAGACAACTCGAAGACATTCGATCACAGCATTTTTCGCACATTCCATATGCTAATTGTTAGCGTATTAGCATCTGTCATAGCAAAGATAAGTACGTAAACCCTTACAGTAAGCAGTTTTCTCTGACAAGCGTATGTTTTAACCATTCGCTTCTTGCTAAGCTGCTTGATCCAGATATGTCACCGACTAAAAAGCAGTTTAAATTGGTTTCACCGTTCCTTTAAATCTTAAATTATGCTGCCGTCTTTGCTGAAGTGCCTCTCGCATCAAAGCTTCTTTTGACCTCTTTTGGCTTTTGCTAAGCCTCTAAAGGCTAAATTAGAAATGTGTCACACGACAGAAATTTGACACTGTTAGCTCAAACGGTACTTTTTACATTTTTGGGAAATTAGGCAAAGAAAGATTTCATAGATATGCATTAAAGGAGCATGTAGAGGTGGTAGCGATCACCCTAACGACACCTTAGCAATGTGTTAACAACCACTGATAACTCCGTAGCAACTTCTGTTGGCACATTGATCTGTTCTGATGCATCATGCAAGCAATGCAGGTTCGACTCCAACCTGCATTGCTGTAGTATACAAAAAAAAAGAAAAAAATAGAGGTAAATAGCCAAAAAGTACAAAAATAGAGTAAACCACAAATAAGGCATTGAATAGGACTGCACTATATTAAAAGAAAAATGCGATATATACAGACGGTTTCAACAGTAACAACATAAACAAGCGGCTTTCGTGGAAAACACGTAACTTCTGGTAAACTCCGCTAAGAATAAATAACAACAAAATCCGTTTAAACATAGTTTATTTATATAACAAGCAAAATAAACAACACCGTATCACGCATCGCGTCACCGCACGTGCATCCGATGAAACCGTCTATAGGATAACATGCAAAATTGTAAGATTTGCTATAAGCAGTACGATAGGGGTTTATGATTGTAAAATCTATTTAAATTTTTTACATTTTTCTACAACTTTTACAGGGATCTCTTGACAGAAATGTAATATAATTACATAACTAATATGTTTAGTGGTGCATAAAGACCTTACAAAATGAACTGTATTGTTTTTATTACCTTAGAATGAGTCAATTTTTATCAACATACAACGCGTTTTTATTTACATACAACGGGCTTTTATCTACATACAACACATTTTTTTCGACATGCCACGCATTTTTATCGACATACAACGCAGGGTTTTTCATTGACATACAACGAGTTATTTTATTGCCATACAACGCGGGTTTTTTTATCGACATACAACACATTTTATCGACATACAACACGTTTTTTATCTACGAACAACACATTTTTATCAACATTCAATGCGTTTTTAATCTACATACATCAGATTTTTATCTACATACACAGGGGACCCCCTTTGATGGAAGTCGCATTTTTGTGCCGTCATGTTTCTACAGTAGCCAAACTGAATGGACAAACTGATCTAAAGAGCGCGTTTTGTCACTGTTGTCTCAGACGATGACGTGTTTGTCCTGTGGCGGCTACCGTAGCTTCACTATGCGTTTCGAAAAGGACTAATGAGCTGTGGAGTGATCCGTTGGTTGCAATTCACAATCTTACCATTAGATGCCGCTAAAAATCTACATGCTGGTCCTTTAAAAATATATTTAAAAACTGTAGAGAAAGCATCGTTCTGTGTGTCTCGCCAGGTTTTCTGCTGTTAGCACTGACATAAAAATTTTAATGTACATCACTTTTTGAAGTAATAAAATCATTCGGTTACGGTATGCACGTCACGGTATACCGATAAGTTTGGTTTATTTTGCTGCACTAAACTGTAAGAGTCCAGTTGATGGAAATAATAAAATCTACCTATTAGCTTTTTTGGTGGTTTGCCTGGTTTCTGTCCTCTAAACATACTTTATTTTAACCCTGTTAAATATTCCAGGAATACTGCTGTTAGGTAGATAAAATATGAACTTTTATTTGGGATTCATGCCTGTTTTTATCATCTTCAGACTGACTAAATATGGTCAGGAAGAAAGTCGTCATGCCTTTATTAGGACCGTATTAAGAGACAAAATGCATGACAAATGGCTCTTGGCATCCTTTGATGTCAGAATAAGAGGACAGCTCTAGAGATGATGCAATGTTACTGGATGTATTCAGTCACTCACAGGCACTAATGCCTTTTTATCTGTGATAACCTTGTTTTAAGGGTGTAAACAAGATTATGCAACAATATTTCCATTAAAATAGGACTGTTGTGTCCAATTGATGTCATAGTCACACGGTTGCCCTTTTCCACCAATCGTGTCTTTCTTATCTCTCGTTCTCTTTTGCTGTGCTGTGACCTCTGGTTGCTTTCTCATGAAGCACTTTGATTCTGTCTTGACTACTGACAACCGTGTTACAGCATACACAGATGAACTCACATGTCTAGATTCTACTCTGTCTCCCACTTTGGTCAATTATTGTATTATCTTAACCTCATTATCCTTTGAGTCATCAATAACTGGGTTAGGACGGCTGAAAACACACATTCGTTTAAACCGTTTGTCGGACTACGCACCAACATCTAATTTTTACACATTTGTCTTTGCGCAAAGAAATAACAATCCCAGAATGCATTTTATCCGATAAAAATGACTTAAAGGTGCAGTGTGTAATTTTTAGAAGGATCTCTTGACAGAAATGCAAAATAATATACAAAACTATATTATCAGGGGTGTATAAAGTCCTTTTAATAATGAACTGGACTTTATACATAATTATGATAATTATTGATAATTATGTTTTTATTACCTTAGAATGAGATGTTTTGATCTACATACACCGAGGGTCCCCTTACGTGGAAGTCGCCATTTTGTGCCGCCATGTTTCTACAGAATCCTTAATGGACAAACTTTTTTTTACTAAGTTGTCCCCGTCGATGACATGTTTTTCCAGTGGCGGCTACCGTAGCTTCTCTATGCGTTTCAAAAGCAAGGTGTGAGCATTGGACTGAATTTAGCAGTCTCGCAGAAGCCGCAAAAATGTACCAACTGCACCTTTAAGGTAAATGTGTGTTTTATTGTTATTTTTAGATTTGATATTTATTAAGTAGAGAGATGTATCAATAAAAGCTTAAAGGTACACGACTGGTTTTAGGGGCATCTAGTGGTGAGATTTCGTATTGCAACCAACCTCAATTTCGAAATGCAATGAGAAGCTAAAGTAGCCGAGACAGAGGTGTTTGTTCGTTTTGGGCCACTATAGAAACATGACAGACTTTTCCCAAAAAGTGTACAATATTTTGGTGTTTTAAAGTCCAGGTTTATTGTACTAATAAACCCACCTCATCGTACGTCTGAACAAAACTGCTCGATGCTTTCACTGTCGACTGTTTGTATTTGTGTCAATGACGTTAATTATTTTGTGTCTGTATGGTTCAATTAAATGTAAAAGGGTTAACATTTCTAAATAAATTAGCAGATTACTTTAGTGCTGCCTCACATTAATTGTTTGCAGAATAAAAGTTTTTGTTTACATAATGTATATGTGTGTATACTGTGTATAATAATTATGTATATATAATAGGGTTGTTGCGGTGACAGAATTTTCCCACCGGTTAATCAGTGCGTGACAAACCCGGTTATATCGGTTTCACCGGGTGGGAGGGGCTTATAAATGCACAGAAGTACGCATTTTACTTTCACTTTTGAATTAGATGCAACTGTTGTTTAAATCCAGCGCTTGCGTTAAATCGCGTATGAATTTGCGTGCAAATGTGAGTGCAACAGCTGGTTTAAGTGCTTGAGTCAATGTGCGCAGGTACTTCTGACAGAAACCCGCCAGTCCCAAGCAGAGCAACCGGCTATTCCTCCATAAAGCGCTGCTTGAATGATGGGTTTATTATTCTTCTTAATGAAAAACACAACAACAAAACGATCTCGCCTATATTAAACATCATATATGTATCTTATAACAAAAACGAGTAAGCACGCGGCTTCTGCCATCGTCTGCTCGCCGTCTGACAGGAATGAAATCTGACACCCGCAGCCGCTGCTCTGTGATGACGCGCGTTCAGCTCCGCTTGATTCAGCCAGCAGACACATTCAGTTGTAAGTGTTTGCTCTCTCTAACCAAACTAAATGATTTAATTACAAGAAAATATCAAAACGCCGGTGAAAGACGGTGTCGCGGTGGGCAAGTGATCTAACCGGTGAGAGGCTGAAGCACCGGTAATCACCGTTTCACCGACTATCGCAACAAGCCTAATATATAAATACAGACACATACATGTATAATTTTAAGAAAAACATATATTTATATAATAAATATTTATGTTTATTATTAATATAAATTATATATAAATATAAACATGTATATACACATGCAAAGTTTCTTAATTATATACATGCATGTGTGTGTGTGTGTGTATGTGTGTGTGTGTGTTTGTGTGTGTGTGTGTGTGTGTGTGTGTGTGTGTGTGTGTGTGTGTGTGTGTGTGTGTGTGTGTGTGTGTGTGTGTGTGTGTGTGTGTGTGTGTGTGTGTGTGTGTGTGTGTGTGTGTGTGTGTGTGTGTGTATTTAAACATAATTATTATACAGAGTACACCCACATATATTATGTAAACAAAAACTTTTATTTTGCAAACGATTAGTTGTGACTAATCGTGAGGCAGCACTAGATTACTTGCATACATCTTTTTTTTTTAAGGACCATGTCTAAAATTTTTATTTCATTTCACAAGTTTTATTTCATTTTTAAAGAACATTTGAGGGATAATTGCAAAAATGTCAATGTGGTGTAGCCGGTCTGTGTCAATTGGTGTAACTAGTATTTTTTTTAATTAAAAAATAAATATATCAATAAAAAAGTGGAATAAAATATAATCACCTAGTTTAGTGTAATAAGATTTTTTTACATACTTCTTTACATCATTTGTCAAAGATTATTTAGAAAACAGAGCATATGTCAGGACAAATATTACAAAAACACATTACAATTTACATTTAGAAATAACATAAAAATATATTTCAAAATTATAATTTTTTTTGATGATTACGTTTACATGCCATCAAGGTGGATAAAATATTTAATATTTCTCATTTTTCGGCGCAAATGCCGGTTACACCATTTGACAGTTTCAGGTCCATTCAGTGTTAACTTTCATAAAAATGGTGCAAATGTAATTTCTTATTGCATAAAATTAACACTATGTGCATTGAAATAAACCTGATGGGTGCTTTTAAAACAAGTTTTTTAAAGAGATTTACCGTAAAAGATTTTTGAATTTCTCATCTTCCCAAACCATTTTTGTCACTGACCCATTTATCACTCAAAAACAATGTGTTTGTGCGCAGGTGTGTAGGGTTTCTTTACAAGGTAATATCGCCATCTACTGGCTTGGCACCATAATACAGCAAATGTAATACTTATAAACTCTGATCGGTTTGACAGCGTTGTCATGTGTATGTGAAATAAAATTGCTGTTGTTGTGTTACTGGCTTTAACTTGTACTGTAGTTCGATGCCTTGTGTGTGTTACTTGTAATTTAGTGGCCATGAAAGTGTTTTAAATGAGTTATTTAAAAAGTTCAAGTGGGCCTGCTTAGAAGACATCTGCCTAGGTAGAAATTAAACCGCTGACTAGCTTTTGACTAAAAGTCTAAGTTTGTTAATATGCTATTACTTACTTATCACAAATGAAAACAGGCAAGGCAAAAATGTACGATATGATGTTATGAAACACGCAGTGATGATTGTAATTGATAAACTCGAAGAACAGGAAGTTTATTACCACTTCCTGTCCAAGGCAGTCATTTTTACCATGTACACTTTTACTAGTTGTACTAAGAAATTTACTTAGAAACCGATGTAATCTGGCTGGGGAAAGTTGTTGTGCAAGTCTAAATACAACTGAGCATCTTCCCTGTTGACTGACATTAAGTTTGTTCTTGTCGCCTTGCGAGCTGGCATGCCGCTTCATGCTCATGCACAGGAACTTGGACTGAAATGTTGCGCTGTTGTTGAATTTGATCTTGCTTCACAGGCATCTCGTCCATGCTCATTGGAATTGGACAGGCGCACATACAAAGCTTTAAACAGCCTGAAGCTTTCAAACCCTACCCACAGTGATGTGCCATTGTGTGTGTGTGTGTCTTACAGATGTGCAGTCACTGTTGTTAATCTCTGCCAAGCTGCTGTCATCGGCCTTGTTTTCCTTTAAATAGCAGAACATGAAGTACACTGGGCCACCTATATGTGAGTTTTAGCCATTTTAGCACATCAGCTCTACTTCAACACTGTCTGACTTAAGGCTGAAGTACAGCCCATTTTATGTGCATACGCGAGGGTCTATGTACTGTACGCGCACTGCTGGAAACCCTCCGTACATTGTACGTGTATGTCGCACATGCATTTGTAACCCAGTAGATGCATTGCATTTTGTTGCACCAAAAGAGCTAAACCTTAGAAATACACTGTAAAAAAGGTCCGTAAAAATTGCAGCTGGGTTTACGGTAATTTACCGTAGATTTACATTTACGTTATTTACTTGCAAGAGTTTGTTCAAAGTTAAATGAACATTGAACATTTACAAGTCTTTGTCTTTACAGAGTAAAACTAAAAAAAAAAACAGTATCAAGCAAAACATTCTGGGAAACAAAATCTGAAGCAAAAACAGAAAAAGGTTGATGATGATTTCTGGTTCCCAGAATGCTTTGCATGAGGCTGTTATTGTATAGTTTTATTCTGTAAAGACTTGTTAATATTTAAAATGTATTTTACTTTGAACAAACTCTTGCTAGTAAATAACATAAACGTAAATCTACGGTAAATTTCCGGCAACCCAGCTGCAATAACATTGTAATTTCTACGGATTTTTTTACAGTGTACCTGCTCCTAAAAAACATGTAAAAACAAAATGAACTGTGCTTGACTGCTTTACATTTGTAATTTCTCATTCTTGGCCAGAAAGCTGACCATCAATGTTGACCAAACCATATGCAGTTTAGTCAAAGGTCTGGCCACATGATACCAGCTATATTTGTGTGTGTGCATTCTCACACATCACCCTCTCACAAACCCATTTCCGACCCATGTGGCAACTGTTTTAAAATGTCTGCAGCAAAACGTGGTCGTATTACACCCGTATAGGATGATCTAATTTTCCTGCCCACCGTCTATAGTTAACGCAACAAAGGAGAGGCAGAAAATAGCGAATTATACTCGATTAAAAGATGAAAGTTTAAGCTTGGCAAGGACCAGAGCGAGTAAGCAGAGCTTTGTATTTAGCTGAATTCAGCTTTGTCTCGCTCCCCGGCTCCTATTATGCAACTGGGCGTTTCTAGATGAAGTGTTTGTGTGTGTCGGCCAAAATGAGGTAATGAACAGGTGGTGACGTATTCATTCTAAAACAATATCAATATATCCTTTCAGCGTAAGCCTGCCCCGACATGACGCTCAACCCCGTCGGCCAAAGCTCCAATTTTACCGCCGTTTCTACACCCAGTCGGGGTGACGGACAGGAGAGCATTCATGATTGAAACCAGCACAGGAAAAGTCTGACAGAGTTCTTTGGGAAAATGTTTCCTATTATATTCGCCTGACTTTGACTCATGTAAGCTTTGACTAAATGTCAAAGTCTTTTAAAGTTTGTCAAAAGCGTTTAGGACAAAAATGTACGGTTTTTACTTTTTGGCAGCTCAAGATTGGAAACTATCTGGTGATCGAGACGCAAAAAAATGACAGCCAGTAAATAGCTTTTATAAAACGGTTAGTTCCAATCCTTGATTCTGATTGGTCAATAGGTGTGCTTTATTCACGATAAAACACCCCTATGAGCGCTTCACCCAACGGTTCTGTTTATCACTGCACCCTTAGAAACAGCAACCACACATATCGGTTTGTTGTTTTTATTTGAGCTTTCATGCATATTATACATTGGAACACATTTTTGTTCATGGTCAGGGACTATTTTTTCTAGCGGAAGGAATGCTTTTTATTGATTTAAGTTCATGAAAGTTGCACTGATATTTTTTTTACTTTAATATTGTGTGGTAACACACAATTTTCGCTTCGCGTCGTGTTCGCTTCGTGTCGTGCCTAACAATGCCCTTCAGCCGTTACTTATTCACGATACAGCACAGCCTCTCGTACCTTATTGCTAACATAAATCTCATTCAGTGATGCACAGAATGTTCGGCAATAAAAACTATTCAGCTGACAATCTCAAAAAAGCATCCTCCTTGAACACCAAAATGCTTTCATGATACCAACATGTTTGCTGTTTGTATAAAGCGCGCACACATCTCACGCTACGCTAGTTACTACACTGCAAAAAAAATTCAAGAAAAAAAATTATTTGTATTTTTGTCTTGTTTACAGTAAAAATATCTAAAAATTCTTAAATTAAGATGCTTTTTCTTGTTGAGCAAAACAACCCAAGAAAATAAGTCTAGTTTTTAGACAAAAAATATCAAATTTAAGTGATTTTGTGCATAAAACAAGCAAAAAAAAAAAAAAAAATCTGCCATTGGGGTAAGCAAAAAAATATTGAAAATTTTTCTTAAACACTAAATTCAAGAAAAATTAGCTTAGCCCATTGAAAAATTTTTTTTGCTTGTTTTATGCATGAAATCACTTAAATTTGATATTTTTGGTCTAAAAACTAGACTTATTTTCTTGGGTCGTTTTGCTAATCAAGAAAAATCATTTTAATTTAAGAATTTTTAGATATTTTTACTTAAAACAAGACAAAAATACTAAGAATTTTTTTCTTGAAAATAATTTTTTGCAGTGTATTTGATAAAAAAAATGTCATCAAAAACGTTATTGTGTGTCTGGTCATTTTAGCCGAACATCGAAAATGCATTTATTTTGTTTAAAATAGGGCTGTCAAATGATTAATCGCGATTAATCACATACAAAAGAAAAGTTTGTGTTTTGCATAAAGTGTGTGTGTGTGTATTAGGGCTGTCAAAATGAACGCCTTATTAACGCATTAACGTAAATTCATTTTAACGACACTAATTTTATAAACGTGCAATTAACACAACGTGCAATTTCTGTTTGACCCTTGGCCTAGGCTGTTGTTGGATAAATTGAGATGCAGCCTTAAGCAGTAAATAGTCATCAAACATCTAAAATGATCTTTATTTTGATGTTTTCTGAGAGGTGTAACCTCACACCCCTAATACAAATGATGCTTGTCCATCCACTTGCCGTCCGAGGTTTGGTTTTAAAACATGCAGGAATGAGAAAATAAAGTGCAATGTTAAAATCGTTATTAAGAGAGATAAAGTTCGGGACCTGATTGATGTTTAAAGAGTTATTAAGAGCGACAAGACCCAATTTGCATAAAGCATCCATATTTTGTCCACGTCCGGGTTGATTAGAGCATTAAAAACTTTAAAAGTGTTAAATTACGGTAAATCTAGAACAAATAAAATGTGTGATTAAGTTGCGATTAATCACCAGTTAACCCGTGACAATCATGCGATTAATCTAGATTAAATATTTTAATCGATTGAAAGCCCTTATATTATATATTTTTATTATTATATATTATATATATTTAAAAATTGAGATATAAATACAATTTGTCTTAAATGTACGTGTATGTATATTGTATATATACTTTTGTATGAGATTAATTGCGATTAATCGTTTGACAGCACTAGTGTAAAATGACTTGTACAAGTCACGTGATTGTATAACAAAGAGGCCAAAGTGCTCGCTGACTGATATGTTCTGTCACATTTAAAGAAAACATAACCCGATCTCAAATCAGTTAAGAAAGTGATCATCTAGAAGTTAATCTTGACTTCCTGTGTCTAAACGACCCTTGTCCATTATTGTCCCAGGGCAGCATGAGGATCAATGTTTTTATTGGGAAAAAACTGTTGCCATTAGGATGAAGTAAGCTCTCGAGGGACGATCTCGGCGCTCTGTTATTTTCAACACACACACACAACTCCGTCTCTCGTTGTATGTCTTTCTGATTAGAGCATGTCTCTATTTTTAGTTAAGGCTCCTGTGGTCATCACATCTGGCGCCAGTCGCCTACTGCAACACACAGAGAGACACAAACACGCTTCGCCGATTCACAAAGGTCGAAATGTTGACCTCTCGGTCTCCACCCTAAAACCCTCGACATACACGCGCGCCGCTTTGCGGTATCGAGAAACGACTGGGATTTGTCCTACATAGGCCCGTTGCAAACTTGGCTATAGTTTCTCTATGCTCTCACAGACCTCAAATTATATGTGTTATGTCAATTCTGAGAAACAAGCTCAAGAAATGAAGAAATGTCAGCGGAGCGGCCAGTGCCAAATACTTTCAGCATGACATGGATTACTTCACTCGCTTCCCTGCTACCATCTCATTTTTCCGGCCTCGTCTGCACACACCTACTTTTCTTGTATCTGTCTGCCTTCCATATATTCTTCTCTCTATTTCTCCATGTTCTCCTCTCTCCTTTTATCCACTTTTCTTTTTTTTGTTTTTGTTTCTTTCTTCTGCTGTCCAGTTTACGGATTCAGATACAGATTATATTTTTCCAATTATAATATCCACTTATTTTGCATGCATGAGCTCAAGTTCAAAGTCTGCTCCAGATGCAAGACTGGCCATGATCAACTATCTTTTAATGTATTAATATGTAATTTATATGTCATGTGCGCGTGACACAATTTTCATACTCAGAATGGTACACGCACTACAAAAAATGATTTTTTTAAGAAAAAAATCTTAAATTTAAGGAACAGTATGTAAGAAATTTATATAAATTAATCATAAAGTGTGCCTGATATGTCACAAGAAATAATTTTCATTTCAAATACTTATATCACTGACAACAGTGGTCTGGCCAGGATATTGTCATTTAAAAAGTGTAGTTGGAGCCCTCAACTGATGTTTATGTTGTCATTTTGTGTATTGGCCACCAGCTGTGTGATTGCAGTACCAGTTTTAGCCACAAGTTTTGTGATTGCAGTACCAGTTTTAGCCACAAGTTTTGTGATTGCAGTACCAGTTTTGGCCACAATCCTACATACTGTTCCTTTAAGTTGCTTTTTCTTGATGAGCAAAACAACCCAAGAAAATAAGTCTAGTTTTTAGACCAACAATATCAAATTTAAATTTTTATCATTGGCAGATTTTTTTAGCATGTTTTATTCACAAAATCTTATTTTCTTGGGTCGTTTTGCTCATCAGGGTTTCTCGCAGCACTTTGCAGTTCGGGCGGCCCGCCTAAGCTGGGAAACCCTACCACCTTAATTAGGTCGTCCAAAATTTTTTTTTTTATTCGCTGCACAAAAAGCCTACAACATCTGCTTCAGTTAGTGTTTATTAACCCTTTCACTTCCATTTCACTTCATGACTGTTAGCACACCACTGGACTTTTTTGTAATTGCACGCATTTTGTAATTGCACGCGTTTTTGTAATTGCACGCGTTTTTGTAATTGCAAGTATTTTTGTAATTGCTCGTATTTTTGTAATTGTGCGTATTTTTGTAATTGCTCATATTTTTGTAAATGCGCATATTTTTGTAATTGCTTGTTTTTTGTAATTGCGTGTATTTTGTAAATGCATGTATTTTTGTTAATTTGCGGATTTTATGTAATTGCGCAATTTTTTTTTATTGTGCATATACCAGGGAGAGGTATTGCAATTTGTCGCCTGTGTACTTTCCAAGTCTGCGCATTCAGCTGTGCACGTGTAAAAAAAACAATGTATTCTTGGGTCTTGACGCCACTGGTGTGTATATACACTGCAACTTTCTTAGAAAATATGTCTAGTTTTTAAACAAAAAATATAAAAATTTTGAATAAAACAAGGGAAAAAATGTCAATGGGTTAAGAAAAAAATCTTAAACACTTAATTAAAGAAAAATTCAAGAAAAAATTGCTTACCCCATTGGCAGAATATTTTGCCTTGTTTTCAGCACAAATTCACCTAAATTAGATTTTTTTGTATAAAAACTAGACTCATCAAGAAATACATCTTGATTTAAGAATTATTAGATATTTGTACTAAAACAAGACAAAAATTCAGAAAATGACAGAAAGTCATTTTTTGTAATGTAGGAGGATAAATAAATAATAAATACATTTTTGGCGGTCTTGATTTTTATGTGGCTGGCCGCCACAAATAAATGAATGTATGGGAAACACTGGAATCGTACATGTAAATAACCTTTTATTGTAATTGCTTAACGTTTAAGGGGGTTGCGCCATGTGCCAATATTTACATTAATGAATTTAGTAGTGCATTACAAGGTATACATTTGTTCAGTATGTATGTTAACCTGGATTGAACCCACAACTTTTCTAACGCAATTCCCAGAGCCACGTGAATGATCTGAATGTTTCTAATAAATAAATAGACTATGTGATGGATTGGTCTGGAGTTCAGGTGTGCAGTATAATATCTGTTCATTTCCAAGTTAAAACTAAAAATATTGATGACTTATACTGAAAATGTTTCATTGTTGCAGCACTTTGGAATCTTTATCATATTCATCTTCTTTAACGTCACCTTAGAGGCTTTGGGTTTTAGTTTTCCTTTGTTGCCGAAGTTTTGGTGGCTTTTCAAGAATGTTCTGAATTCCGGGAAGAGTTTGTAGAACACAGGACATGCACACTTTCACACAAACCAATGACGCAACTCTCCACTCATTTCCTGATAAAGGCCGGAGATCCTTCGGTTCCAACTTCAGCTAAATTTGGATTTCCAGCAGAGCCTCAAGCTCCCGTGTGAAGAATGTTGGCTTTGTCGTAATCGAACTGTCTTGTTGGTAGCATTAGGTACTGTCTCCCATTTCTTTCCCTCTCCATGTTTGTCTCCGTCTTCCTACCCTCTCAAGCCACATCCTCGAAGTTGTGTAACCCTCTCTGGAGACATCTATCCCCGGTTTACATGTGGCCCGATGACATCATGGTTTTAAATCGGTGGGGGTCTAGATTGCTTTCTCTGATGTTGAGGGGGAAGGGTGGGGAACAGAGACCTTTGCTCATATTAATAGATCGACCTTGGTTTCTCAATCAACCCTGCTTTTTAACCAAAGAAAACCAACATGGAAATAGCGGATAGTGTTTGAAAGGACAAAAATTTTAGTGTGTGGTCAGTTCACCTGATGTGAAACCATATAAACATCAAAATGTAATAATCAGACTAAAAAATTGTCCTTCTCTGTCACTGGGGTACTGTAGTACCATTAAAAAATTCCTAATATGTATAATTTAGGTATGGATATGTATACATTTGGTACCTTTGAGGTACTAATATTAACTTTTTAGATCCAAAGGGTACCACCCCGTGACAGCTAGGGATAATTTTTAGACTTTTTTTTCTGAAAGTGTGGCCAAATAGTTGATGTAAGAACTAAAGGAGCATTTTGAATGTAATTCGTAGCTATACACTGCAAAAAATGATTTTCAAGAAAAAAATTCTTAGTATTTTGTCTTGTTTACAATAAAAGTATCTAAAAATTCTTAAATTAAGATTATTTTTCTTGATGAGCAAAACGACCCTTGAAAAAAAGTATAAAAAAACAAAAATATCACATTTAAGTGGTTTTGTGCATAAAACAAGAAAAAAAATGTGCCAATGGGGTAAGCAAAAATCTTGAACATTTTTCATAAGCAAAATTTGCTTACCCCATTGGCAGATTTTTTGCTTGTTTTATGCACAAAATCACTTAAATGTGATATTTTTGGTCTATAAACTAAACTTATTTTCTTGGGTCATTTTGCTCATCAAGAAAAAGCATCTTAATTTAAGAATTTTTAGATATTTTTACTGAAAACAAGACAAAAACACTAAGCAAATTTTTTCTTGAAAATCATTTTTTGCAGTGTAGAGGTATGAATTGTGTACTTACAGTAATCTCATAAATGATCTCATCCAATTGTATGTACAGAATCAGTCAACATTGTTCTTTTTTTTTTTTTTGCGAAACATCTAGAAATTTAAATCTGCCTGTCCCCCAAAAGAGCATTTAAAGTAGTTTAAACCGAGTCCTTCAACTGTTGTTACATGGGTGATACATGGCAGACCTTGATTAATGGACTTGAACCTCTGACCTTAAGATTTCAACCCAGTACTGAGTGACTGCATCCTGTTGAACGCCCCACTTATAGACCTTGAATCTTTCCTGAAATCGAGTTGTTGCTTTAACATGAAAACTGAACTGAGTTTTTAACCAAAGCTTTTCTTATCAGCTCCGCTTCTTTTAGAGCTTTGGACAAATATATTGAACCATTAACTCTTTCCCTGCCAGTGTTTCTTAAAAAAAAAGTTGCCAGTATATTCTGATCTGTCTGCTTACATTGCAAAGACAAATGCATGTATGTGCTTCATTTCCGATTTAATTATCTATATATTTATATATTTATCTACACTCACCTAAAGGATTATTAGGAACACCTGTTCATTTTTTCATTAATGCAATGGTGTAATGGTGTGGGGGATGTTTTCTTGGCACACTTTAGGCCCCTTAGTGCCAATTGGGCATCGCTTAAATGCCAAGGCCTACCTGAGCATTGTTTCTGACCATGTCCATCCCTTTATGACCACCATGTACCCATCCTCTGATGGCTACTTCCAGCAGGATAATGCACCATGTCACAAAGCTCGAATCATTTCAAATTGGTTTCTTGAACATGACAATGAGTTCACTGTACTAAAATGGCCCCCACAGTCACCAGATCTCAACCCAATAGAGCATCTTTGGGATGTGGTGGAACGGGAGCTTCGTGCCCTGGATGTGCATCCCACAAATCTCCATCAACTGCAAGATGCTATCCTATCAATATGGGCCAACATTTCTAAAGAATGCTTTCAGCACCTTATTGAATCAATGCCACAGAGAATTAAAGCAGTTTTGAAGGCAAAAGGGGGTCAAACACAGTATTAGTATGGTGCTCCTAATAATCCTTTAGGTGAGTGTATATAATCTATAATATTGGAATTGCGTCTTTCCACTTACCCCTACCCCTTAGTTTTGCATGTTCACATAAGTGTAAGGGCTATCCCAATTGGGCCTTATTCTCACGTAAACGTGCAAAACTAAGTGGTAGGGGTAAGGGGTAAGAAAGAGGGCCTTAGATTTGGTTAGTGAAGCTTGGCATAAAAAAGTGAAGGGTTATGGAAAAGAAAAATGGTTTTGGGATGTTGTGGGCTTCTGTTTAAGGGTTGAGATATAAGTAAGCCTATAGATGAAGATCAAATAGCGTGTGTTTTTTTAAGCACGTGTGTCTACAAAGGTGGGGGCAACAAAGGAAGATTTAACAACTTAGCTGTACATAGCAATAGCGACAAATACTTGTATTATATTGACACATGCCATCTATATGTTCTGTAAGAGATATGAACGTACAAAATCCTCATGTGTTCATTCAGTTATATTGGTTGTAAAATGATATAGTAACAAGTGCATAACATGTATCATCTGCAGTGCGTCCTGTAGTGTTACATTTCCCTTTTTTCCATGACTTCACTCGTGGTTTTGTATACATAAGAGGCTCAATCACGCAGGGATGCTCTTATGTGATGTGCATGTCAAACTACAGCTCATTTTCGTGCTGTGGTTTTAATGTTTTTTATCACAGACGTGGGGGGCGTTTAGACACACTGGGACTGATACGCGCTTGTGAGTGTTGAGCGATTGCTCTCGACTGGAGGCTACCTCACATCTCAGGCATGACAGCTGGACCCCGTAAGCATTACATCATGGACTGATGTATGCGCGGATCGCATGTCACTGATTCACCGACAACAAGAGCTATCAGCGTTGACCCCGTCCTAAGGGTCACGCACACAAATCTTCACACACAGAATATGCAAAAAAATGTAGGACAGGGTTTTGCCATCTATAGCTTGAACAGTAAAGCGTGGAGCGTGCAACATAAAGATCATAGGTTTGATCCAAGAGTACGGTATGTATGAAATGTTAAAATGTATACTTGATATAAAGTAGAGCATTACATTTACACTTTTGTCCAAAGCTACTTACAGTGCATGGAGATCGAACCTATGATGTTTATGTTGCTAACATGATGCTCTGTTAGTTGAGCAACAGGAACAGAGAGAGAGAGCATGGTGAAGGAAATGTCATGGATTCATGGATTCGATTTCCATCGAATTCACGTATTGATAAATTGTATACCTTAAACGCAATTTAACTCTCTGGATAAAAGCATTTGTTAAATATGAATGAAACGATTGGAGTCACAGTCGAATTGCATGAATGACGTGGTTCCCCTGCTCACCTGTCAGACGATCCTGCGGTGTAGTGTGTCGAAGTCTGACTAGCTTCCTACTGAGCTTTTACAAGACCAACAAACCCACCCATAGAGATGTTTACTGATAACACACACACATGCAGGGACATATTGGCCTACAAGTCCAGATTCATACTTGTTTGCTATTGTGCCCCCTTCTATGAAAACCAAGCTAAAGTAATTTACTTTTGCATTTGGTGAAAAATCCCCTTGATATCTTTAATATCGACTGAATAAGCGCATGGCAAAGATTTAATTAATTTCATTCTCCCGTTTTAAGTAATATATGACACATTTTTAAAGTCTTATTTATATGATAATATGTCCGAAAAGCAGATAAACATTGAAATCGTTGTAGGCTTCAGGTGCTGCGTTTCATATTCAGATGTGGAATTCATTTCGCACCAGCATCCAAAAACTGAATTTGTTTTGACACGTAGCAGCTTTAAAATTTATTTTAAATAGGGAGCTTATCGTGTCAGACGTTGAGCTTCAAAACAGATAAGCTGTTCTTGGAATTTTGGAGATGACACAAAAAATGTCTGCACAGATATAAGAACCGGGCTTAAGTCGCAATATTTATGCCTTGCCCTGCATTGAGCCGATTGTTGCTTGTGCGATTTAATATTATAGTCTGTTTTAACTTTCTAATGATAGAAAAGAGGTTCCTGAAACAAATAATTTATAGGAATCTTAATGAGTTTCGGTGCCTAAAGTTGAGTTAGTGAACACAGAGTCAATCAAATAGCCTGGTTAGCCAAAATGCCTCTGCACGCTAGGATAGCGCTATGACCAATCAGAGCAACGAAGAAGGTGACGTAGTTACCGTAACCAGTCGGCAAAACTCCAAACACATCTTTCTTGCTTAAAAAGGACTTCAGTAGGGTTATTTCCTCTTATCTCAAAAAAAAACATAAGTCTAATTCCTCCAGAGTCGCGACCAAAGCCGCTTCAAAAGAAAGCTGTTCGCCAGCAGCCATTCTTTGTTTTCAAGAAGAAACCGTTGCAGCTCTGTCGTCATCATGTTAAGCCCGCCCCACAGACGCTACACACGATGTGATTGGCCTGACCAAATTTTGGTTTTTGGAGCTGTTAAGTGTATTGTGAGTGCCTAGACTAAACCCTGGCAGCAAATATATTTTGCGGCCGCTAGGGTGCGTCTAGATTTCTAGGCTATCAATCAAAGTCAATGTTCAGGTATTTTTGCACAGAATAATAAATCGTAGTGACAATAAAATCATTAATTTCTGTATTTTTCAGGTTTTAAATAAAAGCCGAAGTATTGCATATTAAAGGCTTAGTTTTAAAGGTACAGTGTGTAATTTTTAGAAGGATCTCTTGACAGAAATGCATAATAATATACAAAACTATATTATCAGGGGTGTACAAAGACCTTTCATAATGAACTGTTATGTGTTTATTACCTTAGAACGAGACCTTTTTATCCACATACAAAGACATAATTCCATTACATGGAAGTCACCATTTTGTGCCGCCATTTTTCTACAGAAGCCCTAAACGGAATATTTTTTTACTAAGTTGTCTCCGACGATGACATGTTTGTCCGGTGGCTGCTACCGTAGCTTTTCTATGTGTTTCAAAAGCAAGGGGTGAGCAGTTGACTTCCCCGGTTGGTTGCAATTCGCAACCTCACCACTAGATGCCGCTAAAGTTTACACACTGCACCTTTAAATCTGTCATTTACACAATAATCACTTATTACATATTTTTGTCATTTTTATGGTAATGACTACTTTGAACCATAAATCTTTCTTCGTCATCGTTTTTTTTTTTAAATGCCAGCACCAGCATTTTTTATGATTTTCACAAAAGTTTAATGCCTTCCAGAAAATGTTCTTCTTTAAATATATAAACATACAATATATGAAAGAACAGACCCTCTGTTTCGTATACCTTCATTTGTTCTCTTTTAATCACCTCTCAATTATGAGTAGGTTTCTTCAAAAATACAAAGTTTTGAGCAAAAAGTTAAGATAATTGCATTTTTTATGAAAGACTTCTGATAGAAATCTGATTCAGAGCGATGATCGAAATATACCCGGAGTTTGAACTTTTTGACGCGAGGTGTTGCTTCTATAAGTTGGGTAAGACCGCCATCTGATGGATAATAGTGAAAATATGGATTGCCGGAAAAACTCGTCATTGACAGGGAAGTGTTTTCTCTTAACTCATTCCCTGTTAGCCAGCATTTTTTGTGATTTTTTGTAAAAATGTTTTTCTTCTATAAATAAACATACAAATATATCAAATGAAAGAACAGACCCCCTTTCAAACAAACAAAACATATAAAATGAGGAATAAAGTTTCATCCAATCATCATTTATTCTCTTTTTATCACCTCTCAAATAGGGATAGGTTTCTTAAAAAATACCAAAATTTGAGCAAAAACCTGAAATAATTGCATTTTTGTAAAGGAATTTTGTTAGAGATCAGATTCAGAGCAATCTTAAATTTTTTACATTGATTAAATTTTTGCACCAGTTTTTCTAAATTGGTAACATCTAGTGGATAATAGCGGAATTACATATAACCATAAAAACCTGTCAGGAAAGCATCATTGTCAGGGAAATGTTTTCTCTTAAAGGTGCAGTGTGTACATTTTAGCAGCATCTAGTGGTGAGGTTGAAACGCATAGAGAAGCTATGGTAGCCACCACCGGAAATACATCATCGTCGGAGACAACTTTGTAAAAAAGTTTGTCCGTTAAGGGCTTCTGTAGAAACATGGCGTCACAAAATGGCGACTTCCACGTAAGGGGACCCTCTGTGTATGTAGATAAAAACGTCTTATTCTAAGGTAATAAAAACATAACGGTTCATTATAAAAAGGTCTTTATACACCCCTGATAATATAGTTTTGTATAATATTTTGCATTTCTATCAAGAGATCGTTCTAAAAATTACACACTGCACCTTTAATTGACAAGATAACTTGTCAATGGTGGGGAAAGAGTTAATATTAGATTATGCGACTTTGAGCTGGGGTTCACAGGCGGGGTCGCATTTTTATGGAAAATTTTTATTTATTTGAATAGGAAAAAGATTTAAAAGTACTCCATATTAAAAAATACTAGAAAGTAATACAAAGTAAATTGTGCTTACATACACTGTAAAAAGTAAAAGTTGTGTCAACTTCAATTGGTAATGCATAAAAGTGTGAAGTTTTCTTTTGAACTTAAATTTTCTCACTTTAATTGAAATTTTTAAGTTGAAAATGTTGAAATATTTTAGGTGTTACCAATTAAAGCAAGTTTTTTTTTAGTAGAGCAGCTGCAATATACAACAATGCATATAGTATTTGCTTGATCTTTGCAGACAAACATTTATTGACATCTTTATATGGAAGTCTATGGCAAGGGGGTATTAACTCTTTCACCGCCATTGACGAGATATCTCGTCAATTAAGAGAAAACGCTTCCCCGCCAATGACGAGATTTTCCGTCTTTCCGCAATACCGCTATTATCCACCAGGTGCAACTTTTTAACCCTTCCTCAACTTTTTAAACCCGGAAGTATTGCCCTATGGCAAGCGGCTGCATGTCCTTGTCTGTTTTAAAGATCGATCTGAATGGGATCTCTATGAAAAGTCCGTCACAAAAATGGAATTATCTCTGCTTTTTGCTCAAAATGTGGTGTTTTTGCAGAAACCTATCCATATTCAAAAGCTGATTACAAAAGAACCACTGAAGGTAGGATGAAACGTTTTTGTTTTTTTTGAAAGCAGAGAGTCTGTTCTTTCATTTGGTATATTGTATGTTTATATATTTAAAGAAGAACATTTTCTGGAAGGCATTAAACTTTGGTGAAAATCATGAAAAACGCTGGCGCTGGCTGGCAACTTTTTTTAAAAACGCTGGCGGTGAAAGAGTTAAAGGGATAGTTAACTGAAAATGAAAATTCTGTCATCATTTACTTACCCATAATTGTTTCAATCCTCTATACGTTTATTTGTTCTGCTAAAAACAAATGAAGAGAAAAAAAAACATATTTGGGGCACTATTCACTTCCATAATATTATTTTTCCCACTATAGAAGTCAATGGTGCCCCAGATCTGCTTGGTTACAAACATTCTTCAAACTATCCTCCTTCATGTTTAGCAAAATGCAAGTTTAAGAATGACATTTGGCTTGATGAATTGTCAAGTCTGGTTCTTATATATCACGTATATACTGTCACAACATGAAGTATGTACTTGCAGTCTGGTTCTTGTCTAAAACAGCCGAGAGGGTGTTTTATTTTTTCATTTTTTAGAAAAAAACATCAGTGGGCCCCTAAGGTGGCTGCATATTTGCTCGGTGAGTAAGGAATGTGGTTGCATGCCTTACCCGTGAGCCAGAATTCAGCTCAGAGACAGAAAAAGAGAGACCCGGGGAAGCAGAGAGAGAGAGAGACAGGGCAGTCCATGCTCACGGCAAATGAGCTCATTCACTCTAAGGTCACAGCGAGAGAGAGAGAGAGAGAGAGAGAGAGAGAGAGAAGGCGGGGGAAGACTTGAACGGAGGCAGTACAACAATAGCAAGCTCCACTTTCAGTTGTTGCTACACAGAATGAGATCGAGAAAGGATCCGTGCTGCTCCTGAGGAAAGACCACACACTTCTTCTTCTGCGAGTCTTTTTTTTCGGAGTGTGTTGGCGCACAGTGCTTACTTTCCGTTCAGGATCCTACCTATTAGGAAACGTATAGTTTTTGGATCACAAAGTGCATTTCGGAGTAGTGCGGATGCCCGTAGACGTGGTCATATCCCCTCTGGAGAACAGCTTCTGGCCGGGGATCCAGCCGACAGACATGAGGCTCAAAATCAGAGTCCGCAAGATGAGGAACGAACGCAAGCTTAGAGGTTCGTAGTGTTTGTTATCACCTGGAAGGATAGGTGCTTTCCCGTTCTCAAAGCGTATGCTTATAAATGTATACATTTATTAGATTAACTAGAGGATGCTTTTTATATTTAGTAACTGTTTTGTGTGTAAAACCTATGCAACCTTGTGCACATACTGTACACGCGGATACTAGTCACAGCACATTTACGTTGCACTGATGTCATCGAGTAAAAGTTAAACAGTTGGACTTTGTCGCGCTATTTACTTTTATTGCATTCACGTCGAAGCAGAAATGCAATAATTGTAACAACGCCAACAGTTAATGATTCAATGATATGGGGTCCTGGGGTTTAACACTTCTAATCTGTCAAGCATGACACAAAGCGCCCGGAGTGATGAGGTAGCCACCAACCCCCTGCTGTTTTTTGTGTTCCTCATTGTGTGGTGTGCATGTGTGCAATGATGTCATTGAGCCCTTATTGAGATGCTAATAAGTGTGTTTGTGTGTGTGTGTGTGTGTAGGACAGATGGGGGCTGCTCCTCAATGCCGTCATGTCTTCTGCATCTGGAGACTGTGTGTGCAAGTGTGTGTTAATGTGCATTAGTTTCATTCATTGCTGCTGGATGTAGAGCCGTGAATGGAGGCTATAGAGCTCAGCTGAAAGGATGCAAAACTCGAGGGC
This sequence comes from Misgurnus mizolepis, assembly GCA_025389145.1. Lineage (NCBI taxonomy): Eukaryota > Metazoa > Chordata > Actinopteri > Cypriniformes > Cobitidae > Misgurnus > Misgurnus mizolepis. The sequence continues at coordinate 37,877,927 of JAIFKI010000012.1, read as the reverse complement.
TCCAAAAGATGGAGGTCAGGTGCAACGGGACAATGAACCGATATCAAAGGCCGGAGTTAATGAACTGTGTGCCTCTGCATTATAAATCACAAATTAGCACACATTGCATGAGAAATGCTTTCGTACAGGCGCTGTACTAAAACACTGAGGTCTGAAGATTGCAATTGGAGGTTATGTAAGTTTCGGAGACGGTGGAGAGAAAGTGAGTGGCACGTTGCCTTCGGGTCCGGCGTGAGACTGACCCTGGCACACTTCTCTAGCTGAAAACATTCGCACGCCCGGTGGTTTTGAGAAACGTCAGCGCTGCCCCGTTACGCAGGCGGAGAGTAAATAAAAGGAATATGTTTCCGAAACCAAATTAAATTAAATGTTACCATGTGTCTGTGCTTTCTAGCACGGTCCGTTTTGGGGTTTTTACATTTAAAACACTTCCTTAACCGTGGTGCATCTTCTCAACCTTGCAAGAACAATAAAAACTAGTTGTCAGTTTAGTAAGACAGAGACGGAAGCGAAATGTTTCCTTGTAACCCTAACTGTCACCACCACCGCCCAGTTAGAAATCATAGCTGATGACCTCACTCAAGTATTTCCTCTCTTGGCTTTTCAACAGTGTGGCGCTGTACTTGTTCCTGTTTGTCTTCGGTGGTCCAGAAACACGGTGCACAAAGCACCCCCACAGACCCATGATTTTTTTTTTTAAGCATAAAAGTGCGGATGTTTGATGAGCTTTGAGTTCAAGGAATAGGTTTGCTTCCCTGTTTTTGACTGTCCTGCTAAAATGTTAACAATAACCAACCCTACATCACAGTCAGGGGTGGGGGTAACATACATCCCCGATTTGATGTTTGTATCAACGCATTCGTTTGGTTAGGGTGGGGGCGCATCTGAACCAGCATGGGGGTTGTTGAACATTTGGTAGGCACTCATTCATCTGATGCTGATTCGGAGGAGGCACCAGGGGACGGTTGGTTCTGCTTGAGTGACATGCAAATCCCCCCGTCTTCTGTGCGGAGAGATGATGTCATTGGCCATTAATAGCAGGAAACAGACAGGTTGTCGCTCAAGCCCTTAAAGGGCCAGGCACCCTGAAAAACAATAGCGGCTTAGATAGCGATTATTCGTTGATAAGAGGGACAGGTGTTCCTCTGTGTCTGTTAGTCTTGAGCAGGTGGCCTTTAATGTTCAGTCAATTGAATCGTGATTTGTCAGTCCTGTATGGACTCTTGTATGGATGATGTCATGCAATAACGCTCAGTGTGGTTTAGGTTTCTCTTTGTTATAATCTCGCTCTTTATGACTCCATGACTCATTTTATTATTTAAACACTCAGGATTGTTGCACTTTTTCCTGTCGTGGATCCCAGGTTGACTGCTGTGTGTGCACTACCTGGGTTACCAAATCTCATGGACCTCATCTGGTTTCATGAAGTTGGAAACTTAAAGGATTATTCAATTTTCTAAAAAAAAACATCCAGATAATTTACTCACCACCATGTCATCCAAAATGTTGATGTCTTTTTTTGTTCAGTCGAGAAAATAATGTTTTTTCCAGGATTTTTCTCATTTTAATGGACTTTAATGGACCCCAACACTTTACAGTTTTTATGCAGTTTAAAAAAGCAGTTTTAAAGGACTCTAAACGATCCCAAAAAGGCATAAGGGTCTTATCTAGTGAAACAATTGTCATTTTTGGCAAGAAAAAAAAAAATATGCACTTTTAAACCACAACTTCTCAGGTTCTGTGACGCGCCAGCGCCACCTCACGCAAACGTCATCACGTCAAGAGGTGACGGATGATGTATCGAAACTACGCCCCAGGGTTTACAAGTGTGGAGAAAGAGGACCGTTTCGACGTTGTTGTATGTGGAATGATACAAATTCATGTCTTTGTGTCAGTTTATTGTTTAAAATGGTCCGCAAATGTGCGTTTCATATATGTAACACGTGACGACATTACGCGATTACATGAGGTACGGAGATAAACGAGAAGTTGTGGTTTAAAAGTGCATATTTTTTATTTTTCTTGCCAAAAATGACAATCGTTTCGCTAGATAAGACCCTTATGCCTTGTTTGGGATTGTTTAGAGTCCTTTGAAACTGCAATTTTAAACTGCATGACAACTGTTAAGTGTTGGGGTCCATTAAAGTCCATTAAAATTAGAAAAATCCTGAAATGTTTTCCCCTAAAAACAATTTCTTCTCGACTGAACAAAGAAAGACATCAACATTTTGGATGACAGGGTGGTGAGTAAAATATCTGGATTTTTTTGGATGTTTTAATTTTATATGTCCTCTGTAACTTGCATATAGATGCACTTTAATGCAAGTATGAATGCATACGGTATATCTTGTATTTGTGTGGTCGTCGTCCAGGCACCCAACGCCCCAGAGTTATGAATCATGGGCTTGGTCTGCACCTGTGACCACCCTCATTCTCCAAGCCTGATGTAATTGTTCAGTTGAGGATATTAGATCATTCAGGAAAAGGAGCTCGAGTACACAAATACCAGAACTGGAGCCACCCGCCTTTTAAAGAGACAGGTTTTTTTAGGCCGACTGGCCTTTGCTCGCTTGCCTGCTCTCTTGTTTGTACATGCACTGACCTATATTGACTCAAAACATCTGAGTCATCGCCTTTGTGGTTTGATTTGGTTATTGACAAGTGACAAGTCCTTTGTTAGTACATATACATGTTTTTCAAATATGCCTCGTGTAATTATTGTTAGATTATGGGTCTTTAGTGCTTTGTCTAGCAATCGCTTACAATCTGACTTCTGTTATGACAATGACATTTCTTCTAATACATAAATAAGGGATCATCTGTTCTTAACATGTTTTGTTTCTTTTTCTTTATGTGTTTCTTCAGGTGGTTTTGCAGCATTCTCATCTTGTTTCCCAGGCTTGTGTGAAGGAAAGCCGGTGGCCACTCTGCCCATGAGCTTGTCTCAACCGTGCCTACCTGTGGCAAATGTGGGTCCCACACGAATTTTGCCCCATCTCTATTTGGGATCACAAAAAGATGTACTCAACAAGGTGAGGCTGACGAAGAACTTGGATACTAAGAGATTTGTCCAAAAAGTTGGTAGCAGTTCATAACTATGTACTGCCCTGACCCTAACCCTCCTAGCCTATATTACGTACATGTAGTATTTTGTTGGTTTAGTAGACTGTAAATACTGCATGTCTTTTCATGGTAATTCATACCTTGGTTCTTTGCACTCTTAGGATCTAATGGCTCAGAACGGCATCACTTATGTGTTAAATGCAAGTAACACCTGCCCGAAGCCTGAGTTCATCTCTGAGAGCCATTTCATGCGCATTCCCGTCAATGACAACTACTGTGAAAAACTCCTGCCGTGGTTAGACAAAACCAACGAGTTTATTGGTAAGGACCTGGTTTTCTTAAAGGGATAGTTCACCCAAAAATGAAAATGATGTCGTCATTTACTCACACTCAAGTTGTCTCAAACTTATATGAGTTTCTTTGTTCTGCTGAACACAAATGAAGATATTTATTCCTACTATGAAAGTAAATGGTGCCCCAGATCTGATTGGTTACAAATATAATAATTTCTTTCATAAATTCTGAGATGTGGCACCATTGACTTCCGTCATATTATTTTTTACTATTATACAAGTAAATGGTGCCCCAGATCTGATAAGTGACATATCACCACTTCTGTTGTTATGCTAAACAGAAATAAAGATATTTTGAAAAATTTTCAGATATGCGACACCATTGACTTCCATAGTATTCTTTTGTTCTTATAATGGAAGTAAATGGTGTCCCAGATCTGATAAGTGACATATCACCACTTCTGTTGTTATACTAAACAGAAATTAAGATATTTTGAAAAAAAATCAGATATGCGACACCATTGACTTCCATAGTATTCTTTTGTTCCTATAATGGAAGTAAATGGTGCCCCAGATCTGATTGGTTACAAATATCTTCATTTCTGTTGTTCTGTTGAACACAAATGCAGATATTTTGAAAAAATATCAGATATGTGGCACCATTGACTTCCATGGTATTATTTTTTCCTATAATGGAAGTAAATGGTGCCCCAGATCTAATTGGTTACAAATATTTGACCTTTATAGTATTTTTTTCCTATAATGGAAGTAAATGGCGCCCCATATCTGATTTGTTACAAATATCGTCATTTCTGTTGTTCTGCTGAACACAAATAAAGATATTTTGAAAAAAAAAAAAAAGTTCAGATATGTGGCACCATTGACTTCCATTATTTTACTTTTTACTACTATGGAAGTAAATGGTGCCCCAGATCTGATTGGTGACATATAATTCTGTTGTTCTGCTAAATACAAATAAAGATATTTAAAACAAATCAGATATGTGGCTCTACTGACTTCTATAGTTTTACGTTTTCCTACTATGAAATTAAATAGTTCCCCAGATTTGATTGGTTAAAAATATTATCATTTCTGTTGTTCTGTTGAACACAAATAAAGATATTTTGAAAGAAATTTGTAACCAATCAGATATGCAGCACCATTGTCTTCCATAGTATTATTTTTTTCCCACTATAAAAGTAAATGGTGCCCCAGATCTGATTGGTTACAAATATCATAATTTCTGTGGTTCTGCTGAACACAAATTAAGATATTTTAAAAAACAAAAGTTCCGATATGCAGCATAATTTTTTACTATTGATATGAAATAGTGCCCCAGATCTTATTGGTGACATATCATCATTTTTGTTGTTCTGCAATATATCTGCAAAGATATTTTGAAAGAAATTTGTAACCATCAAAAATCAGAATTGCTGCACCATTATCTTTCTTAGTAATATTTTTTCCTACTATAGACGTAAATAGTGCCCCAGATCTAATTGGTGACAAATATCAATATTTCTTTTGTTCTGCTGAACACAAATGAAAATATTTTCTAACCAATCATATATGCTGCATTATTTTTTCCTACTATGGACGTAAATAGTGCCCCAGATCTGATACAAATATCATAATTTCTATTAAGCAGGACAAATAAATGTATACATGTTGGAACAACATGAGGGTGAGTAAAAGATGAACTATCCCTTTAACAGATTCGTATTCAGGTCAAGAAGACCTGATTAAATGTGACTTCAAGTGTTAGTTTGAAAAAAGAGTAGCCTGCCATGTGATGATATCAGGAAGAACAAATTTGATCCTCTAAGCACATGCACAGAAATGATATAGGCTTTTTTTGGCTTTTGGCCGAGGAAGTATTTGATTGTCCTGTTCGTTTTGTGTTCACTTACACGTTTCCGTTGTCCCTTTCAGACAAAGCCAAGGTGTCCAACTGCAGAGTCATTGTCCATTGTTTGGCTGGCATCTCCAGGTCCGCCACCATCGCCATTGCTTATATCATGAAGACAATGGGCTTGTCATCAGATGACGCGTACAGGTAAACTCACTCAGACACCCCGCGGCTTAAATTGCACGCTTTCAGAAAGCCGTTTTCTGCTTGCTGTAATTTTAGATCCGTTTCCTGCAATAAGTAAAACAGATCACATAGAAACTTGTAAACAATACCGGTTTTATTCATGGCTTGCATAAGCTCACACGATGCCTCTTTTGTTAAAGACGCCTTCCTTTCCATGTTTGTGCATTTGTCCTTAGGGTAATCTTTGTTACCCTTCTTGTATTTCTAGGTTTGTGAAGGACCGCCGACCTTCAATATCACCCAACTTCAACTTCCTAGGACAGCTTCTGGAGTTCGAGAAAGGTCTGAGGTTGCTCAAGGCCCTCTCCTCAGGTCAGGAGAAGTCGGAGCAGAATGAATCGTCGGACACTAGAGGAGAACCTTCAGGCGATCCCGAGAATGGTGAGAAGGACGGCACGGATGCCAAGATTCCCTCTCCGACTTCCCTCCAGCAGGGTTTCAATGGCTTGAATCTGTCTGCCGAACGTATCCTCGATACAAACCGTCTAAAACGCTCTTTCTCACTCGACATCAAATCCGTCTACGAGCCCAACCACTGTCCTCGCCTCGCACCCGCTCATACGGAAGACGTTCCCAAACTTTGCAAGCTGGATAGCCCGGAGGCCGGAGAAGCCAACGGTGTCTACCAATACTCGCCTGAATCCCCAAGCCCCTTTTCCGAGAGCAGCTCCCGACCTCGTTCGCGGAGAAAAAGCAAGCACAACGGTGGAAACGGTAGCGCCGGAAGTTCTCCCGTGCACCTGCACGCCCCGACTTTCGCACGCTCGCTCCCTGCACATAAGAGTCCTAGTCTTGATGACAATCTGAAGCCCTCCCTGCTCCTCAGCCTTCCCACCGTGGGCACCGGACCCATGTGGACCAAGCATAGAGACACCGTACAGGCCACCACACCCGTCACGCCAACAGGAGAAGCCCCTTGGTTTTACAGCTCAGAGGCCGGGGCGGTGCACTTTCCGGCGCTAGGGTGCAGCGGTCTCCCAGGTCCGTGCGAGGCGGTGCGCCTGCGCGAGAAGTCAGGGGAGCCGCGGGACTCGAGGGGCAGCTGGCACGAGGATGCGCCCACTTCCGACAAACAGTTCAAGCGTCGCAGCTGTCAGATGGAGTTTGAAGAGGGCATATCCGAGACGCGTTCGAGGGAAGAGCTGGGAAAGATAAGCAAACAGTCCAGCTTTTCGGGAAGCATGGAAATCATTGAAGTATCCTGACATCGCCTGCACAGCCCATTGAGACTTTTGGCATATTAGGTATAAAACGTTTTTTGAACCGGATGACTTTGCTTTTTTTTGTCTTTCTACTGTACTGTTTTTAAGCCATAGCCAGATGACAAAGAGACGATGCCCCCCTCATTCCTCGCTGTTAAAAAGCTTTACCAGCCCCTTGGTGTATTAAGAATCGAGCATGGCCGATACGCTCACGCTTGTTTCTTTTTTATTATGCCGCCCCGGACTGCGAAGTTACACCAACAAGGAGTCAGCACAAACATGGTACACGCTTTAACCGGCTGAATGAAGGCCTCTTTGTGCGGTGCTTTTGTCCACCCTGCTCCTGCATCCCGGCATTCGTGGAATTCTGTAGGAGGAACAGGCATGTCACGAAGGAAAGGCATTGTGGGTGTTTTCCCATAATGCTCTCTGTCACTCTCAGCCAGATTTCAGGATTTGTCGTTCCCCTCCTGTGGTGGTGGTGGTGATGCTCGAACTGTCGCGCAGCCCACGTTCCTCTCACCGAGCATGCTTCGAGGCTGCTGTTTTCCTTACGAATAGTATATATGAACTATATACAGTGATTTTCATTGGACCTGTAAAGATTTTCTTAGTTTTAATTTATTCTACTAGTTCATTCTGGTAATGAGAAATAATATAAAGAAGATTGTGGAGTTTTTATTTTTTCTTCTTCTTCTCTTTTTTCAGTGTTGATCTCTTATTTACACTCGCCAGACCGATGCGCAATTACAAGCAATATGTGTTTTGTTTTCGTTCCTAAAGGAGGGGGTGTGGTTATTACCGGAAATGATCTTGTTTAAATGCACTTTTTGTTGCTTTAAAATGGAAGTTTTCGGACGTTTGGTCCTTCGTTTAAAGGGTACCACAATGCTTTACAAAAAACGTGCGTAACCGTTGATGTCATGCAGTGTGTGTGTGTGTGTGTGTCACAAACTAAAGCGTTTGGTATGGCTTTGTTTGTCTGCTGGTATGAATTATTAAGAAGAAGAAGACTTTAATAATCCAGCATGAATAATCTAAAAAATATATATATATGTATGATACCCCGGCATTGTAAAATGAGTGGCCACTTATTTTAAGATTTTTGTATTAACAAGCACACGAGACAAAATGAAGGGAACGTGAGGGGTTTGTCTATGTCCCCCTGCATATTTATGAATTTATTTATTGTTTGTTTGATTGGGTCTGATGTGTGGATCGATGATGTGAATGACTGACAGATGGACCCTCGGAGAGCCCTTAAACTTTTCCTACGAAAACTGGTTGATGAAGATTTAGTTTTAATTAAACTTTATCAGCACTAAGGTGACAATACGTTCGGTTGCTTTCATCACACAGGAATCTTTCCTTTCTGTTATTCCCTTAATCCGAACGCTCCAAAGTGTAAATGCAAGACAGAATGGGTATGCGTGTGTGTAAATGTGAATGGGATTGCCCTCTTGCTGGTAAAAAGTTCAGCAATTTATTTATGTCTATGTTTCAGCTTTTTCCATACGGCTAAAACTTTTGATCTTGTATCTGTGCTGCTGTATTTCCTTTATTTCCTTGTGCGAGACATTGTCTTTCTTTTATCTTTCCTGTATTATATTTTTATTGTTATCATTATTTAAAACATGTAATAAAATGATGCAGGTTGTCCTTTTTTGCTGAAATTGTTAAATAGTTGGCAACTTATTATTATTGTTATTATTATTATGTTGTGTGAATAGCATCCTATCAACAACACTAACTGATATAGGGATTTTTTTTAAAGAGAAAATCTTGATACCTTAGGCTGCTTGACGCAAAATACCTCAGGTTCTTTTGAAAGGCTTGTTCCTCCCCATGTACCCATTTTGTGACGATGAAACGAAATACAAACATTACAAAATATGAAAAAGCTTCCAGCGATTTCTTTTCTTTTGACTTGTGTCCTATTTGGCCCGGTTGTGCAAGATCAGCGATTCAAAGTAGTTTTGTGAATTAAAAACAATATGTTACCCAAGACCACAAAACTAGTCATAAGGGTCATTTTTATTAAGATCTATCATTAAGCTTTCCGTTTGTTAGGATAGGACAATATTTGAAAATCTGGAATCTGAGGGTGCAAAAAATCAAAATATTGAGAAAAACGCTTTTAAATTTGTTCAAATGAAATCAAAAAATGATTTTCAAGAAAAAATTGTTTAGTATTTTTGTCTTGTTTTCAATAAAAATATCAAAAATTTCGTAAATTAAGATGCTTTTTCTTGATGAGCAATACGATCCAAGAAAATAAGTCTAGTTTTTAGCAAATAAAACAAGCAAATTAGTTTTTTAGAAAAATATTAGTTTTTTTTGCTTGTTTTATGCACAAAATCACTGACATTTGATATTTTGGTCTAAAAACTAGACTTATTTTTTTGGGTCGTGTTGCTCATCAAGAAAAATCTTAATTTAAGAATTTTTAAAATACTAAGATTTTTTTTTCTTGAAAATCATTTTTTTTGCAGTGTATATTATTAATAATAAATATATTGATATATTTACACAAAAAAATTACAAAATATCTTCATGGAAGATGATCTTGTTTATTTAATATCTTAATGATTTTTGGCATAAAAATGACCCATACAATATATTGTTGGCTATTGCTACAAATATACCCATGCAACTTATAACTTATTTTGTGCTCCAAGGTCAAATTTGTTAAAGCATATAGAGTTAACATTTTAATAGCATTAAGGTGGAGGAGTTTTGTGAATTCATATAATGGTTTTTAAAAAAGGTAATCAAAGGGGACATATCATGAAAATTCGACTTTTTCCATGTTAAAGTGCTATAATTGGGTCCCCAGTGCTTCTATCAACCTAGAAAAAGTGAAAAAGATCAAACCAGTAACTTTGTTTTGGTTAACCATTCTCTGCAAGCATGCAAATAGCATGAAATTTGGCTCCCCTTGTGATGTCAGAAGGGGATAATACCGCCCCTTAATCTGCACTATCCAACCACGACACTGCCATTTAGTGCAGAAATCAGCTCATTTGCATTTTAAAGGACACACCCAAAAACAGCACATTTTTCTCACACCTACAAAGTGGCAATTTTAACATATTATAATAAATTATTTATATGATATTATGAGCTGAAAACTTTACATACGTACTCTGGGGACACCGAAGATTTATTTGACATTTTAAAAAAGTATTGTGAAATGTTCCCTTTAAACGACAACTTTACCTACATATTAATAATGAGTCAAACAATTAAAGCATTTTAAAATGACAGTAACATAAGATTTTTCTTAAAGGAACAGTTCACCCAAATATGAAAATTATCCATATTTTAATCACCCTCATGCCGTAGATCAGTGTTTCCCAATCCTACCCATTAGTCATAACTATTTTAGTATAAAATTATTATATTCAACATTCAAAAAAACAAAAAAAATTGTCGATTTACCTACAATATCTGGCCCAAATCAGGATGAAATTAGCAAATTTTGGGGCCTATGCTGTCATTAAAAGGTACAAAACTACACCTGGGGTGGTACCAGTTTTGTTTTGTACCTTTACAGGTATACAAACATAATACAATGTTGTACCATTTTGGCTACAGTACTGTACATTGTTAAAATGTCTTTGTCGAAATTACAGTATTATTGGCAGCTGTTTGCCTTTAACTTACTGTAGATTTAAATTTATGTTATTTACTGGCAACACTTTGTTTAATGTTAAATGAACATTTACCATTTAACATAGCAAGTCTTTGTCTTTACAGAACAAAACTAAAATAACAGCCTCATGCAAAGCATTCTGGGAACCAAAATCTGAATGAAAAACAAAACAGAAAAAGGCTGATGAGGATTTCTGGTTTCCAGAATGCTTTGCATGAGGCTGTTATTTTAGTTTTGTTCTGTAAAGACAAAGACGTGTTAATGTTTAATGTTCATTTAACTTTGAACAAACTTTTGCCAGTCAATAACACAAATTTAAAGGAACACTGCAACTTTTTGGCACTTTAGCCTATTCACCGTATCCCCCAGAGTTAGATAAGTCCATATATAAATTTTTTCATCTCTGTGCGTGCCGTAACTCTGTCTGACGCACCCACCGTTAGCCTAGCTTAGCACAAAGACTGAAAGTAAATGGCTCCAGCTAGCATACTGGGAACTATATTTTTAGAAGGCGAAGCACTGCTCATTGGGCGGGGTGATTTGATCACATCACCTGAGAAGCCCAAGTAGCAGTGCTTCGCCTTCTGAGAATATAGTTCCCAGTATGTATGCGGTTTAAAGATGGTTGTCTGTCTCTCATATGACCTTGTTATTTGTACACGCTGTGACTATACAAACATATAAGTAGGAAAATGTTGGCGTTATTTTGTCACTTATTGGGAGCAGTATGCTAGCTGGAGCCATTTACTTCCAGTCTTTGTGCTAAGCTAGGCTAGCGGTGGGTGCATCAGACAGAGTTACGGCACACACGGAGATGTTAAAGGTATGTGTGGACTTATCTAACTCTGGGGGAAACAGTGAATAAAGCTAAAGTCCCAAAAAGTTGGTGTGTTCCTTTAAATCTACAGTAAGTTACTGGCAAACAGCCGCATAACAGCAAATTTTTCACACAGTATTAAAAGGTGACAAATTGGTCCTTAGGGTAAAATCTATGCCAAAAAGTATAACATTTCAATTTGTTGTATACCCATAAAGGTAAAAAAATGAAGAAAGGTTTTCTGTATGGCCACGAACAAAAGATCCTGTGGGAAAAGGATGACAAATTCCCCTCTCCCCACTCAAGAATACCATTATGTTCCCGCTTGGCTTGGGAATTTTTTTCCCTTTCCTACTTGTCTCTGCAGTGTCAATGAATGACAATGTGGGTAACTCCAGATCTTTGTAATATATTAATAAAATCAGTTTCACTTTGTGTAACACTGCTGGTAGATAAGACGCAACAAGCGGGTGATGCATACCCACACACCCCATGTGAGGTAAGGAGATGTTTGTTCGTTTTGTTAAGTGAGTCAGTGGACTATGTGTTCTGGACAGATAATGATACGAAGGCCAGCCGACGATGACCGCATGATGACATGCAGTCGACACTAAAGCCTCCTGTGTTCCTCCCTCAAATCAACATCAAAGGTCAACTACCTTGCACATCATTGCTGTCGCTAGGAGATTTGATCCTTGTTGCTTTAAAATACAATGACACACATACAATACAATCTTGAGCACATATTAGGAGTAAATTTATATTTTTTCATTCGCATTATTATTAAATGAAAATGCAAACAATGAAACAAACACAATGCTTTTAAGATCCTAAAAACGTGTTTTTATGGTGTATGATTACTAATAGAAATTTTGAGGTATCCATAGTTTTACTACAGTAACCATGTTTTTTGTTTGGTTAATTTTCATAAGAGGATGTACATTCAATATAGATTTACAACCTGAGTAATATATTTTCTGAGTAATTTCCATAAATGCAACAGACAGAATCATATTGTACAGTTATTGAAATGGCCCTTTAAAAACATAATATGAAACCCGGCTCAAATGTTGAAATGAATGAATTAGGTTAAGAATGTAATAAATTATATTTTACTTTTAAAGTGTCTTTAAATGAAATTTGAATTGGAGAAAATGTGTGTTATTGTAGGTAACAAGAGCGAAAAGACGAATGGATATGATTGTTTCCAGATGTAGCCAAGCTGGGTGCCAGAGCTTTTTCAAATCCCAGAGTTTATATATGGCAACTTATAAAACTGTTACATCATAACTTTAATTTTTAGCTCTGTTTGTTGGTAGGTAACTTTCCATCTGATTTCTTGCCCTGTTGCCCATGTCCTCGAATGACTGTAAATCGAAAGCATCTGAATGTTTTTCCCTAACAGAAAAGCCACAACGACTCAGCGTAACAAAAATAAAAACTTTCGGTACCACAAAATTGTTTTGTGCCTGTATTTAAACATTTAACTTTAGCATTGAAGCTACTTTGTCTGTCTTCAGATTTAGTGTCAATAAAAAATGTTTTGACATAATATATATTTTTATTGCAGAGCATGACCACTAAGGTGCCCAACTGGCATTGGGTCCCATGCATCTGTTCGCACAAATTTGTGCATGAAAGGTGCATACGGATGTTTTAATATATTAGCAAAAATGTATGTGGGTCAGTGACAAAAACGGTTTGCCAAGATGAGAATTTCAAAAATCTTTAAAAAAAACTTGCTTTAAAAGCATGCATCAGGTTTATTTAAATGCACATAGTGTATTTGTGTTGATTTTATGCAATAAAAAATGACATTTGCACCATTTTTATGAAAGTTAAGACCTGAAAGTGTCAAATGGTGTAACCGCCAATTGCACCAAAGAATAAGAAATATTAAATATTTTATCCACCTTGATGGCATGTAAGCGAAATCATCAAAAAAAAAATGTAAATATAATTTTATTAGTTATTTCTAAATGTACATTTTAATGCGTTTTTGTAATAATTGTCCTGACATATGCTGACAACAGCCCTGTTTTCTAAATAATCTTGGACAAATAATGTAAAAATGTATAAAAAAAATCATAATACATTAAACTAGATGATTATATTTTATTCCACATTTTTTATGAATATATTTATTTTTTCATTTAAAAAAATACTGGTTAAACCAATTGACACAGATCGATTACACCACATTGACATTTTTGCAATTATCCCCCAAATATTCTTTCAAAATGAAATAAAAGCAGAAATTTTAGATTTGGTCCTCAAAAAAGAGAATGTATGCAAGTAATCTGCAAATTTTTTTTAAACTTTAACCCTTTTACATTTAATTGAACCATATGGACACAAAATAATTAATGTTACGTCATTACATGTTACGACCCAACAGACAACACATACACAATAATCATGAAGAAGGAAAAATATATATAAAATATATAACACAGATATATATTATAGGGTTCTTTTTCCGTATGTGTGGACTAAGTTGTTTTTGTTGAATCATGATTTGTTCATTAAAGCATCCATACGCACATTTCACACACAAATTTGTGCGTATACGCATGCTTAGTGAATTAGACCCAATGAGTAGTGATGCACCGATGTATCGGCCGCTGATATTTATCGGCCGATTTTTGATGAATTTGAAACCATCGGCATATCAGCAGTAGCACGATAAAGGCCGATACGGATTGTTTATTAATTAACTGCATAAAGAAATCCATTATATGTAAAAAAAATGAGTTAATGTTGTTAATAAAATAAATGCTGAATAGCAATAACTACCTTTTAAGGTTGTCATGCTGTCTTATTATATTTGTTTTAGCTTAATTTGTGCCTCTCTTATTATGTTGGTCAGTTGAATGTTAATTAAATAATTTGATGCAGAAATAAACTAGCTTATAAACCAACTGTATAGTATTGTATACAAGTGTTTAATATCGGCATCGGTATCGGCCAGAAGTTGTCTGTTTAAATCGGTATCGGTATCGGCCTAAAAATATCCTATCGGTGCATCCCTACCAATGAGTGTAATTATTTTAATGCCTGTTTATCCTCATGTGTGTATTTAGTAACTATTCCAGGTCAACCATGGGAGACATTAGACAAATGTTTACTCCAAAGTCACCAAACATTACCAAAGCTGCAAAAATAATGTCATTTAGACAAGTTGGCAAAACACTTCCCTGTCTTTTTTCAGCTGAACACAAATAAATGTATTTTAATATTTAAAATGCTGTTATGTTATCTTTCTACATGAGGTCAACATGGCGAAGCTCCAAAAAGCACAAACATCCATCATTAAATAATGCAAATGACTCCAGTGGGGTTTATACTGTAAATGTTTTATGAGGCAAAACTATACATTTGTTAGAGAAAACTATTCATATTTTGAGCTGATTTGGCAAACAATTTCGTATACATGGAAACACACATCTCAAATGGATGCTTCGTCAACGGGACAGGCAAGAACGAATGAGATTATTGTAAATTTGTCATTAAGATGGCCAAATTAAGCTAATGTATTATACAACACGCCCTGTCTCTTTCTTGATGCATCATCTGCTTTTCTTTGATTTCTGTAATGTTAGTGTAAGGAAACATCCTTTGTACTTGTCAGGTGGGCCAGCTGTGTAGTTGAATCACAGGTAGGGATGACTCCTCAGGCGCCGACCTCATTGCTCAGAGGAAGACAGGAGACGGCGTGTCTGCAATCAGAAAAGTCTGTATTGATTTGTATAGAGGTTGCATAAAGTAAATGGCCAAAGGGAATCTACTGTGTCTGCTGCAAGGTAATACCTGAGCCATGTGAAAAGACATGCAATTTAAAGTACAGTAAGCAGTTTCATTGTCAACACAGGCCAAAATCTTATAAAATACACATACACTCTTAGAAATAATTTTTTTTTTGTTAGGCTGTATGATAGTGTTGTAGTCAAGACCACTTAAACCAAGTCAAGAGCAAGTCAAAACCATATACCAAAGTCTGTAGCATCCCTAGAACCCTTTCTAGCACCTTCATTTTTAAGGGTGTCCATCCCAAATGTAAAATATACTTGAAAAGTAGTTGTCTATATATGTTAAACGTATTCAGATGGTTGCTGGTTGTATAATTTTCCACTATGAGATTCACAAATTCACTTTATATTATACACATTTGCGACTGAAGGGAGCCCCTAGTGGTTGATGTTGTAACTGCACGAGCTCATGATTGTTATAGTAATGTAAATAATGTGTTTCTGAAGGAAAATTATATTTTAAACAAAATGTGTACAGTGTAAAACAATAAAATATATATTTTTGTATCATAATCTCGTATAGAAAATGAGCCAATAATGACATTTCCTATCCGCAGTGTTTCAATGTACACATCTACAGTGACCTCTGCTGGTTGAAAATTAGATTTCCCTTAACCACAATTTACCACAATTTAACCATGTTTTAGCTACAGTAACTGTAGTTTAACTTTTTTGTAGTAAAACCGTGGTTTAAAAAATTATAAGCGATACGTCAATAAATAAATAAATAAATATACACACACCTTTCTACACCTTCGTTATTATATACTATAGTAAATTTTCGTAAGTTTTTTTAAGTTCCTATTGTTTGACTAAAACGTATAATATAATATATACATAACTATATAATATAGCGATAACAACTATAATAACATATAATAATAACATTTTAACTAACTATAAAAACGATACTATTACTACTAATTTTAACATTAAAAACGTAGTAAATTGAATAGATAAAATACATTAAATCAAAGAAATAAAAATTAAATCAATATTTTATTACATTTGAAAACTAAGCAAGGTTTAAAGACACAATGTGTGTGTCCATGTAAAAATAAAACTGCTGTTTTGCAGGATATCTTGTTTTATTTCTGACTGCAGCAGATGTGAACAATGACAGGCACGGAAGCAAGGGTGGGGGTGTCGAGTCTGTGTCTGTGTTTTAAAACCTAGTCAGCTGCCTATCTAGACCGCATTCATGAATATTTCTGACGCGTTCCTTCCCTGACATCACTCCGGTTGATGTTCAGTCAGTCACGATCGCGCTCGCCGCGATTTGAGACACCGTCCGCGTTTACTTCCGGATTCCCAAAATCAAGCAGTAGCGGGGCTGAATCCTCACTGCACTGAGTGCATGAGTGCCGGTGCACAGTCCTGACATTAGCCAACTGAGGCGATATTATCAGCTGTCGTGGCTATTTTAGAAACATCATAGAAAGTCAATACAGAAGAGAAGATTTGTACCCAGAAATTTTGTACATTGATACACCGTAGCAGATTTACATGCATACAGAGACAACAGAGTTTGAGACAGCCGGTGAAAGTCACAGCAGAGCTGGCGTGGGTCGGTCCTTAACATCAGCATGGATTGGTTGATGGGGTGAGTTTAATAGTTATTATTCATATATAAGCACTAGCCTATACATTCATTTGGATACATAGAAATAAAGGGTTAAAATGTTTTGTGAAACAAACATATACCTAACTCAAAGAGTGTAGTGGAAAGTGCGTTATTGTACAGTTTTACCTCATCATCAATGCACGCGTGAGTTTGCTGAGAACGCGCACTGATCTCATGTGACGCAGAGAGTGAAACAGCTTTGTGCATCTGTTACCTACAGAAGTTTGGATTTTGTTGCGTTTGTTCTTCCAAGTTGTCAATGCTGAACTTTGCTATTGACTTATTTGAACTAAGTTGACCCAACTAAACCTGCTACATGACTGACAGACTTGATGTTTGATGGTATTTTGCATAGTAAAAGATTAGTAAATAATGCCTTTACAGTGCTGGTTTCCCCTATATAGTGTACTTTTGGACTGGGGTAGGGTTTCTTAAAGGGGACATATCATGAAAATCTGACTTTTTCCATGTTTAAGCTATAATTGGGTCCTCAGTGCTTGTATAAACTTAGAAAATGTGAAAAAGATCTTAGTTTTGGTTAACCATTCTCTGCAAGCTTGTGCAAAAATAGGTCATTGAAATCTGGCCCCCCTGGTGATGTCAGAAGGGGATAATACCATCTCTTAATATGCACTACTATCTAATCACGGTACAGCCATTAAGTGCAGAGATCAGCTCATTTGCATAAAGGACACACCCAAAACGGCACATTTTTGCTCACACCTACAAAGTGGCAATTTTAACATCCTATAATAAATTATCTATATGGTATTTTAAGCTAGAACTTCACATATGTACTCTGGGGACACCAAAGATTTATTTTACATCTTTAAAAAGTCTTGTGAAACGTCCCCTTTGAGTTTCCCCAGAAGGTCCACCAGGTAGAGAAGCAATATTGAGCATTAAGTGTGGGCCAACATGATAATTTATACTGTATAGGACGGTGCTGATGTAGACTTCAATGTGGGCAGGTGGCATTTTGTGACATCCTGCTACATGTGTCATGATTTTTGGGTCAGGAACCTTAATATCAAAGATGTAAAAATGTAATCTTTGTACTGAAAAAGTGATTGGTCCTCCGCATTTGCATTGTATGGACCTATATACAGTATTTTTAAAGGGGCCATGGCACAAGACTTTTTTAAAATGTCAAATAAATCTTTGGTGTCCCCAGAGCACATATGTGAAGTTTTAGCTAAAAATACCATATAAATAATTTATTATAACATGTTAAAATTGCCACTTTGTAGGAGTGTGCAAAAATGTGCCGTTTTGGGTGTGTCCTTTAAAATGCAAATGAGCTGATGAAATTCAAACACTGATCACAATGATGCTGGTTTGTTGCAATTAAAACTCAATTGTGCTTTTCTCTGCACTAAATGGCAGTGCTGTGGTTGGATAGTGCAGATTAAGGGGCAGTACTATTATAATAAGAGCTCCTTATGACATCATAAAGAGAGACAACTAATTTACTGGTTTGATCTTTTTCACATTTTCTAGGTTGATAGAAGCACTTGGGAGTTGGGACCCAATCATAGCACTTAAACATGGAAAAGTCAGATTTTCATGCCATGGCCCCTTTAAACATGGTTGCATTGTGTTTGTGAGAACTCGGAGGGCGTTTTTTGCACCTGGGATGGCATGAAAATGAGTAACTGAAGTGAACGTTCAATTTTTGTTGAATACATCCAAAAAGCAATGCATTTAACAAAACACATATTTACAAAGCAGAAATGCAGGTTGTTTATAGATACATACAAGTTATTGTGTTTATATAGGAAGACTGCAAGCATACAGTACATATTGCATATGTGCCCGCTATTGTTGTGATCGTAGATGCATCTTAGTAATGACTTTACATAAATGTGCTGAGCATACAGTAATATGATATTGCTTTCTGATGTCATTACCGTACCAAGGTACCTATAGTGCATGTTTGTAAAGGTTATAAGATAGACATTTTTAGGCCACTATAGGGGAAATCATGTGTTTATTATTATACAGATTTTGGAATTATAGTTAGAAAACTTTACTGTAAAATTTACTGCACATTGTTTTATATACATTGTTTTATAAATAAGACAACATAAAACGTATGTTATTGAAGATGTATGTGACTCTTAACTTCAAAACGTCTTCACTATACTGCACTTTTAGACACTAAAGTTTTGATGGCTTTGTTTGTGCAATAAAATTAACCAAACAGACATGTTTTGGCTGATGTAAGCAGTTTAGTTTACTTTAGACCTATATGCGTTTAATAAGCACACGCAAGCCGAAATGTTATTTTAAGTGCGTCAATTTGCCGTCTGTCAGTGAGGGGTTAAGTGTGGCTTCTGGTTATGGACCAATTTAGAAATAGGTGTTTATGCAAGTTTAACAGATTCACAAACACTATACATTCACATTCCCGACTCATTACGTGAGACCCTTGGACTGCTTTTGCTGTTTTGGACGCCACATTTGTCACAGTGGGATGGTAGGTCAAATTGTTTTCTGTATTTGATGTCTTGCATAGCATCATTTTGGCTTTATCCCTGCGATTCACCTTTTTTATTAGCGTTTAAATGTGATAAAGATAAGCTTTATAAAAACAATGGCATCTCGTAGACGCCAAGCCTCGTGCAGCGTGTTTTGACGTGCCTATGTAAACTAACCTTGCAGAGTTTTTAGCTGGAAATAGTGTGGGGTGGGACTTAATATTGGTTCATATTTTCCTCCACCCACATGATCTTGATGACATCAGCAGCAGACACAAAAGTCATTTTAGAAGACAACAATTGTTGAAGAAGAAGAAATACAAGATGCTGTGAGGCTACTGGCATCAAACAGGGCACTTGACACACATAGGATTGAATATAGAGCATTTATTTGAGTGGAGATTTCCACTTTGTAGAAACAATACAGAAAGGCCGGAGGGAAGGAAACGCTCTCCGCTGGGTGGAGGGAACCATTGTTTTTTGGGGCAGTACTTTATGGGAACTGTATCAGATTGATGACGCTATTATATCAGGCCGCCGGTCAACTTTAGTCTCAGATTTAAGTTTGAATAAGTGACGCACAGACAGTTACGTACAATTGGTTTCCTGTAGATAATTTGTAGGCAGATATTTATTGGTAATCTTCCTGGTATGAAATGTTTTCCTTTCTAAAAGGTCTTGCTCTGTCAGTACATGTTGTGTTTGACACAGCTGTGTTCTTGCTTGTTTGCTTGTGAATTCTGTGCAGAACAGTGCCAGGAGATTGAAGAGCACAAAATTAGGAAATATTAAGCTAAAGGTGCTGTGGAATGTAAAACTGTATTTTCCTTGGCATAGATGAATAATATGAGTTCTGTACATGGTAATGACATACTGTATAGTGACCCTTTAACATGATTGTTTCCTCCTTCTTATGTAAACTTTGTGCATGCAAAAACAAACCAGGGCCCAACATTAAATTACATATTAAATTAATTACAGTGTTGTTACAATGCTATAAACAAAGTTGTGACTGCTGAGTTAGCGCTATATCCTAGTGGTTAATGCTATATGCTAGCATTTAGACTGAAGTACTACTATTTACTTTACAGTTACGTTTTGCAGGTCCATACAAAAAAAAACTTACCACTCAGAAACATGTATTAACTTTTTCTTTGCCATTAACATTTTCAACGCTTCCCTGCCAATGCCGAGTATTTCCGGCTTTCTGCAATACCGCTATTAGCCACCAGGTGGCTTATAAATAGGGCTGGGCAAAAAAAAATTGATTTTTCGATTAATCGTTTTTTAAAACATGGTCGATTTAAAAATCGATTCTCAAAGAGCAGAATCGATTTTTTTCATATTTATTTCTGCAAACATTGAACGAAGGAATGAAAGCATTTTAGATTTAGCAAACAAGACGTGTTGTGGCTTTTAATTTCTTTTTATTTATTACCCACTTGTAAAATGCTGTTCACTGTTCTTTTTTATTAATAAAGTATGTGTATTAAATCTATATTCATTGAGTTGAATCGAGAATCGAGTATAAAAACCTACCTGAGAACCGGAATCGGAAATTTCATCGAGAATCGGAATCGAATCGATTTGATAGCTTGTGAATCGAAATCGAATCGATCTGGAACATCTGAATCGATACCCAGCCCTACTTATAAAACCCGGAAATATCGCCCTAGGGCAAACACCTGTATGTCCGTGTCAGTTTTGAGTCCTTTACAAAAATTGAATTATCTCAGCTTTTTGCTAAAAATTTGTTGTTTTTGATGAAACCTACCCATATTTGAGAGGTGATAAAAAGAGAACAAATGAAGGTAGGATGAAACAGGTTTTTTTTTTCGTTTGAAAGCAAAGCGTCTGTTTTTTCATTCGATATATTTGGTATGTTTATATATTTAAAGAAAAACATTTTCTGGAAGGCATTAAACTTTTGTGAAAATTATGAAAAATGCTGGCGCTGGCAGGCAACTTAAAAAAAAATGCTGGCGGGGAAAGAGTTAACAATCTCCAAACAATTAATTATTCCTCAAATTTTCTATCTTCATCTGAGACTTAAATATAAAATCTGTTTAGACACACACAGAGCTACTAAAGGATCTGCTCTGTGGAACAGCCAATCAGAGCAGAGCTCAACATTATTATTCATGACCCTGCCAAATAAGGTAAACATAGCTAATTTCATTCTAAAGGCAAATCTTAGGGTTGTAAGTGGACATGTAAAACATTTTCTGGATATTTTTGCACTTAATAAAGCCACTATATATCAAAAAACAACTTAACATATTATTTCAATGCATTCTTTGGTACCTTTAAATTAATGTTTTTGTGCCTTGGTAAGCATCTCTGAATTCGTATACAATAGCATATAAAACATGTCAAAAGACCTCTTCAAATTAATAAACAAATCTAAAGCATATGACTCATAAATGCTTGTATCTATAATTATTTAAAAAAATTAATTCAGTCAAATCTCATTTATTTGCATAGCGCTTTTTTTACAGTGTTTCACTGATTCAAAGCAGTTTCAAAAGAACGCGGAAAAATAGCATATATAATATTATTGCAAATGTTATTGTAGGCCTACTAATAAAAAGATTATAATGTAATGAAATGGTATATACTTTTCATTGACTATCAAACGTAGTTAATTATTATGATAAATATCAATGTTTAGGTTATTGTTTATTATTTAATGGTTTAAAGAACTTTGCTAACATGTTTCTGCATCTATTATGCATGTCTATTAATGTTTTTTTTTTAGATTTGAATAAGCGATATTCTTTTGATAGTTATTATTTTGATAGTTATTGTCAAACTGCGAAAAAAGTTTGCATGCTTCTAGCTATTTCAAAACAACTTATATTTTTTGATCAGTATGTAGTTTTACTTTGTGTTAGCAATGAAATGTTCATTTTTCTGTTTAACATCGAAATAACGTAATTGTAATGCTTTTGTTGGCTTAAAGGAAATAGTTTTTTAGCTCGTAGTACAAAATTGACAGTCTAGTGATAACACGTAACCTCTTTAATCTGTATTGATTCATGAAGAA
Source organism: Misgurnus mizolepis (assembly GCA_025389145.1). NCBI lineage: Eukaryota > Metazoa > Chordata > Actinopteri > Cypriniformes > Cobitidae > Misgurnus > Misgurnus mizolepis. The sequence continues at coordinate 37,855,843 of JAIFKI010000012.1, read as the reverse complement.
TCCGTATTTAGGTTTAATAGAGTCATTAGCCCTGGAAAGTGCCCATAAAACTTCCTTTCATAAAAGTGTTATGAGTCCAAGTTATGTTGGGTCAAATAGGCTTTTTAAAGCCTGCAAAGTCTATTAAAACCAAAAACAAACCCGTATGCCCTGTAGTTTTGACCTTTATGCATTGTCTTTATTGTGACTGGAGTGTCTGCTTTAAGCCAATGAACTTTGATTAGGCCATGTGATCTTTTTTTAACTTAATTTGATTTGGCCCTGAGGTACATATGGCTTTTTTTCTTTCTCATTCATGCTATTATTCTGTTGTCAAGGTGATCCAAACCCTCATCATGAAAACATCATCTTGTCCTTCAGCTTACGTGTCATGACAGGCTCTTCATAAACGCTTACCCCGGTAACCACCATCTTTTTAATATCACTAAAAAGGATTTAAAAGCCTTTGTAATGTTCACAAAAGCAAACGCCATCTCTTTGACAGACACAGTGACATCTCCAAAGCTTTGTTGTATTTGGCTAGCAAGTTTCCACATTGGTCCTTTATGTTAATGCTATAATGCATGTGTACCCTCTTCAGGCTGGACGCAGGTATTGCGTCCTCGTTCATTGCATGCTTGTAAACATCACGGCCTGGGAAGTGAAACATACTCGGTTAAAGAACATGCAATATATTGTGCCTTATATGTCTTCTGCACTTTAGTGGATGACCAAGCAAGCTTTGTTCAACAGGAAGTTGTGCATAAAGAAAAAAAAAATGACTTAAAGTGATTATTAATATTGTAAGTCAGGTACTAGAAATACTACAGAAATGTCATGGTGTGGGACTTTTTTGTCACCATACTCTTATCTATAAGTCTCAAAAGAAATTAACAAAAAATATAAAGTATTTATTTGATCGTATCTGTAATTTTCTTTACAAAAATTACACATGTTTTTTTTTAAACTATTCTTTTTCCCGTATTGTCATTGACAAACCATGTTTTTTGTTGCAAAAATCATGGTTATTTTGGGTTAACCATGGTCTTACCATAGTAACCATGGTTGTGTGGTTTAAAACATGGTGAAAACCATAGTGAATTTTTGTAAGGGTTGGCCATATGGAAAATAACATTGTTATCTATATTCGATTCGGTACTGGGACACCATTGCAATGCATTTAGCCGTAGCACAGCAAGTCAAGGTCAAACCAGTTTACATTTCTGTCCCATTGGCATTGAGTCAAACCTTAACCCTATCTACAGCGCTGCAGTCAGCACGCTTACCCGGGCTATATAGAAGTTGCTGCATAGGTGCTGATGTCGATAATTTACCTGCAAAATAATGTCAGCAAAAAGCAAAAGGAGTCTAAGATAAGCAGCAATACAAATCCAAATATGTGTATTATGTAAAGATATTTATTTAGTGATTATTTGTCCATATTGTAGTTTATATTCATTATACATTTTAACTACAGCTTATGCAAAGATGAATTACTATGTTTTAAACGCTTTAGTGAAGTTTGCGTGACCCATATCCTCCCATATCCGTTCCCACTTATTGTGAAAGTGAAACTATTTATTGGTACTGAACTGAAAGTAATTTGCAGATTTCAGAGCGTGATAGGAAACGCTGAGAACGTATCGTTTTTCACATCTCGCTGTGGTTAAAGTCACTGGCTTATAAAAATAACTTTTTATAGAAACTAGAAATAATGCATGTATGGTACCATTAGATATGAAGACATAGTATGTCAAATAAAGGGTTTGATATAGGTCTGTATATCTCTATAACTAATTTCTTAGGTATATTATTGTTATGAAGTCTGTCAAAATTGTGCAGATCATTAAAAAAAACCTATTTTACATTTTATTTGCATGAATAAAATGTGGTTTAGAAACAAACTATTGTAGGTCTATTAAATGTTTTGCATTATAACATCATTAATTTAAATTTGGTGCTTAATTGTTTATAGTGTAATTAAATTAATATGCTATATAATTTTTATTTATTATAATTAAAAATAATAATAAAAAAATAACAAATGCGATCATGTTGGAGCACTTGAATGTTTTTTTTCTGTCTTTGCATGTCAGTAATAACAATTTAATTTACCTTTTATATCAGAAATGATGAATGCAGTGTTTTTGGACCACAGATGTGGCTGCCTGAACCACAGAAAAGTTTCTGGATAGGTCAAAATATGCATCAATGATGCTTTTTTGTATAGTGCTGACAGACACTTAAGTTGCAACCTGCCGCAAAATTGCCTTAGACAGTTAAAACCCTTCAGTCTTGCATGCATGTGGTGTGGTGTTTTATTATCATTTATTAGTGTGCATCAAGAATTAACAATTTTGACACATCCAAAATCTTATCTCACACTTTTTCTCTCTGCGTTTTTAATGCTTGAAGATTGCTTGTCAGAATTGTGTGAAACTGCTTGGTTAAGATGCTAGGAAACTTAAACATAAATGAAACCACCGGTGTTCATTGAGGTCAAGGATGTTAATCCAGATGATTCACAGGATATTGTCACCAGACAAAACGGTTACACATACCCACAAAAAAACCCATAGTTCTGACTTGAATCAAGCCATATGAAGTATGAAGTTTCAGTCATATGAAGTTTCATAATCATTCAGGCATGGTAGGAATTAAAGCTCAGCCCTTTTTATAGGTTTAGTATTTAAAGAGACACTCCACTTTTTTAAAAATAGCTAATTTTCCAGCTCCTCTAGAGTTAAACATTTGAGTTTTATCGTTTTGGAATCCATTCAGCCGATCTCCGGGTCTGGCGGTCCCACTTTTAGCATAGCTTAGCATAATCCATTGAATCTGATTAAACCATTAGCATCACGCAAAAAAATAACATAAAGAGTATCGATATTTTTCCAATTTAAAAAGCATTTTTTTTGGTGAATTTTGTATGGCCAGCCAAGCATCACTTCATATTATTTTTTTGTCAGAAAATCTAGATGCTGTGTCCTAATTTCTACGCTAGATGGCACCACCGCGTCTCCACTGATCATAACCTCTCTCTGCACTAATGAAAAAGTAGTAATGAATAAATGAATGAATGAAATCTTTATTTTATTTGAATATAGTGAAATCAGGAGCACTGCTCTGCTTGGACTCAAAAACAAACATGTAACAATACAAAAATGAAAGTCAATCTAAAAAATAAAAAATATCAGTTTTGTTAAAGGATATTTATTCACTAACCCCCATACCTATTCCAGTATATTCGTATAATAATGTTAATCTGACTGGTAGTCTACTTATAATTTCATATCGTGTACTAGCACACAAACTTTTCAATGTTGGCTCAAGTTTTTTACTCTTTGAAGCTTATTTTGAGGCGATTCATGTGGTTTCTGATTCTGTGTGTCAATGGGTCATCAGACTCTGTTGTGAAGTACACAGACACGAGTGGAATGTTGTAGAGGAGTGAGATGAACACAACTGCTGTCATTACTCCCTCTGATCTTTAACTAGTATCACTAATATCACATTCTCCAGTTATTTATGGGTACTTTAGAGCTTATGGCCGCCCAATGGAAAATATGATTGATGACCCCAAAGTACATGACGATATAGCATACATATCCTTCCCTCAAACATATGTAACATATCTTGTGTGTTATGCAGTTCAGTAAACAAAAGATTTACATTGACAAATAGTATAGGAATAAGGGGAGAATATGAAGACATTACAATTAAACTACAATTTAACTGATTGAATAAATGCTTATTGAAGTTTATTTAGTAGGGTGTTTCAACTGCAACCTTTGAACTTATTTAAAGATTACAATCATACACTGTCAATGTAAAAAATGGTCCTTTTCACCTACAGCTTTCACTATTTAGGTACAGATATGTATACATTTGGTGTACCTTTGAGATAATGATATGCTTTTTTTGGTATTAGTATGCACCTCTGAGGAACTAAAATGAATTATTAAGGTGCAAAGATGTACTTTTTGAAAGAGTACCACTTCTGTGACCATATTTTTTGACAATTATTTCTGAATTATTGTGCATAGAGACGAATATATGATGAGAAAGTGCAGTTGTGGATTTTGTTGCCATTTGTTTTTGGGGGAAAAACAAAATCAAATGGATCTTTTACCCCAATGGCCTTGGGCCCTGTTTACCATACAAACATAAATCGGGCAAGTTACATAAGTACCTTAATTTTCCCCCGCAACAAATAGTTTATGGTTGAAACTGGGTTTGGCTCCATTTATTATATATACAGTAGCTTTGACTTTAGGTCAAATCTTGTTAAGTTAATTAGGTTAGCAAGCCAACAAACAGAATAATATTTAATGCTTTATATTTAATAATAAGATCCATAATAGACAGAGATGACTGTTTAGGCATGTGTTGATTGATAAGATTGTGTAATAATCTAAACAAGGCCTTCCAAACAAACCCTCTGCCATTTTTCAGCAAACACTTGCGTCACTCCGGCCACATGGCTTGTGTTAGGTCTGTGTAATGTAATTTGAAGCAGGAGATCATAAAAGCACATTTCTTATCCGTTCTAGTTGGTTTCGTTTGTTTGGAAGTTATTTTTGATTGTTAACATTTTAACATACTATGATACAATAAGTAAAGTGTATTTTAAAATGTATGTATTATAATATATAAGTATCAACATTTTTAAGTAAAAAAATTAAATTATTCTTCTTAGTTTATTTTAACTCATTTTATGAGATATCTCGTCAATTAAAACAAATAATTTAAAATGTGTTTCTGATTTTTGGTAATCTGTAACACCGCCATTATCCACTAGAAGGCGATCTATAAAAAACTAAAGCAAAAAATTATTAATTAATTTTACAGTCCATGAATGTTTTGACAATCATTCTGAATCTAAATTCTAACAAACTTTCTTCACAAAAATGCAACTTTTTGCAAAAAAATAAAAAAAAAAGAGTTTATAAATAGAGAAAAAAATAAAGATATGATGAAACTGTTTTTCCCGTTTTGTTTGTTTATTGTTTGTTTAAAAGCAGAGGGTCTGTTCTTTTATTTGATATATTTGTATGTTTATATGTTTTTAGAAGAAAATTTTCCTGGAAGGCATTTTGTGAAACTTTTTGTGAAAATCACAAAAATGCTAAAATTTTGAGTTAATTCAATTTAAAAATATTAGTTTTACACAACTTTTTGAGACAACTAATATTTTTAAGTTGAATAAACTCAAAATTTTAAGGCAATCAGATTACTTAATTTTTTAAGTTGAACCAACAAGTCTTTTTTACAGTGTTCAAATATATACATTTATAACTTTTTAATATGTTTATGTAATTTTATAAAGTTGAACATGCAACTGTGACCGCATTACATCAGTATTACTCTGTCTGTATTACACCTCATAGCTGGTAAAACTTTGACTTTATTAATATTTTATCAACCCATGATCCTGTGGAAGACAAGTGGGCTTGGAGAATTGGTGGATGACCCTTTAAATGTATTTTATTTCAGAACAAATGTAAATCTTTTTATACTTTAAGTGCAGTTGAATTTTAAGTAAGGACTCTTACTTTTATTTTACTTCATCTCCCTTCAGCAGTGATCCTAAACCTCCATCTTGTTCTAGAACATGACATTTATCTCATACCCAGTGATGGATGGTGCATGTGGGAGACTCGCTCCTGAGTTTTGCAACTCCTTGGCAGCTAAAGATGCCAAATCTGTCTCTGAAATAATTTTGAGCATAAGCTTTGCCAAAAACAGTGGGCTATTGCCCTGTAACCGAGACTCAGTCTCTGTAACAGCAGTTGTGGATTTCTGAACATTTTGTAAAGTTTGGAAGGAGAATAAATGATGTCACATAAATTAGGTCCAGTCACATTTACCACTTCACTGCAAATTGTATGTAAATGTGACCATGCCTTATATTTAAATGAATTTTAAGCCTGTATGTTCAGCATCTTGCTACTGAATGTCTTGTCATATCACAGTCACAACCAGCAGTGTTCTTCATAAACAAAATTGGTGTGTATGACATTATTTTACACAGTGAATAATAAACATAAGCAGTTTTTCCCGGGAAAGTATGACTGGTTTATCCTGCTGCACTGATGGTTCTTGCTGGAGAAAGCGTAACTCTATACAGTCTCAATAATCAATATCTCAGGACATTACAAGCTAGCAATTATAATGATGGTCTTGCCAGCCAACCCAGCTCTTAAAAATAAAGGTGCTTCAAAACGTTTTACACAGCGATCCCATAGAAGAAACATTTTGGTTCCCCAACTTTGACTGAAAGAAACTTTTTCCACAAAGAACAAAAGAAAACTTTGGAAAAACAGAAAGGTTCTTCAGATGTTAAAGGTTCATTATGGAAACAAACAAAAATGGCATTGTGTGTGATATGACATAACAGAGCATCAATACACCAACCCAGCATTGGGTCAAAAAGGGACAAGCCCAACTCGCTGGGTTGTAATTTAACCCATGCTGGGTTGTTTTAACCCATTGTTGGGTCAAATATGAACATTTTCTGGGTTTAATTTCAACCCAGCTGCTGGCCTCGTCCCGTTTTGACCCCACACCCAGCATTTTTAGAATGTAATGCTGGAGATCTTTTTAGTTCATAAACTTTCTGTCCTGGGGCTTAAACTAGTACCTCAAACTTGGTTAAGGTTTTTGTTTTTTTGGACAAAATAATAATAATGTCCCATAAGCAGACACTGGATTAGGGACCCAAGCCATATAAACCATAACATTGAACAGTTGGGGTGAGTTCTTTCGACATGGGTGCATGCACACAAATTACCCCAGCAATGTGGCATTGAGTTTTCTACAGATGAACACCATTTGCTTTTCATAAGAAAGTATAAAAAACTAGGGCTGTCAAAAGATGAATTGCGATCAATCGCATACAAAATGAAAACTTGTTTTTGCTAAATATATGTGAGTTCACTGTGTGTAATTATTTTGTGTATATATATTTATATATAAATAAACACACACATGCATGCATGTATTTAAGAAATGTACTCCTTCACAGACTGTTGCATGTACAGCATTCACACTGGATCTATTCTTAGTCTTGCGCTTTTAGTTAAGTGGAACCAGACAGTGTTGCTGTATTGGGTGGGGTCTCATGGTGTGGAGTAACCTTACGTATATCATTAACCCTATTTTTAGCAATTCCCGAAATATGTCTTGGGAAACATCTGAGATTTATCTTAGAGGAGGATTAGTTATGCTAGTGCCTTTTCTAGCTAACTTAAAGGGATAGTTCACCTAAAAATGAAACTTCTGTCAACATGTTGTAAAAAAAAATTTCATGAGCCCCATTCAGGAAAAAGAATACTATGGAAGTGAATGGGGCTAATGAATGAACATTTCCTAAATATCGTCCTTCGTGTTCATGAGAACAAAGAAATTTATGGGTCAGTGACAAGAACGGTTTGGCAAGATGAGAAATTCAAAAATATTTTTAAAAACTTGTTTTAAAAGCATGCATCTGGTTTATTTCAATGCACATAGTGTATTTATGTTGATTTTATGCAATAAAAAAATTACATTGTTTTCAAAAGCCCCATTCACTTCCATAGTAGGGAAAAGAATACTATGGAAGTGAATGGGGCTCATGAATGAACATTCCTCAAAATATCTCCTTTTGTGTTCATGAGAACAAATAAATGTATGGGTCAGTGACAAAAACGGTTGGGCAAGATGAGAAATTCGAAAATCTTTTTAAAAACCTGTTTTTAAAGCACGCATCAGGTATATTTCAATGCACATAGTGTATTTATGTTGATTTTATGCAATACCATTTAAAAAAAATGTATAAGCCCCATTCACTTCCATAGTAGGAAAAAGAATACTATGGAAGTGAATGGGGCTCGTGAATAAACATTCCTCAAAATATCTTCCTTCGTGTTCATGAGAACAAATAAATGTATGGGTCAGTGACAAAAACGGTTGGGCAAGATGAGAAATTCGAAAATCTTTTTAAAAACTTGTTTTTAAAGCACGCATTAGGTTTATTTCAATGCACATAATGTATTTATGTTGATTTTAAAAAATTACATTTGCACCATTTTTATTAAAAGTAAGACTGAATGGACCTGAAAATGTCAAATGGTGAAAGAATGAGAAATATTAAATATTTTATCCACCTTGATGGCATGTAAGTGTAATTATAAAAAATCATTTTAAAATATCATTATGTCACTGTTTCTAAATGTAAATTTTAATGCGTTTTTGTAATATTTGTCCTGACATATACTGAAAACAGCTCTGTTTTCTAAATAATCTTTGACAAATGATGTTAAAATGTACGTAAAAAAAATTACACTACACTAGATGGTTATATTTTGTTCCACATATTTTTATGAATATATTTTCATTTTAAAAAATAATTACACCAAGTGACATTTTTGCAATTATCCCCCAAATTTTCTTTCAAAATGAAATAAAACCAGAAATTAGACTTGGTCCTCGAAAAAGAGAATGTATGCAAGTAATCTGCAAATTTATTTTGAGATTTTAACCCTTTTACATTTAATTAAACCATAGGGACACAAAATAATTTACATCATGTCACTGACCCTTATAGAGGTAGGTTTGTAACAACATGAGAGTAAGTAAATGATGAGAGACTTTTATTGTGCACAGTACACACACACAAAACTAAATAAACACGCACATTTGTCACAATATCTTTAAACCAGATTATATTAGTTAGAATAGATTATGCGTAAACCTTTAACGTTGACTGGAAAGCCACACTGTTTCTCACAACATTAAACATGCTCTGCTCGCCAGAAGAAACTTAAGGTTTCACTTAACAAGCACACAGTGAAGTGTTGTTCATCTCTCTCATCCCTCTGTGTGATTTTTAAGCCAGTCCTACCGAGACAAACGGACATGAGAGGCGGTCTCGTACTCAAACGTCTTCTCTTTGTGCTTCAGCAGCTTACTGTAAAAGCAAAGCCAGGGTCGTTTGCAGCCCAAATTTATACAGTTCTGGATTTCATCGTCAAACTTTTAGCATCCAACATGAGGTTCAAACGGAATGGTTCGTACACGTTAAATAGGTAAGCAATTTAAATGTCGACTACGTGAAGATGTTGGAATAAGCACGCGTATGCATTCTACTCGACTGACTCAAGTTTTTGCGGGGAAACGCGTAAATGTTACATTTGGTTTATTAGTTCAAACGCGTGCGGTGTTACTTTGTTGCAACATTTGTAGCGTTCGGGTTCCGCTTCCATTGTTGTGTTTCATTCCGTTAGAGCCACATGTGTTTCCGTAAGGTCACGCAGGACGTTTGATTCACTAAACGTTTCCACGATATGACAAATGAACACAAAGGAGATAAAACAAAAAAATGCTGATGGGTTAAATGTGAAACGCTGGCACGTGTGAACTATTTTGGGAGTTTTTTTAGCCTAGTTTGTAAACAGCTTCAGTGGTTTACACGTTTACGTTAACTCCTAACGAAACGTGAAACGGTGAGGGTTGATGTTGTTTGTTAAAATATTAGCGTGTAATATATCTGCTTTTAAAGGGGTGGGGTGTTTTTGTTCCCATTTACTTTTAACCGACAGAAACGCATAGCATCATCCGTTCCGACTGCCACCCAGCAACTGGTATTCATTTGTTTCAATGAGTCGAATATTTAGGCTTGAGTGACCAGTCCATTTATGGTCATATCATTAGTACACACAAAGCTGTTTTAACATGCTAGACTTGATACACTTAGGTGTAGAAATCCTTACTGCTTTTCTGAATATTGTCTTTAAAATGTTGCTGAAATTTCATTCAAAATGTTAGCCGTCAACACTTTAAAATCATGCAACATTGTTTCCTATCTGGTCATTTTCCACAAAGTTTTTCCTCTCATGTTACCACCAAATGTGTTTCCTATATTGGCAAGGTCTGGGGAAAAGATTTGGGGTAAAACGGTTCAGCACTTTCATCACAAAGGAAAGGTTCTTATCGTTGAACAGGCGCTGTGGTCTCTGGAGGTTCTGCTCTGTAATCGCTCAATGCTGCCAGGGATTACGTCATCGAGTCTGGGAGACAATCACTGTGGTTGCTGCTTTGTTAATGCATAGAGAAGTAAGGTTTAAGGGTTGACATGGTGGGTGATGTAATTGTTTCCTCAGGTACGGTATTTGGTAAGCTGGTATGCATATTTACATGCATACAAAGACAAAGGAGATACAGCTTAAATTTTACACAATCAAATCAGAACCAGGATAATAAATGTGACATTGATAGGAACAAAATTATGTTTTTTAGTGTTGGCCATCCTGTATGATCCCTTTGTTAAACAGATTGGTATTTAACTTTTAATTTTTTCAAAATGTTCATTTTTGGGTGAACTAACCCCTTAAGTTTGTATACGACCCATTTATTTTAAAATAAAATATGAAATTATAACTATTATACAGTACATTGGTCACAAGTAGGATATATACCACACATTAAAGTGAAAAATTTGATTTTATCCATGTTTAAGTGCTATAATTGGTGCTTTTATCAACCTAGAAAATGTGAAAAAGATCAACCCGGTAACTTAGTTTTGGTAAACCATTCTTTGCAAGCATGTGGACAAAATAGGTAATTGAAATTTGGCTCCCCTTGTGATGTCAGAAGGGGCTATTACCGCCCCTTAATCTGCACTATCCAAACACGACACTGCCATTTAGTGCAGATATCAGCTTATTTGCATTTTAAAGGACACACCCCAAAACGGCAGATTTTTATCTCACACCTACAAAGTGTCAGTTTTAACATGTTATAATAAATTGTCTATGATATTTTAAGCTAGAACTTTGAGGACACCAAAGCTTTATTTGACCTAAAAAATAATAATAAAATGTTTTCCTATGGGGTGGTCAATATTGAAGGAAAATGCGATAACATGCTATACAATGTGTATGGTCTGCAATATGATTTAAAGGGATAGTCCACCCAAAAATGAAAATTCTGTCATCATTAACTCACCCTGATGTTGTTACAAACCTGTATACATTTCTTTGTTCTGCTGAACATATAGGAAGACAATAAAGTAGGAAACAGAAGCACCATTGACTTCCATAGTAGGAAAAAATACTACTATGAAAGTCAATGGTGCTCAACCTATTGTACAACCTGTTTATATTATAATAAAATGCATTTAATAGCTGATTTTATATTTCTGGGAAAAGCATCACTCTTTCCGTCCTACCAGTCTCTCTGCTAACTTCATCGACCTAAAACTTCGAGTATACATTACTTTTTAAAGTATTACACTTATTAAGTTAATGCAAACCAATGCAATATCACATTTGTAATATTTTTAATATAGGCTATCATGCAGCCCTAGCCGAAATCGCTCACATCAGCATCAACTTTATTATTTATTAGCAAAACAATCGATCATGTTCCCTTTAAAATTGCCAAAAATGTATTTTTCCAGTTATATTTGTTTTAAAAAGCATTTGCATCATAGATTTCTTATTTCACCAACATTATTCACTTATCTCCAAGTACCGACCCACTATAAGTGCGTTTCTGTTGACGTTTTGCATATGTTGTTGAACACCGACAGCACACTCATGGGAAATAAATCCCCAAAGGAAACATTTGCTGTGGCTGTTTGGGCGCTTAAAGATTCCTGGCTCAGAATTTTCCTGCAGTGGTCCGTCATCAGTTTGCAGCAAGTCGATTTGCCAACCCAGCGTTCCCGCCTCGAAGTCAGAGCCAACGGGAGGGTGAGACAGGGAGGAGAGAGAGAGCGAGTGAGAGAAGATGGGAGGGGGATACAGACAGGAACACACAAGTGCTGAGCAACCGTATGCGCTGCGCTCGCCTGCTGCGGACGTTTGTGTTTGTTTGCTGACTGAAGTGTCCGGTGTTGTCGTCTGCCAAGGGGAAATCGCCACCTAACAAAAGCTTCACTGTGTGTAGTCCAGCAACCGAATACAGAGAGGAGAAACTAGAGAAAGTGTGCAGAGAACCAGCTTGCGTCTCCGCTGCAGATCTGCAAAGGTGCAGTGCCAGGAGTTCATACTTTGATGGATGCCGCTCACCTGTAGTACATCTTGTGTATATACTGAAGCAAACCTTAAAGAGGACAGGACGAATTGATCGCTGACTACACAAGCTGTATGGGGGTTCTGGTGTGTTGTGACTGTTTCTTCTACAGGTACTTCGTTTTATCCTATCTGCATTTATTTGTAACACTTTGTTTGTGGTATCCTCATCTGTATGTATTAAGTCTCCTGTTGTCTTAAGTTGTGGATGTTCTTGATGCTGCGCCAGGTTACGGAGAAAAGCTCAGCGTTGTGCTATCAGACACGTAAGGACATTTGGTACCCGGGACAAAAGGGTAGTTAGCTAAAGTTCAGAATCAATACTTCTCATCCTGTTTTAACATGTGGGGGCTGCAGACCAATGTTCATTGGGACAAAGTGTCCCATCTAGATTTTTTTTTGCCTACGGAAGACTTTGCCCTTTTAAATGTTAGGTTCGACCTCTGGCTCAGTTTGGAAAAGTTAAGCAAGGAGGGCTGTTTGAAAGTTTGTGAATGTTAATCAGTGTATCCTTTGCTTGTGGAAGCGTTGAGAGATGCTTTTTCTTTACATGTAGTTGGAGTTTTATATAATGCGATATATATAACTAATCAAGTATTTTTTGAGGATGCTGGCAAATGTAAGAGTCCCAGCTGTATTTGGGTATGCTTTTTGCTGATCTTTTCTGCTTTGCTATCTCCTTTAGTACTTATCTTTAACTTTTGTGTCGATGTATAGTCTATGTTTAGAGGTGTACTGTGAAGTTATACTTGAGTAAATGTACTGTGTCGTAACAATAAGCTAGTGAAAAACATTCCTGCATGAGCATAAAATAAATATTTATTTGTACTTTTAAAAAAATTCAAAAATCTTTTTAACTACAAATTTAGAGACTATGGAGATTAGGGATGCAAAACGATTAATCGCGATTAATTTATAGCAGAATAAAAGAAAAGGAAAAAATATATATTTATATTTTAAGTATTTATATATAATATAAATTATACATAACAATACAAATGTACATACACTTGTAAACATTTCTTAAATATATACGTGCATGTGTGAGCATTTATCTATAAAAAAGTTATTATATACAGTTCACACACATATATAATTTTTTTATTCTGCTAAAGATTAATCGCGATTAATTGTTATGCATCCCTAATGGAGATTTGTTGTAAAGTAGGAATGCACCGAATGTTTGGCAAGTCTTTGCCTAAAAATAACAAATAAAAGCATATTCGGTGTTTAGAAGAAAAAAAGTGAAAAGACCAAACAGTGACGTTTTTGATGATGCGATCAAATAGCAACCAGTAGGGAGTGAGAGCTGCACAAACTTTAAAAATGCAGCAAACTTTTATGTATTTTTGGCCAAATAATTTTTAGTTGCCGAACATTCGGTGCATCCCTAAGTTTGATTAGCAAACTAAAAATGTAAAGCAAAAGTATATAATCATTATTAAACAGAGATAAATAAATACTGTAGTCATTAAAACGTTTGTTTATATCTAATTTGTTTTAAAACGCTAGATATGACACTACGTCTTGTGAACCTGTCTTTCTCGACTATGGTTGTCATCAATTGCATTTCTTATTTAAAATTGATTTAATTCCCAAAAATGGCATTTTGTATAACAACGTGAATAGATTTACTCGGTTAGATAAACCAAATAAACAGCAAACCAAGAAACCCATTAACCTTTTGCAATGTCATTTGTCTGATGAGATATTGTAGGGTTGACTATGGTACAATTCACATGCTGTATCTAAACACAATGTTTTGATGTATAACACTTTGGTCAGATGGTGTTGCTTAGCCGTTTTAGTTTACATTGCCAGTTGCACGTTATCAGTCCTTGGGGATGTTGGTTTAAGACACACCTGCTTTACACAAATAAGTTAGTCTTTGATGCTCAGATATTAACATGCAATCTGGGCTGATACGATCTTCAACTATTCTTCAATCGCATCCATGCAATGTTCACGCTGTAATAATAAATAAAAGTCTCGCTTAAATTGTTTAAGGGCGAAGTTCCAACTCCCCAAATCCTGAATCACATCCTGTTTGGGATCATGTAAACAGAGACGGATATGCTTGCTTTACTTTTGTCTGAATTAAAACATTTAATGGTTTTTTAAATGTGGCCATAACTTGGTGTAAGATTTATCATGGGAGTAGTTTGTTTTAGGACTGTAAATAATATGTTTAAAAATATTCTGGTGTTGGTGTGCACTGCTATCTGCTAAGCCATCAAACCGGGGCGTCTATTTAATCAGATGTGCTTTAATTGGTCTGTGGCAGGCCAGTGGTTCCTTACTGTCTGCATTCTTCCCTAGCTTTGGGACAATCTCCTGCGACTACTGTACCATGTCTTGGGGTAAAAGACCAAACTTTCAAAACCTAAAGCTCGTGATCTTAAGGTTTGGATGTGTATTAAAAAAGAAAGACATTGCATGCAAACATGTAAGACCACAGGCGTACTTAAAAGATTGCATTACATGAACAAGTTTAATTTGCTGTCTGATCTGATTGCCTTTATCCAAAAGTTTGATAACAATGAATTAGTTTCACAGACTGAAAGACAATATTATCTGCAATTTAAACTTTTTCGTTTGTAATAATAATTCTTTGTTATCCCAATTTATTTCACATCATCAAGATAAGACTGATTGATGCTCAAGTGATTTGTGGTGTGCTTTTCCAAATGGACATTTGTTGTTTTCACAGTGGTGGTGTAATTGCCGTCATAAATCTCATTGTTTCCTCTTCTTATGTAATAAGGGACCAGATTTAATTTTGCATTTACATTTTAAAGCAAACGTTTTGCATCTACAAAAATTGTAGTTTATTGTTATTGTAGCACACAAACAAATGTGGTGGTCAACTGTTACCCCTCCGAAACCCCATCTCCCTGTTGTCACGCCCCCTCTCATGTGAAAATTGCGTAACCATCCTCCCACTGCGATAGATCGAGCTGCGGTGATCTCGCTCTCTCTTTCTTTCTCTCTCTGGCTCAGCATCGCGCAGCTGCAGCGTGAGCATCTAATAGTGTTGCCTCAGCATCCCTGCCCAAGGTCACTCCATTCATATTGGCCTCAGCTGGAGTCAACACCACACACACGTCTAGTCGTTAAACAGTTAAATATATCGACACGCTCCAAAGGATAAATGTATGCTCGGGTGGTCTACTCTGCAATCTATTTAATATGTTTTTTGCTTGACAGATCCGCTATAATTTTTTGAATTATTTGTGATTTCTTGTTTTGATCACAAGACCATGACTCCCACTGACTCTCACAATCTGATAATTGGAGTGATGGTTGTTTTGCAGTGTTAAGCCTTGCTATAAATAACCATCAAGTACCTGCCGGAGGAGAATTGCAAGGCGGAAAGCAGTATTGCTCATCGCAGCAGGTTCCTGTTTATATGTCATCCAAAGATTGCATTTGTGCATCTAATTGGAGATGCCCGGGTGTCTGACCCGGGCAGGTACGCTTTGGATGGATCCATTTAGAAATTGCAAGCAGGGGCACATCATACATATAAAAATGTATCTAATGGTTTTGAATTTTTAGTACACCTTATTAAGCCTGGCACCATGTTGATGCACACCCAGACGTCAACACACAAACGTGACAGATTCGTGACATGTGAAGGTTATGGATTCTTGTCAACACAAGTGAGATATTTTGTCATTTTATGGACTTTCCTTCATTTAATGCTGATTCAAGACCAGTCTAAACCCACAGCATTCTGTTGTTGTGGATTCAGTATCTACAGGGATGCCCTCCCTGTACGGCAACATAAGCTGCTTACATGATAACATAACAGTTTCCATGAGTGTCACATGTGAGGCAGACTGCTGTTTACATATCTGCAGCCAATAGAAACTTGAGCCTGTCACCTGTTTTTGTTTGTTTCTCTTAAATAATTGTTTCTCTTTATCTATATGTCGTATTGAGCAAGTCGACAATGTTTTTTATCCGTTTGCTTGTTTGTGCAAGGCTGGGCGGAGACATGTTTACGTAAACGACTCCTAATGCGATTGTGGAAAACCTGTTGGGAAAATTTGGGCAAGATTCAGGAAAAGTAGGAAATGAGCATTTAAAGTGCTTAGGGGTTGTGTAGAGGTTCTGTGAGCTTTGCTTGCCAAAAAATGAATCAATTGGAAATAAGGATAAAGGACAATGGAGTGAGTACACATTGATAAACATACAATAGAATAATATTAATACGTTGTTGTTGTTATTAGTTTGGTTATGTTTTACTTTGTGTATTAAAACAAGAAAATTATTTTTTTTCCAATTTTGATTAAGAAAAAACAACCCCTGCACAAAAAGAAAGCAAGCTTTACGGTTTTGTTTTAAGGACATTTTGATATTTTTTTTCTTAAATATGACAAAATACAAGTTATTAATTCTTTTCCTGCCATTGACAACAATGTGTTCCTGGTGAGTTTTATGTTAATCTGCAATACCGCAATTATCCAGTAGATGACGGACTTACCTAATTTATAAAAAACTGAAGCAAAAAATATTTATTAATTTTACACTCCATGTATGTTTTGATAATCATTCTGATTCTGACCTCTAACAAAATTCCTACACAAAAAAGCAATTATTTCTGCTTCTTGCAAAATAATTCTTATTATTTATACTAGGGATGCTTAACGATTAATCGCGATTAATCGTTAGCAGAATAAAAGTTTTTGTTTACATCATATATGTGTGTGAACTGTGTATAATAACTTTGTATGAATAAATGTACACACATGCATGTATATGTTTTAGAAATGTTTACATGTGTATATACATTTGTATATTTATGTATAATTTATATATATAAATATAAATACTTAATATATTAAAAAAATATTAAAATTATACATGAATGTGTTCATATTTATATATATATATATATATATATATATATATATATATATATATATATATATATATATATATATATATATATATATATATATATATATATATATATATATATACATATTTATAATACACAGTTTACACACATATGTGAAGTAAACAAAAACGTTTATTCTGCTAACGATTAATCGCGATTAATTGTTTAGCATGCTTAATTTATACCCATATTTAAGAGTAAAAAATATAGATAGGATGAAACGTTCTGTTCTTTCATTTGATATATTTGTATGTTTATATATTTTTAGAACATTTTCCTGGAAGGCATTTAGCATTTTTGAAAATCACAAAAAATGCTGGCTGGCAACTTTTCAAAAAAAGAAAAAAAGCTGGCAGGGGATAAAGTTGGTTTGACCTCACATACATTTGATTTTAGGCCCAGTTTATACCTGGTATTAAGATGCGTTTTGATCGGATCACAAGTGGAGATAGGCACATATGTTTGTTCACACCTGGTGTTTTAATCTGTTTATTTCATCTGCTTTCGACCGCTTTTGTCCTGATATATTTCTAAGGGATGTAGAAATGATGATTGACGCCGGGTGTGCCTCATAAGTCTTGAAAAGTGATGCCTCTGGCTCACTCAAAAAAATTGTTTGTTCAATCAACATAATTGAATTAAGGAAAACTTTTCCACGAAATTAGATTAGGCTTGTACAACAAGAATACAATAAGTTAATTTAAACAAATAATCTTTTGTTGCACCAACTTAATAAATAAATGTATATTGGTCATAAAAATATCTTGTTCAATAAACTAAATTCAGTTAAGGAAAACTTTTCCACGCAATTATTTCTGGTCTGTTCAACAAAAACAAAAGTTAATTCAAGCAAAAAAGTCTAGTTAAACCAATTGTCAGTTTCTATATAATTCTAATTAGCATAAGCACACATTGGATGAACATGTGAAAAGAGACTGATCTTCAAACAGTCATTAACACAGTTAGTGCTTTTTAAAATAAGTACGTATGTACTTATTACATTGCAAGCCTAAATGCTGCACTGTTTTTTAGAAATCTTTACATCACTTGCCGTACAACAAAAGTTTATTGTCCCAAGTCAAGATCCCAGCATATGTATGTTCCCCTCACAAACCTGTCATGTGGTTGATGTTTTGAAGCTTGATGAACTAACGTCGTCTTTTCTCCAGTAGGGGGCAGTGTTTGTTTGTATGAAAAATGTTGACTCTTCTTTATTTCACCTTTTATTTCTACTTTACCTTTTAACGCCTTTGGGTGGAGCTGGTGTTCAACTCTTCACCTTTCAAACAGTCTGTTTCTATCCTATTTTCTTTCTGGAATTCCCATTTTGTCCATTTCTATTCGTTGCTGGATCTCGTGCCAAGCACATATTTGCATCCATCATGCACGTTGACGCTGTATAATTACCTTGCATAATGTCGGTCCACACCGATGATGATGCGTCTCATCATCTCTCATGTCTTTATTTCCAGGACAAAGACCTTGATTAGCTTTTCCTGCCTCAAACTCCATGGATGAAAGGCTCTGGCTTCATAATGCCAACACTCGACAGCTCTTTTACAAGATGAATGAAGCTAATCCTTTCTACACCTCTATTTTCTAGTCTAAATTGATGTTGCTGTGGATTAACAGCACTATCTCATCCTGATGTTTCTAATCCTACTTGAAATCTTAATAGCTGTGTTTCCTTAAATCACTGTAACTGATGGTAGGTATTCATGGTGAGTAATGGTAAGATTAAACCTGTCACATTGCTATTGGTTGACTGATATCTAAGCTAAATGTATGATAGCCAGGTTAAAGTCTCTCCATGTGTGGATTAGTTAATATTACAAACATTTCTGCTAAAAATTACTGAATTTATTAGAAATATTATATTGTAATATATTGGCAATATTGGCATTATTGATAATGGCTGTGCCTCTGTACACAGACTTTTTAACTAGAAATTATATATACATTTGTATATAACTTCCCCACCAGCCTTTTTTTTTATTTTGCCAGCCATTCCAGCATTTTTCCTGATTTATTTATATATATATATTTTTAAATAAACATACAATATATCAAATGAAAGAATAGACGCACAGCTTTCAAAAGAAAATTTTTTTTTCATCCTACCTTCATTAGTTATGGGTCAAATATGGGTAGGTTTCTTCGAAAACACAAAATTTTGAGCAAAAAGCTGAGATAATTTATTTTTGTAAAAGACTTTTGATAGAGATCAGATTCAGAGCGATCCTCAAAACATACATGGACATACAGCTGTTTGCTTTAGGGCGATACTTCCGGGTTTGATAAGTCCTGGTGGATAATAGCGGTATTACGGATTGCCAGAAATTCTCGTCATTGGCAGGGAAGCGTTTCTGCTTAATTGTTGAGATAACTCGTAAATGGCGGGGAAAGAGTTAATTTTCAGGTATGTTTTTACCATAGCTGTATATATGATCATCTCTGTCTTGATCATTGTTAAATAATACAAAATAAGTCAGACCAGCATCAATGGCAAGTGGGTTTATTCACTCCAGAACAGATGGAGTCTTCAAGGATATGTTTGCTGAGTTGTTTAGCCCGTATCCAGATCCAAACTTGAATCATCTTACCTCAGGAATGCAGCGTGTGTGGTGAAGCCTTTTGTGAACATGTTACAACACGCATGCTTCTGCAAAACACAACATCTGTCTGACTCTTTCTTTTTGTATCTCGTTTGCTTTTATCATATATTTCAACTTGGCAACTATAGCTTGGCTCATTTTTGTAAAGTGTAATAGATACATTACCCTTGCAACATTTTGTTAGCACAGTCGATTGCAAGTCGAGTCTTGTATGATACCAGTTCATCTGACATAAAAATAAAATCTCACAAGCTAGAATTATAACAAGCACAACTTTGTAATTTCACAAACGTTTTCCATCCATGAATTTTCCTCCATCCCTGACGCTTTTGTTGCTCCCCCGCTGCGGGTTTTCTTAGCCGAGAGCAGAGCGTGTTGGTGCATGCAGTCTCTCCCCTGCAGGAATGCATAATAGGATGCAGAACCATGTTACTGATGGCCATCTTCCAAGATCTCTTCAGGACGGCAGGGGAGAAAAGTAGATATACAGTTGTTTTGCAACTTACTTGGAAGCTATTTTTACATGCTTTGGCATTAAAGAATGGACAAAATTCATGCCGTGCACCAAAACATCTCTCTGATATATTTTTGATCTCAAGTTATATTTTTATAGTTCTGGCAAGAATATGCCTCATGTGAAGAATGCAACATTTAGGAGTGTTTTCAAAAAGGCATATTTCATTTTTACCTCACTCAAGGGCTACTTAAAATTGTGAATGTGAGGATTTTAAAGCGATCAAAGTGAAAGTGTTATAAAAGTCCTCACATTAATGCATTTCTCGCGTTGTGTTTTGGTCTTGTACGTCTCTGGACGCCCTTGGGCTGAATTACTTGGTTTGTTGGATGCTTCAGCTCCCAGCCTAATGTCTGAAAGATTTTTTACTGTTGGCTTTGACTGGTAGGAATGTTCGTTGACTTTCTTACCAAACGAGTCGAACGAGCCATGTGACCAATCGTGTGACTGAGCATTAAAAAAAGCATATTATTTTAGGGCACGAACTTGATATGGATTTAGCCAAAATGGACTTTTATTTATTTTTTTATTTTTTTTGTGGCCTGCTATTATTGTATGAAACCGGTGGCAGTATAGGTTTACCTTTATTCAATGTTTATTACATGTATTGTGTTTGTCAGTTTTTAATTTAATTCATGACAATAAAACTAAATGTTTAAGAGTGAAAGTAAAAGCCTAAACAGGAAACACATCCTGTAAATTAATCACTTTATTGTGTTGTGACTGGCATGTTGTTTCAGTTGTCTCATGATTCAGGTGGTGAGTAAAAACGACAGAGGTTTGGTTTGGCCATGGGTTTCACGTATCAGTGTATGCAAGTCCTCCCCCTCATGCCTTTTCGAAACATTTTGACGTCATATGTGAAGATTTCTGTTGTGATAGGCTATTTTTAACCTATAAGGAAGATAACTTTCTAAATCTGGTATTATCTAGTGTTTGTATATGACTGAAGTTTGTGTTTCAGAGTACGTCAGATCATGCTTAATGCAAAAACGGTATGGTGTTTGGATTGTATGGACTTTGTTAAATATTAGATTTTTTGTAAAAAGTAAATTGTATAATAAATATGTGTGTACCATACATTTATCCAGACTTTCTAGTGCAGGGAAGGGGACAAAATCTTACATCAAGTTTGACATCATTGTCACTTCAGTATCTATTGTGTTCTTCTGAATATGTTAGGAGAGGTGTGGACACATTTCTGTACTTTAATAAACATGTCAAGTATGTTAAACTTTTCTTGAAATGCTTTAATAATCATTATTATTTGTGTGCATGAGGTCGTGGTTCTTTTGTTTCTGTACCACCAGTCAAAAGTAATATTGTAAACACCTTCTCTCCACGCCTCTAACAGGAATTTGTGTGTAGTTTGGCTTCAGGCAAAGTTTAGTGTTGGACAGATGTTTTTTTTGTTTTGCTTTGTGTTTTGACCTTCAAAATATTATCAAGCTTCGAATAAAAAAATATGGCTGGAGCTAGATTTTTTTTTTAACGCTAACCATTGTGCATTGTCAGACTCACAATATCATCTAATTATACAAATTACAGTAATTATAAAGCAGTAACTTCAGTCGGATGCAGGTTACACCATATTAACCAAATAAGACAACACAGCGTCCGACCAAGTGAAACTGCAACAGGACACAGATCAGACGTTCAAACGGCATGTTAACCACAGCACGGCCCGCCTCCGCGCGCTAATGATTGGCTGCTCCGCGTTATGCCACACCTCCGTGCCGTTCTGATTGGCTGTCCTCTGCTAGGACGAGAAGAGAGAGAAGTTTATAATGACTCGCCATCAAGACTTGAAAAACATCTGCGCGAGGAACGCGGGGAGACTCTCAGCCCAGAGTTGAACTTTTTGTTTTTAGCACTTCGGATATGCACTCACAGAAACCTTCCAGAATCCAGAGTTGCAAAATGGTTCTTCAGGCTGTTGGTAAAGTTTTAAGGTAAAGATCGAGGATTTAATGGTATTAGATACAGTAGATTTCACAGGCATCATCTATAATAATATAATTTTATAAATGTGTATATATATATGATGATGATGATACTTAAACATACCAAAATGTGTATTTTAAATTACTTAACCTGGGTGATTAATAATAATAATAATAGCAATTGGTGCGCTCACTCGTGTATAATTCGGGTAATATTAGTGCATTTACAGTATATGTAGTTCACTATAATATTTACAGCGCATTTAATGTATTCCTTTCTGCGCAAAAATACATTTACTAGTATAGCCCGCTATATTCAAAAAAATTAAACTTTGTTGTATTGCGTAGTGTTTGATTTAATGTCACTCTGTTTTGCCCTTATTAATGCGCATGCGTGAAGCACGCTTTTTGCTCTTGAGCAGTAACTGAAGGCTGCATCCTCCTGAGGGCGCATATGCAGCCTGCATACATCATTTATTTTAGTTAACTAAGCATTACATTCGCAAGTTATAAGCATATTACAACACTTTACGATAAACTAAAGAATAATAGTCAACTTTATAATTGTTAATATTCTAAATATGCAGCCTACAAATGCGATGCAGCCTTCGAAAAGTTGACGAGAGACATTCAAATTTTTGTCTGTCATTAGGGCTGGGACAACGCGTCGACGTAATCGACGACGTCGACGCAAAAAATACGTCGACGCAAAATATGCGCATCGATTCGTCAGACCCAAAAAGGCGGCGCAGTAGTAGCAACGCAATTGGCTTCAGTCCACGCCGGTTTCACACAGCAAGGGTGAGCAGTGCCTGCGGCCGCGCGGCGCGTGGTTTTTTCAGCGCCCATGTTAACAAGCATGCACCCCGCCGCATAAGCAGCGCGAGCTCGCGGCTCGAAACGGATATAAACGGAGGTCGGAGCCAGCTGCAAATACTTGGGCGGCTCTGTAGCAACAGTGCTGCAATCGTTTCTGCGTGGTTCTGCTGCGCTGCTCACGCTCAATTAAAGTGAAAGTGCTTTGTTTATGGTTTAAATGCTCGTGGATTTACGCGAAAAAGTGTCATTTTACCATAAAATCATGAATGTGATGCCAAGTGTGTTTTAAACAGTCATTTGAGCAATTTAACAGAAAGCAATGAAATATGTCACTGTTGCCAGAAGACTGCGCTTTCATTCACTCTCTGTCCAGCAGTAAATGAGTCCTCATCTATCTTAATAAACTTAAGAGAAAGAGATTTAATAATATATGTGCTTCTTAAAATAATTGTGTTTATATCTGTCATTAAATGGACAGAAAAACAATGTGGATTAAACAAATCTAGTTATAAAAATTACACAGAGCATCAAAAGGCACATTGGTTTTGCTCATAAATGCATGTAAAATAAAGTAATTTGAACTTGAGATTTTTATACGGTTACTTAACTGCACAGTATGTACAGTACAAATGCTTTTTTGAATGCTACCTCTGTCTAAGAATGCATTATTTTGCACTTGTATAGTCTTTTTTTATTTTAAAATTTTAAGAGCAATAAAGATATATTGAAAGGTTTACATTCAGATATGTAAATCAACATGTATAACTTGCTATTAGTTAATTAATGGGGAGATAATCGAGAATCGAATCGAATCGAAGTCGAATCGGACTGACAAAATGAATCGTTAGATTAATCGATGCATCGAAAAAATAATCGCTAGATTAATCGTTAAAAAAATAATCGTTTATCCCAGCCCTATCTGTCATATATCTATGATCACAGTTTATACAAGTGCTGTTTGCGCAAATAATAAATTCACGTCCCACGTGTCGGATTGGTTTAAAATATTTGCGTCTCATCTATATTCATGAACAAACATAATGACTCATTCTCATTTACATTGTTACTGTGCTACTGATGTCATACCTGTGCTGATAACTAAGTAATAAGTAAACCGGATGTAAATTTGAAATGTAAAGCTGCTAAATTATATATCTGAGTCTGTCCTGCATCTGCTGAAATGAATCTGATTATGATACTTGAATACTTACTTTAGCTGCATTCATGTGCTAATAAGAATGAAAGTGGGATGAAGTTGTGAAGTTCACTTGATTGTGTGTGTGTGTGATTTTTAAAGGCCCATCTCTGTTGTTATGCTTATAAGCTTTTGTTGTATCATCCCTGTCTCTGTTTCTGTGTTTAACACAAAGCTGTCATCTCAATGGCTCTTCACACTTTCTCCATATCTGTGAGAACTAAGATGTCATAAGCTGGCCACACACTGACAACAGTGTTTTAGCCTCATTGTACAGTGCTGCTTTAACAATTATTACATATAAGGAGGACCCATAGTTTGTTTTTTTCCATCTTAATTATTTAAAAATATATGTGAATAATTGAATCTTTATGTTATTATTAAACATTATATTGTAATTTGATTTTGAGGGTTATGTTAATCAAAATCTGGACAAGAATTGACAAAATATCATTTTCTTTAAAGACTGGTTGCATCCAAAAATAGATATAAGCTTGATATAAGAAAGTTAAACATTGATTTTTGTGTGCATTTTTTCTAATTCAAATCATGAAAAAAGTAGTTTCAACTGGTAGAGGATTGCATTAGCACCACAAAAGGTTTCCCATTGCTTTCCCAACAAACACCGCTATCGACTGATACATATAATCTGAATATGGCAAATATTATGGTCATTTTACAGAATTCAAACCCTAAGTGACTCTATTTATCTGTTTGAACCAAAATTACATTTTTTCCTATTTTGATGAACAATTTACAAGTGTAGATTTTTAGCACATTTAGTGGTGATACTGTGAATTGCAACCAATGGCTCAGTCCACAGCTCATCTCTCCCATAGATATGTATAAAGTAGTGATGCACCGATGTATCGGCTGCCGATATTTATCGGCCGATTTTTTTATAAATTTTAAACCATCGGCATATCGGCAACAGCACGAGAATGGCCGATACCGATTGTTTATTAATTAACCGCATAAAGGCAATGAGTTGCATGTCTGTTGCATAATCCAGCATTTTTAACAATAATTATCAAAATAATTAAATACTTCCCAAAACAAAATAAGTTGTATAAATTATAGTTTGTCAGACGTGCGATGAGGGAAAAAATAATAAATCACGTAGTTAATCACGCGAGATTACTCATTCGCGTGATCCATGCGGTCTAGAGTATTTCGGGAAAATGTCTGTGGTCTGGGCTTTCTTCAAAATCTCGGATAAAGACAAAAAAAATCACCATTTGCAACGAGTGTCCTGCAGAAATATCAAGAGGAGGTAGTATTGTATACAAGTGTTTAATATCGGTATTGGCATCGGTTTCGGGCAGAAGTTGTCTGTTTAAATCGGTATCGGCCTCAAAAAAATCCTATCGGTGCATCCCTAGTATAAAGGCTAGATGTCTCGGCCACGTTGCTGGCCAATTGAGTGGAACGTCCGCATTTGGCGGCTATCTTACCAGAGGGCGCTCGCTCACTCGCAGCATTGTTTAATGGAGCATGAACTTGCTCAATTTTCAACCAATTTTCAAACGGTTTGGTTTGTTACAAACGTCAGAGATGTACCTATGACACTGCATACTTAATGAATAATTTACATGAATCATGTTAAAGCATCCAGAATTATAGCCACGTTAATAACGTTTGTAAGAAACCAAACCGTTTGAAAATCGGTAAAAATTTGAGTAAGTTATGGTCATTTAAAAGTACCTGCACCAGTAAACACAATGCTACGAGTGAGCGAGCTGTCTGAGGTAAGATGGCCGCCAGGCAATGACATTAGAAACTCTGCCGTAACACATCTAGCCTTTATACATATCTATGATCTCTCCCTTTCAAAATACTACGGTAGCCACCAGAGGACAAAACACATAGTCGTTTATCCATTTAAGGCTAATGTAAAAACATGGCGGGCGTATAATGGTGACTTCCATGTAAGGGAAGCTGATTGTATTATGTAAGACCTTTATACACCACTGATAATATAGTTATGTATATTATATAACATTTCTGTCGAGATCCTTCTTAAAGTACTCGCTTTCCAAAAATCCAGGCTAGTTTGTTGACTGCGTTTTAGTGATTGTATTGGTATGCATACAGGGACTTTGAAACGTCCAGTCCTGTTCTGTTCGGCTTTGAATGATTTAAGGCTGTTTGGATCTTTTGGCTGCAGATGCTGAAGTAAGAGAAACGTGTATTACATAATGTCAAACCTTGTGTATACTTCATCTCTGAGATAATAAACAGTACTATGCGATCAATCTTTTACTTTTGCCAAAATTTTTGACTGGTTGACCATTACTAGCCAACTTATTTATTTGTTTGAGTTGGCTAGAGAATTACTTCTTTGTATCCTTCCTAAAGTTGTAAACAAAGCATCTGAGATGTTTGCAACACGCATTGAGCACGTCTGTCTTCATGATTAATACCAGATTAAATTTGAATTCCAGCCGTTTATAGTCCATGATTGTTGAAAAATTGAAAAGGAATGCCTGGGAATGGATGTGCAGGATCCGAAACCTTTAGGCAATGATCGTGCTTACGTCAGTATCCCAAATTTAGTTGTTTTGTAAATGGAAAACGGTCTGTTCGTCCAAAAATCTGAATGCACATTGTTTTATTTCAGCCTTCCCCCTGTTTCGTAATTTTCCAGGAAGCACCGTTTTTCATAAATTATGTGGCACAGGGTGAATTCTCAAGCCATTAGCTGGTTTATTTTAAGAGAAAGAAAAACTTTCTAGCTGCCAGCGTGTTACTCACACACATACACACGCAGACCGCATGCCCACTTTCTGCAGTTTCCCGCAGATTTCTTTCCCATAAAAGGCATTGCAAACCAAGCCAAGGTTATGACCAAAGACCTGTATCATCCACCCCAAAAAAAACAACACATCTGCAATTGTTCATGTGTTTGTGTTGTGCTGTGTTTATCTCAGACGAAACCCTTGTTTCTTTACATAGTTAAGTCTTGGCTCCACTTGGATACCTCTTTGAAAAATTGCACTATTTTTCCAAACTTCTGGGTGCTTAAGGCGTCCCATTATTTTACGGGATGTAGTTTGTCTTTTATAAATCAGTGGAGGGATGGTTTTGCAGACAAACGTTTGTTTAAGCTCCCGCGTCTCTTTCAGCTGTGATGATCCATCAAAGGTTCTGCGAGATGTTCATCAATGCCTCTTTCAGTCTCTTGACCAGCTGGACTTGACAGCTGTCTGCTTGCTGGATTCACATTTTTGATCAGTTGTGAAGGTTCTTTGGTGTAGCACGTGCAGTCAAGACAGCTAATCTCAGATCAGTTTTGAATAATGCTAATGTGCTGTGTGTGGTTGCCAAAGTCTTCTGAGTTGTTTAAGGACATTACTGGGTGGTAGCTTATAGGTCCAGTTCATAAAGGCCAAATCCCAACTCTTCATGAACTCTCTCTGGTCTCAAATATGGCTCCGGTCCCTTCCTTGAAAGTCTACGAGATACCTGCACTTATAAAAAACAATGTAAAATTAGTTGCGCAAATAAAAAAATGATACAAAGAATGATAACTATATAAGCGTCAACACCGAAGGACAATAAGGTTATGAGAACTAATTATACCCTAGGTCGCATAGGCATAGCACAAACAATGTGAAATGAGCAGTGTTGGGGGTAACGCATTACAAGTAATGCACATTACGTAATAATATTACTTTTTTATGAAGTAACACATAAAGTACACATTACTTTATAAATTTACACATTAATATTTAAGTTACTTTTTAAAAAAAGTAATGCAAGTTACTTTTCAGTTTAATTAATTCAATTTAAAAATAAAATAATGTACTGAATTAAACTTAACATATTAACGTAGAATTACGTACTCTGTGCGCCTGAGCGGGGAAAATTTGAGTTATAAACGGAGATGGCAGGCCAGAGCTTGACATTTTTGCGATCATAAAAACACCTGCAAGGCCTGAAAGAGATCAAGCCTCAGCCAAGTAAGAAAAAGTAACGCAAAATTAACGTAAGCATTACTTTTCATGAAAAGTAACTAAGTAATGCATTTAATTATTTTTTTGGGAGTAACTTAATATTGTAATGCATTACTTTTAAAAGTAACTTTCCCCAACACTGGAAATGAGTAACGCAAATTAAAAAAATTATACAAAGTATGATAACTATATAAGCGTTGACACCGAAGGACAATAACGTTATGAGAACTAATCATACCCTAGTTCGCATAGGCATAGCACAAACAATGTGAAATGAGTAACGCAAATAAAAAAAATTATACAAAGTATGATAACTATATAAGCGTTGACACCGAAGGACAATAACATTATGAGAACTAAACATACCCTAGGTTGCATAGGCATACCACAAACAATGTGAAATGAGTTATGCAAATAAATAAAATGATACAAGGAATGATAACGATATAAGCATAGATGCCGAAGGACAATAACATTATATAAAAATAATCATACCCTAGGTCGCATAGGCATAGCACAAACAATTTGCCATGAGTTACGCAAATAAAAAAATATACTAAGAATGATAACGATATAAGCATCGACCCCGAAGGACAATAACGTTATGAGAACTACGCATACCCTAGGTTGCATAGGCATACCACAAACAATGTGAAATCAGTTACGCAAATAAAATCAATTATACCAAGAATGATAACTATATAAGCGTCGACTCTGAAGGACAATACCGTTATATAAAAATAATTATACCCTGGGTCGCGTAGGCGTAGCACAAACAGTGTGAAATGAGTTACGCAAATAAAAGAAATGATGCAAAGAATGAAAACTATATAAGTGTCGACACCAAAGGACAATAACGTTATGTTTGTTCGAAACAAGCTTTTATATTCGATTGGATTTGGTGGGCTGTCAAAGTTTTATAGTTTGTCAAGTAGAAAAAAAACCCCAGCTGAAATGAATCTTTCAATGAATCTTTGTTACTGTCATAATGTGAACTTCGCTATTCTTTTACAATAAGATCCGTTTATAAAACTTAATTTTTATGGTCCTTGGTGTGAACAGGCCTTTGGGGATTTAAACACACTATATAGACGGCATTTAACATTGTTTATATTGTGTAAACCTGTTTGCGGAGAAGTGTTTCTGTTTCAGTAATCGTTTTTATGGGGATAACCGTTTACTACTAAACATTAACTTCTCTTTCTTGTCATTATCTCCTCCATATTTGGACTTCCCAGTTCCGGCATGTTTGACTCCTGTAAAAATGAGGCAAGTTTTAAATTACCTCATACTGTAAATTCCCGCCATTGTCACCTCATCTTTTTTTCTGTTTTACGCTCAACGCCGATCCTGTGACGTAAAGCAGAATGATTTACAAATAAAGTTGAAGTTTACCCCTTCTCTGTAATGTTTGATCTGACCGCCTCCATGATCATTAACCCTCGGTAGACCTTTGAAGGAGTTAAGACCTCGATATGGACAATAAGATTTTTCCCGCTCAGTCCAGCGCCAAGCAAATCCATCCAATCCCACAAACTGTTACTTTGTGTTGGCTTCGTTTTTTATGGGCTCATGTTCCTAAACGGGACTATTGTGTGTGAATAAGAGGAAGTTATAAAGGTGGTCAGATAATTGAGATGGTTTACCGTGCTGGAAGACTTGAACAGGAAATCAAGATGGATTGGTGAATGTGTTTCCACTGAAAACAACACTGTTAAGAAGCATTGGGATTGAAAATTATATTTGTTAGAAAAAAAAAGATCTGAATATGTAAGAAGCTTGTATATCTTCATAAGCTGCTGTTGATAGTTTAAAGCCCACCCCCCCTTACCCACAACCTCGTCCCACACAACTTCAGGGGCTATCACGGCTATGAGATTCTGGCATTTACATGTCAAAACTAGCACTGGAAGTACAGGTCTGTTTAACATCTCTGTTTTAAATGAACAAGAAATGTGAACAGGCTGATACGTCAGACCAGTTTAGGACCAGTTCTCGTGAAAAGTCTTTTATGAGTTATTGGGTGGATTTGCATAGTCCTTGTTGAATAGATGAGATCACATTAAATCTCATGGTAGATTTAGAGACAGACATTTAGATAAGTCATGTTGTCCAACATAGCCCAACTGGACCAACCAAGAGCCCATATTTTTGTCCAATGGCTGAGGGGAGTTTCTGAAAAAAAATGTCCGCATAAAACAATATTTTTGGTCTAAAAACTAGACGTATTTTTTGGGGTTGTTTTGCTCATCAAGAAAAAGAATCTTAATTTAAGAATTTTTAGATATTTTTATTGAAACAAGACAAAATACTAATAATTTTTATTCTTGAAAATAATTTTTTGCAGTGCCATACGAAAAAATGACTTTTTTAGTTAGTATTTTCGTATTGTTTTAAGTCAAAAAATAAAAAAATTCTTAAATCAAAATATATTTTCTTGATGAGTAAAGAGACCTAAAAATAAATATTTTTTAAGACGAAAAATATAAAATTTAAGTGAATTTGTGCATAAAACATGCAACGGGGTAAGCAAAAAACTTTGAATTTTTTCTCTAACACTTGTCTTAATTCAAGAAAAATTTGCTTACCCCATTGGCAGATTTTTTTGCTCATTTTTTTGCACAAATTCATTTATTTTCTAAGTAATTTTTTTCATCAAGAAAAAACATCTTGATTTAAGAATTTTTAGATATTTGTACTGAAAAAACAAGACAAAAAGAAGAAAGTAATTTTTGTAGAGCATTGTTATACACTTCAAAAAAAAATATAATAATAATTACTTTCTTAGTATTTTTGTCTTGTTTTCAGTACAAATATCTTGATGAGTAAAATAAAAAAAATCTTGAAATAAGTTAAACACTAAATTCAAGAAAAAAAATATGTTTTGCTTGTTTTAAGCACACATTCACTTAAATGTTATGTTTTTTTTGTCTAAAGACTAGACTTATTTTCTAAGGTCATTTGCTCATCAAGAAAATACATCTTTATTTAAGAATATTTAGATATATCTACTGAAAACAAGACAAAAATACTGAGTAAGAAAGTAGTTTTTTGCAATGTATGTTAATTATGCGATTCTGAATCTGGTTCTGCTTAAAGATGCCAAAAATGCCCATGCTTTCCCCTTTAAGTGTCGTCTTTGTCCAAGTTGTCTACTCCATCCTAAACTATATATGTGGAAAGCGCTATATAACTAAAATATTGAATTAAATGCTTCTTTTCCTAATGTGTCCCGTCATCTCTGTTTCCCAGGAAATCCAAAACGAAGCCCAATGGAAAGAAAGCACCCACAGAAGAGAAGAAGCATTACCTGGAGCCAGAGTACACAAAAGTACGGGTCATGGACTTTGACCTTAAGGAGTTGGTCTCGCTCCCGACCAGAGAGATAGACCTGAATGAATGGCTTGCCAGCAATAGTAAGTCCTTAACCAAACATTAAAGCCATTATGAGTGTTTGTTTAGTATTTGTGGCACAGTAATGTTTGATCATACTTGTGTTGGGGATTTAAACCAACCTGTAACTTTAAATATTAACATCGACATGTGCTATAGTCATGAAGTACAGGTGTGCCTTTAGTTTTGTATGCAACAATTCTCTTTTATTAGGCTGAAATGACATAGTTACACTGAAGTACAAAGACATTTCTAGGGAATGACAGTTTTAAGGGGACCAGCCTGATCCTAGATCAGTATACCATTTTCCAAAAAGCACCTGGCAACAGAACAACACATCATGAACCACATAGCAATGGAAATACCCAAATAGCATCATGCAGGCGAGTTTTGCACAGACAAGCACAGTGCATTTTTTCGTGAAATGATAATGTTGCATAGTGATTATTATAGAGTTCATCTGGTACAGCGTTTGATTCTTAGGAAATGCACACTAACTAATAAAATGTGTCCCTGAATGTACTTTCGATATACTTATAAATGTACTAAGGCTGTCAAAAGATTAATCGCGAATAATTGCATACAAAATAAAAGTTTGTGTTTGCATAATATATTAGTTAGTTTATTTTGTGTTATTATTATGTATATATGTAAATACACACATACATGTGTAAATTTAAGAAAAAATTACATACACTGTACACACACACATATTATTCAAAAACAAACTTTTATTTTGTATGCGATTAATCGCGACTTATCTTTTGACAGCCCTAAAATGTACATCTAAATATAATATTCTGTATACACTAATTCTGATTCTTGGGTCCAGTTTACACCTGATTTTAAGATACATTTTGGTCTTACCAAATCTGATCACAAGTGGACGAGAGAGACACATTCCCATTCACCGCACTTTGGTCCCAGAAGATTTCCGTAAAATTGGCAGAGAGGCTTCTGAAATCACGGATAAATGGCAAACTTTAGACGCTGTGGAAAAATTATGTCACATGTCTTTACGGGATCTTTCCACTATCTGTGTGAATTCCGGAAAATCATTGGCAGTGTGAATATACCAAATATCAACGATCCCGGACAAATCCCAATTCCATGTATTTTCCGTAATCTCTGTGTGAAAAGGGCTCTGGTGTTTTAATCGGTCTCTTTTGTCCACTTTCTACCGCTTCTGTCCTGATTACTTTGAGTGGGAGAAATTATGATTTACATTTAAAATGAAAACTTTTAGAGTACCGTTGCTTATGTTGTTATTAAAAATGTTGCTCAAAGTTTTGTACATGTTTATGTTAGCGCTTTCTCTGATATTTCAGAGCACTTAACTCTTTCCCCGCCATTGACGAGATATCTCGTCAATTAAGAGAAAACGCTTCCCCGCCAATGACGAGATTTTCCGTCTTTCCGCAATACCGCTATTATCCACCAGGTGGCGCCCTTCCGCAACTTTTTAAAACCGGAAGTATTGCCCTATGGCAAGCTGCTGCATGTCCGTGTCTGTTTTAAAGATCGCTCTGAATGGGATCTCTATGAAAAGTCCGTCACAAAAATGGAATTATTTCAGCTTTTTGCTCAAAATATGGTGTTTTTTGCAAAAACCTACCCATATTCAAAAGCTGATTGCAAAAGAACCACTAAAGGTAGGATGAAACGGTTTTTTTTTGTTTGAAAGCAGAGGGTCTGTTCTTTCATTTGGTATATTG
This sequence comes from Misgurnus mizolepis, assembly GCA_025389145.1. Lineage (NCBI taxonomy): Eukaryota > Metazoa > Chordata > Actinopteri > Cypriniformes > Cobitidae > Misgurnus > Misgurnus mizolepis. Next base: position 37,822,752 of record JAIFKI010000012.1, on the reverse strand, counting down.
TATGTTTATATATTTAAAGAAGAACATTTTCTGGACGGCATTAAACTTTGGTGAAAATCATGAAAAACGCTGGCGCTGGTGGCAACTTTTTTTAAAAACGCTGGCGGTGAAAGAGTTAATAAAATAAGCTAGCGCAACTTTCATACACTTGCAAAGTGAAACAAAAATGAAAACAGACGCTTCAGTTTTATCAATGACAACCTAAAGATCGCACCGAACATGGTGGGTTTGCGCTAGAAGTCAGGACTGATGTAAAAACGTTGTGCTTGGTACATCACATTAGATCAATAGGCAAAAAGTATGTGGTCTTTTGAGAGGGCAACGATTAATCGCGATTTAATCGTGACTAATCACATACAAAATTAAAGTGAGTTTTTGCATAATAAATGAGTGTGTGCTGTGTGTAATTATTATGTGTATATATAACACACACACACACACATTGATGTACGTATTTAAGAAACAAATACATATGCATATATATTTATTTATATTTTTATAAATTCTATATAAATAAAAAATGGATATATAAATAAAACATTTTTGAAATGTAGACGTGTGTGTTTACATAATAAATAAATAAATAAATATACATAATAATTACACACAACACTCAAATGTTAGGCAAAAACTTTATGCAAAAACTTTCTTTTGTATACGATTAATCGTGATTAATTGTTGCCCATTACTAATTTCGACCACAAATGCAGTCCAGTCGAATGTGTTTTCGACTACCTCTGAATGTGTTTGAAAGTGGACGAGCTCAAAAGGTTTCACACCCATTTACACCTGTATTTAGCGTCATCCACTTGTGATCCGATTGATCGAAACGCATCTTAATAACAAATGTAATCGGCCTTGAGTATCACTGAAACGCAACATTGCCAATGTCACCTAATGAGTTTCATTTCTCTGTCATCTACAGCAACAACCTTCTTCAATCTCATAAACCTGCAGTATAGCACAATCTCAGAGTTTTGCACTGGCGAAACATGTCAAGCCATGACGGCCTGCAACACGTAAGTTTCTCTTTCATTTTTTGACCGTCTAATTGTCTTTCATCTCTAGCCCTAAAAACTTGCTACAGGTTCCCACGTTTATAATATTTGTGCAGCTAAATTCCAGATCTAAGATTAGCATCCAAGTTCATAGGTCTGAATCGAGTCACCACAGGACTAGAATGAAACTTACACACATTTTCATGAAGCCATCCCTTGTTTGGCTTTCAAATGCGAAAGAATACAAGACAATAAAAGGTTTGTATGTTTTTTGGGGTGTAACCAATCGAATGCCTTTAAGAGCGTGTATTTAAATGCCTTCACAGTCTGTATGTGGTTTTGAGGAGGGACCTGGAACAAGCAGTTGTGCATTATTTGTGACAGGCCGGCAATGAAAACTATAGGACGTGCTATCTTTAGTTTTTTGCATTTGATGTTAACTTAACCCCCTTTATGTCTCATTTAAAAAAGTAAATAAATATCGTAGTTTAAATGTTTTTGAAGCTCGATTGGTAGATGGATTGCATTAGCAGCACAAAAGTCAAAAGTTCGATCTCCAGTGATCACATATACTGAATGCGTGAATTTAAATGTAATTTCCAAAACCATCGATATTTAATCCAGGACTTCTGATGTGTTTTTATCATATGTGAAACACAATTTGAAGATCCAATATTCAAGTAAATACCAAGACAGTACATTCCCACAGGTAAACAATGTCGACTTTCAAAGTCTTCACCCGACCCGTTCACCCTGTTTGCCCGGAGCGGCGGTTGGGTGTGAACTTCTCCTTTACACGCTGACCCTGTTTAACCAGACCTGTGACTATTCAAGTCAAACGTTAAAGCGCAAGAATTACCAGCGCACACAAAATGCAAACAATTACGCATTCAGTCACAAAATACCAAGAAGGGTAAGGATGGGTGTGCACATCAAAACACAACCCTACATTTCCGTCACTGCCGGTTTTGCGGGTGATCAAACGCTAGAAAAACGTGTTTTAGAGGAAGGGAGGGCCGGTGATGCACATTTAGCTTTAATGTTGAATGGTGGTGTTGTTTTTTTATTGTGTAGTTGACGCAACATTGCCTTGGAAATGTTTTAACGCAAGACAAAAGTGTCTGTGAAGTGCATGTTTGAGATTTAATATATGAAGGGCAAAATTATGCTTATTTAAGTTGTAAATGGCATATGTTAGGGCTGGCCAATTTGACGAATCGATTCTTAATTTATATGGTTTGGATTGGATATCGATTCGTTATCAATATTTACATAAAATGCCATTTTTATATTAAATTCTTATTTATGTGGTTTCGATTCGTTTCCCAAAAGCATCGTTAGTCAACTATGGTCGCAAGTTTTATCGTCTCAGCATAACGTGTAGTGCATTCTATATCCATCATTCTAAAAATATTTTAGAAATTTTATTTTAGGTCTTTAAGATTGCAACAGAATTAAAGCGCTTTATTTAAAAACTGTGCATGTGCGCAGTTCTACGAGCTTTAAGACCCTGAGGAATCCGAGAGAGAAGTGACATAAGAGGAAACTTGCACATGAATTAAGTAGCTTAAAATAAAACAACAAAGAACTAAATCACGATAACAAAATCAATCTTCCGATGCAATTTACGTTATTTACAGCAATAATCTGACATTAAATCGATTTAAACAGATTAATTTGTACTCCACCTCCCAAGAGACATCATCAACTATGTTGTTGAACCAACATGGTTCAAACGATGAATGTGCGAAAAAGTTGTTTTTGGGAAACAGTCTTGACAAGGTAGTTAGTTTTTCCAACTATGAATCGTATTATGGTGGTTGTTGGGGAAACGCACCCTAGTATATGGGTGATTCTCACGAAAACTTGGTTTTAAAAATGTCAAGCATGAAAATGTAAAAATTGCTTAAATTTACTTTTTTTCCCACCAGACATTGAAAAACAAAGTCTGGAGTAAATGGGAACATCAATATAAACACTTTTACTTATCATTTAACACTTTTTGTAACATAATTTCAAAAATTAGTCCTAAAAAATCTCATTACCGCAACAGTCAGAAAACATCAACACTGAAATATTTTCAAAATGACATGACAAACCTGAAAGAACATAATTTGGAGATTCTGCACATGCATTTAAAATCAAAGTATTATGCTTCTATTAATTAAATTAACATTTAATAAGCATCTGTTGCGGTAATGATAATCAAAATGTCGTGTAAGCATACTGACAAGACAATATTTCAAATTAACTGTAAAATAATGATCTTACCTGGTACCCATCTTGAAGTAACTGGTCCATGTGCTTGGTCACTCAAAATCAAACTTTATTAAAATTCTGTATGTGTGCTTAAACTGTTCTCAAAAAGTGTTGCGGAGGATGAGAACATCAGGCATGGACACATCATTTTCCTAATTTGTTTTCATTATTATTATACATGAATATTCAGTAAATATTTTTTCTGTCATCTAAAGTAGTCTAGCAAAACATCCATTTATTTTTTTTCTAAATATTGTTGTGTTAATTTGATTAAATTACAACATAACGCATGTTCAAACACAGCCGGACACATTGCGGTAATGAGAATTTCAGCAGAAAATTAGATAAAAATGACAAATTATAAATTCTTATGTTGAAATCACACATTGTGCAAGGTAGAACACAGTATTGTGTTAATTCTGATGCTTTTTAATATTACTATATTACACATTTTATAGCTAAAATCATTAGTGCCGTGGTGTTTCAATGGTTTCGTGAGAATCACCCATATAAGTTATCAGTATTTAACAAAATAAATCTTGATTTGATTCAGTGTTGATAAGTTACCATTATTTAACTATAATTTAATTTATTTATGTGGTTTCGATTCAGTTTAAAAAAAAAAATTCTGAAGTGCAATTTTCAGTTCGGTTCTTATTTATGTGGTTTTGATTCAATTCAATATTGATAAGTTATCTGTATTTAACTAAAATGCTATTTTTTCAATTTGATTGTTATTAATATGGTTTCAGTTCAATTTAGTATCGATAGGTTATCAATATTTAACTATAATGCATTTTTTTATTCTTATTTATGTGGTTTCGATTCAATTTAGTATCAATAAGTTATCAATATTTAACTAAAATGCGATTTTTTTTTTTTTCTTATTTATGTGGTTTCGATTCTGTTCAGTATGGAGAAGTTATCGGTATTTAAAAACAACAACAACAACAACAAAATCCAGATTTGATTCAGTGTTGATAAGTTACCATTATTTAACTAAAATGCCATTTTTTCAATTGTATTCTTATTAATATAGTTTTGATTAAATACAGTACCGATAAGTTATCAATATTTAAATAAAATGCATTTTTTTCTATTAAATTCTTATTTATTTGGTTTCAATTTGGTTCAGTATGGAGAAGTTATTGGTATTTAACTAAAATTTATTTTTGTCCGATTTGATTGAATATTGATAAGTTATCTATATTGAACTAAAATGCAATTTTTCGATTTGATTTAGTATTGATGACTTATCATCATTTAACTAAAATGCAATTTTCTGGTTTGCTTCTTATTTATGTGGTTTTATTTTATTATCAATAAGTTATCAATATTTGACTAAAATGCTTTTTTATTCTTATTTATGTGGTTTCGATTTGATGCAGAATCGATAAATCATCAAGATTTAACAAAAAAATTCAGTTTTTCAATTCTTATATACAGAATGTGTTTTCGATCCTTATTCATTACTTGAACATTTATGTGTGTAAAATGAACACTTGTAGTCTTTCATATCTAATGTGTAGTTGTTGTAAGACCACTCCGGTCACTGATCTGACAATTTGCCCAAACAGGATCCTTTTGAATTCCCACTGGTTAGATTCATTGCGTATTTGTGATTGTGAAATTAACTGGCACTGTTTAAACTCCCAATCTGTAACTTGACCCAATGTTTCATAGTTATTTGAGAACATTGGGAAACTTGCTGGCACTGATCCTGCCATGTGTCTGTCCGTTGTAAAACAAGTAGGGTACACAACCGTGTAATTTTTTTGGACGTTATTTCAGTTGTACTTTTTTTAACGGTTGAACTCATTTCCCTATCCCGTTTCGTTGATTATCTACAAAGCGCCCACAGTTGAATGCATGCGTATTGGTTGACGGTCAGTGGGTCTCTGATGCAGGGGCAGTTATGCGGACAGTCTGCATTCCAAGAGATTTGTAATGTCTACAACCCCTTGAACCCACTTTACCTCCCCAAACTCTGATTCATGGCGAGTAAGCCCACTTAAAAAGCAATTGTAGTTACATTGACTTGTAGTAGACTCATCTAATTTGACCTGTTTGTCTTCTCTTTGCAGTACATACTACTGGTATGACGAAAGAGGGAAGAAATCAAAGTGCACAGCGCCTCAGTATGTGGACTTAGTTATGAGTTTTGTGCAGAAATTGGTGACGGACGAAGACATTTTCCCCACAAAATATGGTATGAATGCTGGACACTAAAGAGAACTAATGGATAATATAATTTAAGAGTTTGAAGGAAAATAATTTGGATTGTTGGCGCCCTCTAGTGTTCATAATGAGCATTGCGTATTATGAAAAAGCTTATCATTTTTACTTTAGCTGTCCTTTAACTATTTACGATAAAAATAATAAATGTAATAGATTAAATTAACATAATTATTTTGTTACTTATCTGTTATTTTATTTAAATAATAGTATGATATTTACGTTAAATAAATCATTTAAAACAGTACATATATATTTCAATCTATTAACGCAATGAATAATAAATAAAATTATATCACACAAATAATCTTTTTTTCAGTAATTTAATACATTTAATACATCCAAAATTTAATGCAATTATATATGTAAGTAATTACTAATTTAAATGAAAGATACATATTTTTATTTAATTGCAGGCAATAAAAGGTAAAAACATAAATTGTGAATACTGCCAAATGCATAAATGTAAATGTTAATATTTAAATAAATAAATAAATTGTTTAATCCAATTTAATTTAAAATTGTATGTAAATAAAAAAAAACTACATTTAAAAATAAATAAATAAAATATAATACTTTAAATAAACTGTTTAGTAAAATAAAACATATATTTAACATATTATTTCAAGAAATAATAAATGTTTTTGTTTCTTTGCAGGCAAAGAATTCCCCAACTCGTTCGAGTCTCTGATAAAGAAGATGTGCCGGTATCTGTTTCACGTGCTGGCGCACATCTACTGGGCACACTTTAAAGAGACCGTAGCTCTGGAGCTACAGGGACATTTGAACACACTGTACGCACATTTCATCGTCTTTGTCAGGGAATTCAACCTGGTCGACCCTAAGGAGACCTGCATCATGGACGACCTCACAGAGGTGCTGTGCACCCCCCTGCCCTCCCATATGAACAATCACGTAACCGAAAGATGAGCCGGTTGTCCCGGCGATCAGCTCCTCAAAGAGGAGGACGATGATAAACGGTGCGAGGCCTCCTGCCTAAGTTAAGGGCCTTTGTTGAGCTCCTCCATTGCTTTTTATTACCATCTTAAAAAGAATTGGTCAAAAGTAGGGGATGGAGATCTGCAGCTCTACCAGCACAGATTGGTGTGAATATTTCCTCCAGGATCAAACAATCTGTCTACCTTATTGTTTCTTTAGGAACAATTTGTATTTTTATTTTTTGCTTTTTCATTATTTTTGCGCATGTGCTCTCGGAGGTATTTTTTTGTATGTATTTGTTTAAGGGAATGGTATTTTTCTTTGCTCATCTGTGCCTTGGATATATAACTAAGGTATGGTCTGTTATGCAATAATGTTTAGAAAAATATTGTAGACCTCTGGCTCCCCCTTGTGGAGGGAGTGAAGTCCGACTGACTGTTCATGTTCAGCCTTATTTCACATAGTGACTTATATTCTAAACACCATTTATAACCCATTTTCTTTTATTTTACCACCTCTAGCACCATTTCCAAACTTGTTTTTGCCAATTCAAGTTAAGATATCTGGCATTGTAATTGTGTTGTTTTAGAGTCACACAAAGCCAGCATCTATCTTAAGGGGTTTCAAAATGGACCACCTTAAGATGTACTCGTTATCTGGAGAAATATTGAACTTGTTTAGCGGGTTTCTTGACAAGGACATTTTTATAAAATCTGCATGTCTGCTCAACTAGATGCTGCAGATGGAGGATAATTGTTGCATGGCAGTTGACTTGCTGTGTTGCATTTATGAGACAGCAGCACATAATCCAGTGCAGCCACACCATGTTTTTATTTCATTTTTTAAGTTATGAGAGGTCATAAATGTGGCATCCCGGACATGTAGAACATGCACATTTTCCCTTTTTTAAGAAATAGATTGTAAGTATATAAAAATCACAATAATTGCCTTTAGCGAAAGAGGTTTGTCTTTCTCTTCTATATTTATTTTGACTTTTTTTAAACTATTGGCAGAGTCCTTCTGTTCTTGCTTTAAGTATTTTAATTATCTAAGTTAAAAGCCACCTAATATTTTAGGCTCTGCGAAGTATAATCGAATAAAAACAAGAAATGCCACTTTATGCCAATGTATGTCTTTGTCTCATTAATAAAACCACTTGTATTTATTTAGTATTTTTTGCACAATATAGATGAAATACACAGAGGTAAATGGCTCATTTAAAGCTTTCACCTAATCTACAAAGCAAAAATCTTAAAAAATTCTTGCATATATGACTAGATAATCATAAAAAGAAAAACACCCTGCACTACCTCAGTATGACCACAAGATGGCTCCATTACAGCGCTTTTGAGCGCATGACTGATGATGAATGATTCCCTTTCGAGAACGGTCTCTCGACATTGCGTCAGTAGCTGACGCTATGGGAGAGGTCCTCCTCTCTTCCGATTCTGAAGCTTTTTTATAGAACAACGCCAGTGTACTGGCTAATGCCTGTCATGACGACGTATAGAGGCGTGGCTTTCGCCGCTATATAACGACCGTCTCTAAGGCATATCGACAGATCATTTCTCTTCACTTCGTGATACTGAAGCGTCGCCGTTGAATATCGCACCCGTAACGGACGTAGGCGCGTCCCTTATACGCGTTCCGGCTGACATTTACGCGGAAATATTGCTTCGCTCCTCGAGAAAACAGGTAAGCGAAGAGAATCGCCGGAGGTTTTCGCACGTGACTGTGTTCTCGGCCGCGGACCACCGCCGCCAGCGTGCCGCTGGTGGGTCGCAGCCAACCTGGAGAGAACACCAAGTGCCCCCAAACCTCTGGTGCGTCGACGACCCGTCTCAGCACACAGCTCTCAGTCCGCTCTTGAATGTGCTCGTCACACACGAGCTGCAGACAGTGAAGGGCAGACCGAGCAGTGCGAGACACCCCGCCCTATAAGCTTCCCCCGAGCCGAGGCTATGGAAGCGGGGCGGCGACGTGCATAAGCATCCCTTCCCCACATATGCAGTGCGGAATATGCCACAGTGTGCACAATACATTCACAATAAACTAAATCCCGGGGTTTCTCGGTATTAGGGTAACACAGCGTGCTTTGGCCGCTTCCCTGCGCGCTACGGTCGCTGCTCGGACATGACAGACCTCATTTCAGCGGGGCCGGTCGTGGACGAGCACGGCGCGCGCGCCCCCTTGTACATTGCAAAACCCTTTCACAAGTCGTTTTGCCTGTACAAGCGCTGCTATTCACTGTTATTTACTACAGTAAGCATCATTTTTTGGTGTCTTGCTTGTACAATAAAGCGCACTTTGGCCGATTCTCACGGGTTTCGGACAAAAATGAGCCTGTTTATAGCGGTTTGCCTTGCGAAGCACATGCTTTCCTTGCGCGCGCTCAGGCTACGTATGCCGTCGAGCGTGACGTAATACGGTGAGGGGTCTGCTTGCAACTTGGCTATCAGCTACGAAACAGCGTGAATAGAGAGTGAACATTGCCCTCAGCGTGTGTGGTTCATGCAGCAATGCTCTGGAATTCTTCGCGTCCCCCTGGCTGTTCCGGGTGACGACGGGAATTCGTGTTGGCTGTTGGGCTCTGATGTGTTGCGTCTGATGGCCGCTGAAACACAGCGGACCGTCGTAGATTCAAGCAGCATTTATTCAGTTCACTATGTGAACGTGGGGAACCAATATGTATAATATATACGATTTATAACCCCCTGCGGACAAACACAGCGCATAGCGCCCGGCCTCGCTCTCGTTGTGCCCGTTACACACGCGCTACGGAGAGAAAAAAGGCAAATTATATCGAGTGGGATCCCTCGCCCAGCGTAGCGATCCTTTCCGATGTTTAATACATAACATTAAACCCTACTCGCAAATATGCCCGTCACACGGGCTACATAACGAAGGGGGTAACTGTTATGTAGTCTTGCATCGAGGAGAGAGATATTCTCTCTCCTCGCTCTGTGTCTAGTTAGTACGAGCTGATACGGATGCATATTTTTAAAGCGTTATGCCCCAGCTGTGCAGCAGCGGGTTGCTGCCATGTACTGCACGTCGGTGCAGAATGCATGAAGTAGGTGAAGTACACAATGTCCCCGTAATTCGGCGATATTTTACCTCACGCGCCTGTGATATACAGCGGTCACCCCGCAAAAAGATGCGTAACTGGCACCCTGCGTGCGCGTGCCAACTGTTGCAAGTGTTTCTGTGTTAAAGGAGATGTCTCTCCTTTTTCCGAGTGCTGGGTCTGTCCCGTCAAGCAGCGTACGGCTGCAGACCCTACCCCTATGAAATTGTAGTAAAGTGTATTCATGGTCTTATGGTGTATTGATTAATATCACCAAGCCATAATTACTATACTACCCATGGGTGTTTGAAACAATGGTGTCATAGCCATGATTATTTGTGGTTATGGTTTTACACTGTGTACCTAAACACGTATGCATACGCCCTACGGAAGATTACTCCGCTACTTTGTCATGCACGTCCACGTTGTGCACTGTGCAGTACAATTTGGGAGTTCACAGCGTCACTGTACAGCCGGTGACGTTCTGCCCTGCATTCCTCACGGCTAGTTCACAGCACACAATATGTAACGGGCTCCCGGCGCATGCGCGGCGAGCCGTTTATATGTGTTTCAGTGCAAAAGGAGATTACACTCATTTATGCATGGGCTCTGTATATCAATACACGTAAGCCTGTGCGCAACAGTGTTCACTCACTTCTCTGTTAATACACAGCGGTGCTACGCTCTGTGCATTTCAGTTAAGTAATTCAAGTTCACAGCACACAATTTGAAACGGGCTCCCGGCGCACGCGCGGCGAGCCCTTTAAATGTGTTTCAGTGCATAAGAAGATTACACTCATTTATGCACGGGCTATGTGTGTCAATACACGTAAGCCTGTGTGCAACAGTGTTCGCTCACTTCTCTGTTAATACACAGCGGTGCTACGCTCTGTGCGTTTCAGTTAAGTAATCCAAGTTCACAGCACGCAGTATGTAACTGGCACCCGGCGCACGCGCGGCGAGCCGTTACTACGTATTCAGTGCATAAGGAGATGTCACTCCTTTCTGCTCGGGTTTTGCGCACAGCTCAGTCCAAGCGCCGAGCTGCTGCAGACCCACTTGGTTTTCCACAGTATGTAACTGGCCATTACTTTGTGTTTCAGTGTATGAGAATATGTCTCTCTTTCCGCTGAGTTCTGTATCCAGCTGTGTCCAACAGCGAGCGGCTGCAGACCCTGGCTCTTTCTACAGTTCTGTGTATCTACAGCACATATCCTGTGCCCAATAGCGGATCGCTCCGCTACATTGTTCATGCACGTCCGCGTTGCGCACTGTGCAGTACAGTTCAGGAGTTCATAACGTCCCTGCACTACGGTGACGTTCTGCCCACACTCCTGCGTTACACAGCAGCATAGTTTCCCAAACACAGTGTGCAACTGGCACCCTGCGTGTGCGCGGCAAGCTGTTGCTAAGTGTTCCTATATGCGTGGAATCTAATCTTTCCACGTTTGTATCCTGCATCCAGCCTTCCCAAGTGGTGTGCGGTGGCAGGTTTGACTGGTCGTGCCCGACATATAAACCTCTGTGGTTCAGCCGTAGCTACAGGCACATACATGCCTCGCTCAGTCTGCCATGGGTTCGTAGCATCCCTGACCCACCCCACATGCGTGTGTTTAGCGGTGGGTTCTTATATAGCGGACAGCATGTAATGGGCACCCGCATGCGTGCGGCGAGCCATTGCTAGACATGTTCTTATGGGGCCCAACACTCCGATCATTCGGCAGTGTTTACCCCCTTTTTTCCTAGCCGTATGGGTTTGGCTGAATCCTTTTACTTTTTTCGGGATTCTGTGTTAATTTGACGTCAGACCACCCAAGTTGGCGTGGTCACGTCACAATTTCGGTGCAGTGCGCCGGTACCTGGTCCAGCAATTGTGACTGTGCATCGGAGTACGTGCCTGACGAGTGGGTTAGAGCGGCTTGTATAGCTGCTACTATCTCGGCCTAGGGCGATGGTTCCGTTGGGATCGAAGCCCTAAGTGCACGGTTTAGTGCACTTATGGTGGTGCTTCATGATGGTATTGTTTGGACGCACATGTTCACTGGCTGCGGCGCTTTCTCATTTAAGAGTGGGCAGCTGTGCTTCATACTCCTAGATATTGCCGACCGGCTGCAGGAGCACTCTTTTTCTTGAGTGGTTTTCTCTGTGTGTGTGGGCATAGGACGACAGTCTGCACGCCAGCTATATGTTGTGTGCTTGGTTGTGGTTCGGACTCGGGCTCGATGCGAACCCGTCTCTCTCAGGAGCGCGCACTAGTTGTGTGTTTGCTCTGAGCTGTTCCACCCGGGGCACTATTGTGCTGGCGGCGGACGCCCCTAGTATGCCTCATGTTGCCCTGACCCCCCTTTGACACTGTTAAGTGGTCAGGTGTTGGGAGCCGCTCGCCTATCTGCTCCCCATTTGGTATCTCATGTCCCGCCCGCCACAGATGCGGCACGGATGTGGCTGAGGGTGTAAGCTGATTTGAGTTTGGTTCGGGCTTACTGGATCTGTGCACAACAAGGAGAGAATACCTCTTTGTGCTTCTTCCAGTTGCACTCCCGTAGGGAACACATTATGCTTGGCCAAGCGCCAGCAGTTGTGTGCCCCAGTTGGGTTCTGCTGCCGGTAAGCGCGGAACTGGTGAGAGGATCAGTTATTCAGGTCCCCGAGCTGACCGAATCAGCTGCGGTTCTGTAAGGGCACTCCAGCACGCTGTACACTCTGTTTGTGGGGGTGTTATGTGATGGTTTAGACTCGGTCGTGTTGTGCTTTGAGACGCATACGAGAGTCGCGAGCCCTTTCTACTCAGCACCCCTCTTATGCTGTACACATAAGGGTGTGAAGTGAATGCATATGACCCGGTACGGTGTTCCGTGTCGAGTGTTCTACCTTTACAACAGCGGGTAGTTGGCCGCGATACAGGCTATCTACCTCGAGGGTTTTGCCACTGCTCCTGTGGCGTTTTGCACAATGCCTCTGGGCACGCAGTGGCTGGGCACCATCGGGTATTAGAATTAAGTGAGTGAAGCGGTCACCTCGCTCCCCTTATGTTTACCAGTTAGGGATTAGGTGCCTCAATCCAACCGCAGCGCTGTTAGAGCGCAGCCGGTTAAAATCTGCCTTCTATTATGGCTCTAAATGAGCTATGCCCGGCTAGGCTTTATATGTTCATCTGAGTGCTCGACCCCGACACGGCAGTCTGAGCAGCTCTTTGTGCCACAGCGGCAGTGTTTGGAGCAGACTCTTTGTAAATAGAGGATATTGCTTTGGATGTGGATGCATTTGCTGGGGCTTTCCGAGCTCTCTCGGTGAGTTACTCTCGCCCCATCTTGCAGTCAGCTGCTTGATTGGGTGCTGAGGGAGGGCGACACATCGCCTCCGGTCTCAGGTTGTGGTGTGTGTCAGCAGTCGCGTGGTTAATGTGTATTCACAGTGTGTACCGCATGTTGCCAGTACTACTGTGTTACTGCTGATGTCGAGGTATGGAGCTGTATTCACTTCATCTTCGTTTCTTTCGCACTAGCTATCCTGATGTGCATCTTATGCTACGCCAGCAGATGCCGAATGCAGGTATGCTTGCTATAGCTTGCGTTGTGCTAAGCCTGACCATTTGGTCTTTTGTTGCATTGTGCTTATCTGCTGCCCTGGGTAGTGCAGCGATAAGATCTATATGCTGGCTGTGTCTGTATGTACTCTGCCCTGGGTCAGGGCGAGTTTCTGATTGGGTCCCTAGAGGCATCCAGTCTTTTTCACGCTGACTGGGCTTACGCCGACTGGGCTAGGACTGTGTTATGTGCTACTGCTAAGCGCTGTGGTGCATGGGTTTGAGTAAACTCCACTGGGGCTGCTCTTTGCTGTTCTCACGGCGCGGTTCTATACAGTCTCCCATAGCGTCAGCTACTGACGCAATGTCGAGAGACCGTTCTCGAAAGGGAACGTCTCGGTTACTATCGTAACCTCGGTTCCCTGAGAAACGGGAACGAGACATTGCGTAAGCTGCCGTGTCACTGCTCAGATCAGCTCTTCTGTTGTTCAGTCGAAATGATCTGTCGATATGCCTTAGAGACGGTCGTTATATAGCGGCGAAAGCCACGCCTCTATACGTCGTCATGACAGGCATTAGCCAGTACACTGGCGTTGTTCTATAAAAAAGCTTCAGAATCGGAAGAGAGGAGGACCTCTCCCATAGCGTCAGCTACTGACGCAATGTCTCGTTCCCGTTTCTCAGGGAACCGAGGTTACGATAGTAACCGAGACGTTTATTTTCGAGGCTAAACCAATGCATTGAACGCTTTGGTTGGTTACCAAGCAATGTATGTATTAATATTCAAAAGTTAAAAAACTGCACTACCTCAGTATGACCATAAGATGGCTCCATTACAGCGCTCTTGAGCGGATGACTGATGACGAATGCTTTATTTTCGAGGCTAAACCACGTAATTGAACGCTTTGCTATGTTGCCAAGCAACGTACATATTAATTGTCATAATTTAAAAAACTGCACTACCTCAGTATGACCACAAGATGGCTCCATTACAGTGATTTTGAGCGCATGACCAATAGACCAATTTAGAGTAGACGTCACAGTTACGTCACTGCAAGCTGCGCGCGCAATGCGGTTGCAGAAAAACAGTGGAAATGAATTAGACACGAGTGAAAAGAGCAAGATAACTCACTGGAAAATGTCCTGGTGTGCTGTTAAGTGTCAGAATAAGAATGCCAAAAAAGATGGCTTTCATTTTTATAGAATACCATCGTCAAAGACATCATTTGAAGATAAACATAGGTGTTTATGATTACAAGCCCTTAAACGGACAGAATGGAGCAAGGAAATCATCTGGAAATCTTTTAATAATTAGAATAGAAAATAAGTAGAGAAGATGTCCGGTCGAAGTCTGTTCCCTCCATGTGTTTCTTATAGCGTTTTTATCATGTTACAATTATAATTTATTAAGGAAGAAATAATAGAAAACAGGAAAATTATGAAATATTTAATAAACGCTATTATATATAATACATGATAGTATTGCTTTTACATGTACTTTAGCGATTCAGACTGTAAAATATTTGATTTAGCAAAAAAGAACAATACATATACATTACATACATGCATATGTAGCCAAGCCATTTAAACTTTTTATCTATCTAAAAAAATAAACGTAATGTGATTAAAACGCTATAAGAAACATTGCACTAAAGGGAAACATAAAGGAATCAGACTTCGACAGAACACCGGATCCATAAAAATCACGATTTAATGCTAAAACACTTCACAACCCTACTGCGGAGCAGTCACTTTCTGCAACCAGTTTGGCTCCGCCCACAAAAAACGTCATCTCTGTTTGCAAACACGAAATTGGTCTATGAGCTATGATTTCTTTTAACCTGAACCACTAGGTTGCCAAGCAACGTACTTATTAATATTTATAAGTTAAAAAACTGCACTACCTCAGTATGACCACAAGATGGCTCCATTACAACGCTTTTGAGCGCATGAATGTTGACATATTTTTCCGCGCCAAGCAACGTAGGCCTACTTATAAATATTCATAACTTTAGAATTGAAGCCCTGACAACGCGTACATAATTTATATTACTGAGGTTAGTCAAAAAATTATTTGTAACATTAAAACATGACTGACTCGTTAGCTTTCAAAAAAAATATAGATTTTGTCATTATGTTTGGGACTTTAAAGTTTTAAAGAAATTCTACTTTAAAAATAAAATAAAATACGATAAACAGAAATACAATACAAATAATTTGATTTATTTATACTATAGGGCAAGCGTAAAACAAGGCCATATAAATGGCATGCTCTAAAACCATGTGCATAGTAATACCCTGAGAGCCTTAAGCAAACGTGCAAATTTTATATGGATATATACAAAAATATTTTGAATGTCCTCACATGAAAATGCATAGGCCTGATTCGGGTTCTTACGTTTAATAAACCTACAAATACTTTGTGTAAATGCATTAATTCTTTGATGCTTTGATAGTTTAATTTATTCAATTTATTTATTCATGTATTTATTTATTTTTGCACAATATACATTAAATATATAGTGCATAAATGGCTCATTTAAAGCTTACACCTAATCTACAAAAAATAAAAATAAAAATAAAAAAATTCTTGCATATTTGACTAGATAATCATGTAAAGAAAAACATCCTGCACTACCCCAGTATGACCACAAGATGGCATTACAACGCTTTTGGGGGTATGACTGTATATATAATGTATAAATATATTTTTGTCTTGTTTTCAGTACAAATATCTAATTTTTTTTAAATTAAGATGCTTTTTCTTGAGAGCAAAACACACCAATAAAATAAGTCTAGTTTTTAGAACAAAAATATCAAATTTAAGTGATTTTGTGCATAAAACAAGCAAAAATATGCCAATGGGGTAAGCAAAAAAATCTTTAACATTTTCCTTAAACACTAAATTCAAGAAAAATTCAAGAAAAAATTGCTTACCCCATTGGCAGATTTTTTGCTTGTTTTTTTGCAGAAAATCACTTAAATTTGATATTTTTGGTCTAAAAACTAGACTTATTTTCTTGGGTCGTTTTGCTCATCAAGAAAAAGCCTCTTCATTTAAGAATTGTTAGATATTTTTATTGAAAACAGGACAAAAAGACGCTTTGTAAGTTGCCAAGCAACGTACATATTAATTGTCATAAGTTAAAAAAAAAACTGTAGTACCTCAGTATGACCACATGATGGCTCCATTACAACGCTTTTGAGCGCATGAATGTTGACATTTCTTTCCCTGACTGAACCACTTGACTAAACGCTTTGGTAGGTTGCCAAGCAACGTACTTATTAATATTCATAAGTTTAGAATTTAAGCCCTGACAACGCGTATATAATTCATATTAATGAGGTCAGCCAAAGAATGATTCGTAACATTAAAACATGACCGAATCGTTAGCTTTAAAAAAAGAAGATTTTGTCATTATGTTTGGAAGGTTTTAAAGAAATTATACTTAAAAAAAAAACGATAAACAAAAATACAATACAAATAATTTGGTTTATTTATATTATAGGGCAAGCGTAAAACAAGGCCATATAAACGTCATGCTCTAAAACCATGTGCATAGTAATACCCTGAGAGCATTAAGCAAACGTGCAAATTTTTTATGGATATATACAAAATATTTTGAATGTCCTCACATGAAAATGCATAGGCCTGATTCCGGTTCTTACGTTTAATAAACCTACAAATACTTTGTGTAAATACATTAAATCTTTGGTGCTTTTATAGTTTGTCGTCTTCTGACGGCTGCGCCGAAGCTGTTGTACTCGCGCGGCATGAACCTCTCCATCCCTCCTTGCTCATCCAGCGTGCGCGCGCTGCAGCTCGGCGTGGGCACTTTAATCGTGTTTCCAAACTTTGAATAATCCA
This sequence comes from Misgurnus mizolepis, assembly GCA_025389145.1. NCBI lineage: Eukaryota > Metazoa > Chordata > Actinopteri > Cypriniformes > Cobitidae > Misgurnus > Misgurnus mizolepis. The sequence goes on along the minus strand of JAIFKI010000012.1, from coordinate 37,805,860 downwards.
CAGCATACGTCCCATCCTCTTCCGACACCGTAGGCACAAACCTGTGACCCCAAAAGATCTCCTCGGACACGTAAGAGGTCCGCGCTTGAGTGGTGATACCGGTGGTCTCCACGACCCCTTCCAGTATGACGACCACCTCGATGTCTTCATGCTGCAGATTATCAGCGGATAGGTCATACATAGGGCTGTTTTTATCAATAACATGACTGATGATAAGAGGGGACACCAGAAAGATGCTGTTGGTGCCCAAAGGGTTGTCCATCTGGATGTCTATCTGATCCAGCGGCACCAGTTCACCTTCACTGGATACGGTCTTCCTCACCACCTGCACGTGGACGGCCGCGCTTATGATCATACTCTTCCTCAGGTCACCGAGGCGAAACATGAAGCACAGTTTGTTATTCCGGACCGCTATGACAGCGTGCTTGCTAAAGATCAGCGTTTCTGCGCGCCGTCGGGCTTGGGCCGTTTTCATAAAGATGCATCCCAGCATGACGGCATTGATCACCAAACCCACTATGTTCTGGATGATCAAAACGATGATGGCTGATACGCACTCCTCCGTGATCATCCGACCTCCGAAGCCGATGGTCACTTGAACTTCAATGGAGAAGAGAAAGGCCGAGGAGAACGAGTGGATGTCGGTGACGCACGGGACGAAGTCCTCACGTTTCGCGTCCATGTCCCCGTGCGCAAAGGCGATCAGCCACCAGATCATCCCGAACAGAAGCCAACTGCATAGGAAGGACATCGTGAATATCACTAAAGTGTGAAGCCATTTCAAATCCACAAGCGTGGTGAAAACGTCCAGCAGAAATCGTCCCTGTTCGCGTATGTTCGTGTGCGCAACGTTGCATGTTCCGTTCTTGTCGACGAAGCGCGTTTTCCGCTGTTTTGTTTTGAATTTGGGCTGTTGTACATCTTCCGCAAGCCTCGTCAACAAATAATCCTCGGGAATGAGTCCTTTTCTGGACAACATAGCTGCTCCATACTATAGGTAGTGCGCAGTGATGCGCAGTTGCTGTCAGATCCCGTGGGAAGCCGCTTTTAGTTCTCCGGCTGCCGTTGCCAGTCAATTGCAACCGGATAGTTTCTCGCTAAGCCTATCATCAGATGTGACTTTGGTTCAGCACCGGGCATGCGTGTCATCCACACTTTCAAGCTAGGAAACCCCGCTGCATTCATAATAAGAACATTTGGGGGGTCGAGTTTAAAGAGACACTACTACTATAAACTACTACATTGTTCTATAAACAACTACACTATACACAACATAGTGTTATTATAGACTGTACTAAATTGCCCTGTAAAGTGATTTAAAAAATAGTGCTCATAAAATTGCAATTTAATTAATAAATCTTTATATTATTTTAATATTTACTAATGAAATAAAAAAACAAATAGTCGTTCTTTAAGTAATTTGTTGTTTTCTATATAAAATCATTCTACATATTGTAAATATATACATTATACATTCTGTTAAAATATAATTTTGATATCTCTTTAATATTGACTGAGTAAGGTCATGTCAAATATTTAAATCAATGTAAAATAAAGTTTCTATGTTTCTAATCTCACAATAACATTAAATCCAGACTTCAGGGTCTCTTGCTCTCTCACACACACAGTGGCGGCTCCAGAGATTTTCTGATGCAGGTGCTATGGGGATGCTCAACACTTAAGAGAAGGTGCTTGGAATTTTGGGGATGTTTCATTATGGAGGTCGCATTGGACCACCCTTGGTGTATATATATATATATATATATATTTTTATATATTAAGAGACCCTTTTACAGGCCCCGTGACCAAATAGCCTGCTCGTGCATTTTGGCAACAGAAGTGGTGTTATTCCCCATTGGTTCTAACGTGTTAGCAACTCAGAAAGTTTATTAAAACGGTTTCCCAGAATCAAAATGTCTGGTTGTGCGTTTGGTTGCACTAACATAGTATACTAATATACTTATATATGCTAACGTCTTCTATCCACTCCACTATAGTACACGGATCTGGTAGCTGTGTTGAAAATGTTGATAAAGTCAACTTTTTTTTAAAATAACTTTCTCTGTCTGTGTTGCTTCAATGCTGATTCTCGCCATACTTCCGTTGCCAAAATGCGCGTGCATACGTTGACATGTCGTAATTGTGTACAAACAGTAAAAGAGTCTATATACACGCATAACGTACACGCCCGCATTAACTGACATATACTCCTTTCGCGACTATGTAAAAGTATTCAACACAAGGGCTATAGATACAATATACATAAAACTGCAAATGTAAACCTCTGAAAATAATATTTCACAATTCTGTCACAGTCAAGCCCTGAAGTCAACGGATCAACAAACAACACAATCCAACAGAAACTGTGCACGCTTATGCTCAGATCACGAAATCGCACAGCCAGTTACCAACACTAATCTAATGATAAATCAGCAGTATTCCTATGGTTGGAGCATTATAGATGTAACTATGAAGAGCCAAGATTTCTGCTGCTTTAACCACCAAATTAATTCAATTTGTAATAGCCAACAGCTGGGGAAAATCAAGCACTTACCATAGACGTCTTCACAACTTTTGATTGATTGCGAAGGCATCAATGATGTTGTCGCAATTAAGGGTCTTTGCTAAATTTCCAAACTTGCTATCAAAAACAAACTGCCGTGCGTTAAGGTCAAAGGTTCACCAGGCGCTGCGCCCATTGGCCAAAGAAGATCACCTGTTTGGGCCTTGTTATTTTACACTAAAATTTATATTTTTAAATTATTATTTAATTCCTTTTTAACAACATGAAAAAGACTATTCAAACATGACATTAAAATATAAACATATAAAATATTACAGACATTTCTTGGGGGTGCTGGGCGGGTGCTATGGATATTATAGGGGGAGCTACAGCACCACCTAGCTCCTCCCTGGCGCCGCCTCTGCACACACAACACACTGCATATAACAAATACATGACAATGCTGTTTATTTATGTTTTTTATTAATAAATGATTAACATTTTATGTACAAACGTGATGATAATAGCAGTAATAAATATTATTATATTAATTCATGATACAATTGCACTTTCAATAGAGGGTCCTTCTGGTTCATTTGTCTGCTCGCACGAACGAGGCGAACACGCTGTCCTCTCGACCGAGAAGAACCTCAGGTTTGTCATACTCCAGAATGACGCCCCTCTTCATCACAATCACCTGGTCTGCATTCAGGATAGTGTGAACACGATGCTGCCCAAGACAAACACAATGACGTGTTATATAGTTTGACGCACTGTCTGACCTAAAGTATCATAAACGCTTTGAGTCGTCTTTCTGCTATCCTGGAAAACATGTCATTAGGGTTTCAAGACGTGTGAAATTCAATATTAAATTGCTTTTCCACTTAAACATTTAATGACTTACAGCTATAGTGACCACAGTCCTATCAGCAAAGGCAGTCATCACAACCTTTTGAAGAATGCTCTCCTATAAGAAAAATACAACATATTATTGCATAGATAGATAGATGGATGGATGGATGGATGGATGGACGGACGGACAGAAGATAGATAGATGGACAGATAGATGGATAGACAGATTGACAGACTTAGATAGATACAGTAGATAAATACTTTGATGTTTAGCTAGATAGATAGATAGATAGATAGATAGATAGATAGATAGATAGATAGATAGATAGATAGATAGATAGATAGATAGATAGATAGATAGATAGATAGATAGATAGATAGGAGTAAATAGAAACAGATGGATGGATGGACGGATAGATAGACAGATGGATGGATAGATGGATGGACAGATAGATAGATAGACAGATGGACGGAAAGATGGATAGATAGACAGACGGATGGATGGATGGATAGATAGACAGATGGACGAATAGATAGATAGACAGACAGACCGATGGATAGATAGATAGATAGATAGATAGATAGATAGATAGATAGATAGATAGACAGACAGACAGATGGACGAATAGATAGATAAGACAGACAGACAGATGGACGAATAGATAGATAAGACAGATGGATGGACAGGTAGATAGATAGACAGACAGATGGACGGATAGATAGATAGATAGACAGACAGACAGACAGACAGACAGACAGACAGATGGACGAATAGATAGATAAGACAGATGGATGGATGGACAGATAGATAGATAGACAGATGGACGGAAAGATAGATAGATAGACAGACGGATGGATGGATGGATAGATAGACAGATGGACGAATAGATAGATAGACAGACAGACCGATGGATAGATAGATAGATAGATAGATAGATAGATAGATAGATAGATAGATAGATAGATAGATAGATAGATAGATAGATAGATAGACAGACAGACAGACAGATGGACGAATAGATAGATAGACAGATGGACGGAAAGATAGATAGATAGACAGACGGATGGATGGATGGATAGATAGACAGATGGACGAATAGATAGATAGACAGACAGACCGATGGATAGATAGATAGATAGATAGATAGATAGATAGATAGATAGATAGATAGATAGATAGACAGACAGACAGACAGATGGACGAATAGATAGATAAGACAGATGGATGGACAGGTAGATAGATAGACAGACAGATGGACGAATAGATAGATAAATAGATAGATAGATAGATAGATAGATAGATAGATAGATAGATAGATAGATAGATAGATAGATAGATAGATAGATAGATGAATAGAAAGAAAGACAGATGGATAGATAGATAGATAGATACAGTAAATAGAAACAGATGGATGGACAGATAGGTAGATAGACTAATGGACAAATAGATAGATGGATAGATAGATGGATAGATAGATAGATACAGTAAATAGAAACAGATGGGTGAACGGATGGATAGATAGGCAGATGGATGGATAGATGGATGGACAGATAGATAGATAGACAGACAGACGGAAAGATAGATAGACGGACGGAAAGATAGACAGACAGACGGATAGATAGATAGACAGATAGACTGATGAACGAATAGATAGACAAACAGATGGACAGATAGATAGATAGACAGATGGACAAATAGATAGATAGACAGAAGGATGGATAGATAGATGATACTTCGATAGATACAGTAGATATAAACTTAGATGGATGGATAGATGGATGGACAGATAGATAGATAGACAAATGGACAGATAGAGAGACAAATGGACAGATAGAGAGACAAATGGACAAATAGATAGATGGATAGATAGATGGATAGATAGATAGATAGATAGATACAGTAAATAGAAACAGATGGATGGACAGATAGATAGATAGACAAATGGACAAATAGATAGATGGATAGATAGATAGACACAGTCAATAGAAACAGATGGATGGACGGACGGACGGAGAGATAGGCAGATGGATGGATAGATGGATGGACAGATAGATAGACAGACGGACGGAAAGATAGATAGACGGACGGAAAGATAGAGAGAAAGACGGATGGATAGATAGATAGTTAGATGGATGGATGGATGGATGGATGGATGGATGGAGGGATGGATGGAGGGATGGATGGAGGGATAGATAGATAGATAGACAGATGGACAAATAGATAGATAGACAGACAGATGGATAGATAGATAGATAATACTTCGATATATACAGTAGATATAAACTTAGATGGATAGATAGACAGACAGACACACAGATTCTTAAATGCAGTAGATAGATACAGAGAATGGATGGATAGATGATTTCTTAGATAGATACAGTAGATGGATGGATAAAATGTATTGTACAAATATTTTGTCACTATTTTCTACTTTCCATAGAGCGATGTATAAACGCAAATATTTGTCCCATAAAATTTCCCACTTGAGTTTTTCTGTCATTTTAAATCTATCAAACTGAGCCTGATTGTCCTTTGCTCTATTAAACTCAGCTGGGACATTAGATGGAGACACGCTTCATTTACTCAAGAGATTAGAAGCAGCGCAGGTGCAGTCATTGTGTCGGCCTCTTCACAGAGAAGAAGAGTGTGAGAATGGAGGTCTTTGCCCCTCAGGCCGTTTCTTTAATCTCTCATGCTCAATATCATACAGTACATCCAAGCAAACACACATACACACCGTAGCCATGTCTATAGACGCAGTGGCCTCATCCATGATAAGAATACTGCTCTTCCGTACAAATGCACGAGCCAGACAGAAGAGCTGACGTTGCCCTTGGCTGAAATTCTCCCCACCTTCAGTTATTATTGCATCTGAAATACAGGAAGAGAAAAATCAATCATATTCGGAGTTCAGCATAACCTATTAAAGATTGAAGCCAATGATTGAATTCTAGTTTTACAAAAAGGTTTTGTATGGCTGGTGTGGTGTATTGGGGAAGTGATTATTTTCAGTTGTTTCTTACCAAGTCCTCCAGGTAAAGTTTTAACCACAGGTTTGAGTTGTGCAATTTCAAGCGCTTCCCACAGCATACTATCTGTAGCCTTCATCTCTGGGTCGAGATTAAAACTGAAGAAAAGGAAATTAAATATGAACAAATCTTATTATAAATTCAGGGTGACCCAAAAATTCAGCAGTTCTGGAGAGCAAAACGGATATGTTATGATGCTCTGCTGTTACACTTTAAAAATGCTTGGTTATTTTCAACCCAGTGTTGGGTCAAAAAAGGGACGAAGCCAACTCGCTAAGTTGTAATTTAACCCATGCTTGGTGGTTTCAACACAAAATTCCAGGTTGTTTTATTACATTGTTGGGTCAAATGTAAAACTTTTCTGGGTTTATGTAACCCATCATCTGAGTTCATCCCTTTTTGACCCCACGCTGGGTTGATAGTCACCCAGCATTTTTTTTATAGTGTACTATGGTACACCGAGAGAGACCACCAAAGATAATAATAATATATTTGAATTCATGGTTGTATTTTAATTATAAAGTAAATGTGGCATAATTTGTAAATGCAAATTAAATAGCGTATTTATAAATTGATCATTGTCATGAAGCACATAATTTTTTTAATTTTTTAATGTAACGGACGCCAGCTAGTGAGTGATGGTCTTTAGCCTCCTTTTGAGACGAGCCATGGCCAGATTGATCGCCGGTTTGAGTCCCGCCCGGGGCGGGTGCAAGTAGGACTTTTTACTTGTCCGCACCGGAGCCACTGAATTCGGCGTGGATCCGGCCCAGAGTTCTCTGCTGTCTAGGAGTTAACTCATTCCATTTTTTGAAAAGTTGCTCGCCTACATTTATTTGTGATTTTCACAAAAGTTTTATAAAATGTATAAACATACAAATATATCAAATGAAAGAACAGACCTTCTGCTTTCAAACAAACAATAAACAAACAAAGAAAACGGGAAAAAACGTTTCCTCCTATCTATATTTGTTCTTTGCTTGTAAACTATTAAATATGGTTTTTTTTCTTTAAAAATAAATTTTTTTTAAGCAAAAAGCTGAAATAATTGCATTGTTGGGAAGGAATTTTGTAAGAGATCAGATTCAGAACGATTATCAAAACACACACAGAGTTTAAAATTAGTAAATAACGTTTTGGCTTCAGTTTTTTCTTAAATTGGGTAAATTGGGTAGCCATCTAGTGGATAATAGCGGTATTGCAGATTAACATAAAAATTCTTTAGAAAGACTTTTCTTTGCAAATATTTTCTTTTAAAGGCGGAGTCCATGATGTTTGAAAGCCAATGTTGATATTTGAAATCACCCAAACAAACACGCCCCTACCCCAATAGAATCTGGACCTTCTGTTGATAGACCCGCCCCACACATACGCAACCCGGCATTTGATTTGATTTGATTGGCTATAAGTGTGTTTTGGTAGTCGGCCCGTCTCCTTTTCCAAAGCGTTTTTCAAACATCGTGGACTCCGCCTTTAATTGATGAGATAACTAAGGGCGCACTCACACTATCCAAACCAAACCGCGCTCGGGCGCGTTTGACCCCCAAAGCCTGGTTTGATTGACTAGTGTGATCGCTCTGATCCGTGCCCGGGCGCAGAATGATTAATCACGCCACGGCCGGCTTGCAGAGGTGGGCCGGAGCGCGGTTCACTTGGGCTCAGGCGCGGAAGGCTGTGGTGTGAGCGCAATCGCGCCTGAGCGCAATCGCGCCTGAGCGCGATTCAAAAGGTGAAGACGTCAGTTGCGCGACCACTCACGTTCATCTGCCCCTGTAAAATCCTTTTGATGCGAGCAGCGGGGTTACGTGAATGTCCGAGCTGCGCACGTGATGGATCAACTAAGCAATATGATGACATGTGAGAGGGCTGTCTGTAATCACGCACCAAACGACTCAGAATAAAAAACACAGACTTATCATTACGGTGGGTTCCAGTGTTAAGAGAGCGCTTTACTTCCTGCTTTTTTCAAAACAATCGCATCTTAATGACGAAAGCGCACCCGGACTCGGATCGATAAGAAGTACAGTGTGAGTGCATTCACCTGGGGGAGAAGGGAGGGGTGACAATCGCGCTGGGGCATGGTTTGGTTTGGTTTGGATAATGTGAGTGCGCCCTAATATGATGTTTGACTTTGACTCTAAAGAGATTTACCGGATGGTTCCGCTGAATAAAAAGGGATCTTGGAGAATAATGGAGAAGCGAGATCTCAGCGTCTGAAGAGGCAGTTTTGCTATATCGATGTCATCAATGATTATTCGCCCTGTAGGAGCAAAAAAGGCATATCACATATTATACATGCCTTAAAAATGGCATTCATGTAACGTTATAATTAGCTTGAGCTGAAAAAAAAGGTGAAAGTCTCACCCTCAAATGTGTCAACCATCCGGAAAAAGGCTAATGAGAAAGATGACTTTCCACTTCCTGTTCTACCACAGATTCCAACCTATAACAAATGAGGACAACCATGTGTTTGGCTGGCTGGTTTTAAAGCTTGCTTTTTATAAAATGTGACCCTGAACCACAAAACCACTCACAAAATGAGGATATTAGGTGAAGACCATGTTTCATGAAGATTTTTTGTAAATTTCCTACCATAAGTATATTAAACATTTGACATTTTTAAAGGTGATTTTCTCAATATTTAAATTTCTTTTGCACCCTCAGATCCAGCTTTTCAAATAATTGTATCTATCCTAACAAACCATACATCAATGTAAAGCTTATTTATTATTAAAAATGAACCCTTATGACTGGTTTTGTGGTCCAGGGTCAACATCACACTTAATTGGAACGCTCCAATTAAGAAAACAAGACCTAAATGTGCCACATTATGTTGTGGATGTTATATTTAAAGGGGACATATCATGAAAATCTGACTTTTTCCATGTTTAAGTGCTATAATTGGGTCCCCTGTGCTTCTATCAATCTAGAAAATGTGAAAAAGGTCAACCCATTAACTTAGTTTTGGTAAACCATTCTCTGCAAGCATGTAAAAAATAGGTAAATGAAATGTGGCTCCCCTGTGATGTCAGAAGGGGATAATACCGCCCCTTAATCGAACCACGGCACTGTCATTTAGTGCAAAGATCAGCTCATTTGCATTTAAAAGGGTACCTTTTGTCCCGGGCTGATTTGTGCGTTGACGTGTTTGAGGACGGGCTTAAGGGTGCTGTCGTACCTCACGCTCAGATTCTGAATCTGAATTTCACCCCGCTGAGGCCAACCTTCTGGAACCTGAGACGCAGCTGAGAGAGACACACATGAGGCAAAGACATTTAACTAGTGGTCAACCGATATAGCAGCTGATATTTGGCATTTTTTTATGGTTTGTTTTGCAAGGCTGACATTTGAGAATTTCATAAAGCAGCTGTCTGATCAACATATAAAAAGGACCAAGTCTAGTGCAATATATTTATCATTAATGTCATCTTCACTATGCACTACATATTACATTTTTTTGTGAGAAAATTTAGTTGATCATGTGCACATTTGTGACCCTGTGTGTGTGAAATCAAGGCTAAAGTCAAAGTTTCAAAGAGAAACAAAGAAACATGGATGGACGCAAAGAGATGAAAGGAAGAGAAATGCTGAGTGTATAGGACTAGGTAACATGACAGTAAATGAAGCAGAAGTCATCGATGCAAAGTAAATGTGGGTCATACATCACGTGATACTCACACAGCAGACCTTCATAGTTTTCAGGTTCAGTCTTCAAAAGAGCTTTGATTCTCTTCACAGCTCCGAGCTGCACTTCCATGTCAGCCAGATTACGCACCATCCAGTTAAGGTAGTTAGAAACCTGATAATATATACATGACAAGGCAAATCCTGTTGAAAGTTTCATGCTTTTATATCCTATCATTATGCAAATAACAATATAGGCCTATTAAAAGGATTTTTGTTCTCATGAGGGATGACATATAAGATCACAAATCCTGCCAAATTATATTTACAATAAATAGCCACTAAACATTAAAATTCTTGGGGAATACTGCAGTTGCAGATATAAAATATGCCTACATGTGCATATTTCATACATGGTACAGTAAAAATCACTCGTGTACTCTTACCATAAGGGCGTATGTGAGTCCCAGCCCCACCAGCCCAGTGGACAGATGACTGAACAGTGAATTGGTAATGGAGGCCACAGCTGCTATCAGGACTATACAGGTACCAATGTATTCCTGTATCGAGAAACCAACCAAAAGATCAATCTCGATTAATCGCATACAAAATAAAAGTTTGTGTTTGCAAAATTTATGTGTGTACTGTGTGTGTATAAATAAACACATCAATTATTTATATATTATGTGTTTCTTAACTCTTTTCCTGTCCCTTGACGATGTATCTCTTCAATTAAAAAAAAACATTTCCCTGCCAATGACGCTTTCCTGAAGAGTTTTTATGAAAATCTTTAATTCTGCTATTATCCACTAGATGGCGGTCTTACCCAATTTATAAAAAACTAAAGCAAAAATCATATTTTAAACTATTTTAAAATAGGGCTGTCAAAAGATCAATCGCGATTAATCGCATACAAAATAAAAGTTTGTGTTTCCAAAATATATGTGTGTGTACTGTGTGTGTATAAATAAACACATACATTATTTTTATGTACAATTTTTCTAATGTATATAAAAGAAAAAAATTATATAAATTTTTTTTCCCTGCCAATGAGCTTTCCTGAAGAGTTTTTATGAAAATCTTTAATTCTGCTATTATCCACTAGATGACGGTCTTACCCAATTTATAAAAAACTAAAGCAAAAACAATATTTTAAACTATTTTAAAATAGGGCTATCAAAAGATCAATCGCGATTAATCGCATACAAAATAAAAGTTTGTGTTTGCAAAATATATGTGTGTGTACTGTGTGTGTATAAATAAACACATACATTATTTTTATGTACAATTTTTTTTAATGTATATATAAGAAAAAAATTATATAAAAAAAATTTCCCTGCCAATGAGCTTTCCTGACGAGTTTTTATGAAAATCTTTAATTCTGCTATTATCCACTAGATGGCGGTCTTACCCAATTTATAAAAAACTAAAGCAAAAACAATATTTTAAACTATTTTAAAATAGGGATATCAAAAGATCAATCGCAATTAATCGCATACAAAATAAAAGTTTGTGTTTGCAAAATATATGTGTGTGTACTGTGTGTGTATAAATAAACACATATATTATTTTTTATGTACAATTTTATTAATTGTATATATAAGAAAAAAAGATATATAATTTTTCCCCTGCCAATCACGCTTTCCTGACGAGTTTTTAATGAAAATCTTTAATTCTGCTATTGTCCACTATGGCAGTCTCAACCAATTTATAAAAAACTAAAGCAAAAACAATATTTTAAACTATTTTAAAATAGGGCTGTCAAAAGATCAATCGCGATTAATCGCATACAAAATAAAAGTTTGTGTTTGCAAAATATATGTGTGTGTACTGTGTGTTTATAAATAAACACATACATTATTTTTATTAAATGTATATATAAGAAAAAAAGATATATAATTTTTCCCCCTGACAATGACGCTTTCCTGACGAGTTTTTATGAAAATCTTTAATTCTGCTATTGTCCACTAGATGGCGGTCTTACCCAATTTATAAAAAACTGAAGCAAAAACATTTATTTGTAATATTTTAAGCTCTGTGTATCTGTTTTGATAATAGTTCTGAATCTGATCTCTAACAAAATTCCTTTACAAAAATGCAATTATTTTTGCGTTTTTTGCTCAAATTTTTTTATTTTTAAATAAACCTAACCATATTTAAGAGGTTATAAACATCTGAAAAAAATAAAAATAGTCCGTGACTGACAGAATGTTTCACATATATATACGTTGCTTAGGGTGCTGTGCAGTGATATACAGAATCGTTAGGTGCAGCTGTCATAGCTGTGATTAATCATAAATAAAACACAGCTATTGACCAATCAAAATCAAGTAGGTGAACTAACCATTTTATAAACGTTACATACATCACACTGACATGTGCGGACATTTATGGGATGAGAAACTCACCATTCGAACCTCTAGCCAGCGGTTAGCCGCTGTGAGGAAAAGAGACGCCACGTTATTGGCATCGGTGAACTGCAGGAGCCTCTGTCTGAATCTAGCCTCATACCTTCAACACAGAATACCACAATAACACATCATCAAGATGATTAACAGATGACACAAATCACTTCAGGTGTTATGAGTAAGGTTGTCATAATTTGTTCCACCTGAAAGCTCTGATGGTTGTCAGGCCCTCTACGGTCTCAGAGAAGTGTGAGAGAAGAGGAAGCTGTGTGCCGTCTTCAAGCTGCTGAAGATCTCTGAGAACGCAGATACACACTGGTTATTTATTGATCCAATGTGTGGGTTTCAATGCACGTTTATGAATGATTTTGGTAACATATGCACCAAAATACTTATAAATGCATTCATTTAATCAACAGAGAAAGTGATTGGTTCGGTATGTGTTGTGTTGTGAGTGGTGTTTTCTGATTGGTTACTTGGATGCGACTCTGAAGTATTTCTGGATGAAGTAGCAGGCGATAGCTAGCGGTGCCAGGACGATGACGAAAACCGGCGTGACGTAGGAGATCACACCGAGCGCAGACACGCACAACAGCGTGGAGCGACTTAAACACTCCAGAGTCGCAGGAATATGCTGAGAAAGAGAGATTTATATTTTGCTTACAGGACTTGCACTTGCAATTTTTTTTAATAAATGCAATATAAAACAGTGACAGACTCTTGCATACATATTGATTAAATGTTTGAGTATTGTCATACCTGATCTATTGTATTGGTATCGGAGGAGAAGCGATTTAATATGCTTCCCAATGGAGTTGTTTCAAAGAGCCTAAAAAGAAAAAGCATAAACTCATAAAGCAACTAATTTTTATATTTAAATGTAGTAACCGTTCTTAAAGGGAAAGTTCACCCTAATTTTTTTTTAAACCGAGAGGCAACCTTTCGATCTCTCTGATGAAGCCAATACGGAAGTGACTTAAACTGCAATTCATTGACTGGCCACTAGAGGCTGGCTCCAAAAGGGAGTCAATTCCCATAGATTCTATATAGCTAATGTTGCCCTTCATGACAACTGTGAGCGGGGGGAATTTTTTTTGTAACTCATCTGTTTAAATTATATTAAGCCTTAAAGTTCTGCATAATTAAGGGCGTGGCCGATTGAGTGACGGGTGAACTGCCACTGCTGTCACTAGAGTCGAGCTAGGGGGGCGTGGTTTCAGCAACCAGCCACTTTAGCTTCACCCACGTCCCGCCTCTTTACCCATTTTCTGTTTTCCGTGAGTGATGCGCGGTGACACGCGGCCAAGATGGCGACGGCGACTATTTAAAAAAAGCTCTTCATAAGCCTATGGGTGACATCACAGACAGTACGTCTATATTTTTTAGTCTATGTTTAAAACACATTATTTATTTGATGGTGACCAGAATGTTTAGGGGTCTCTTTCGCATACACTGTCAGAAAAATATAATGTGTCATAAAATGCACAGCACTGTTGCCATGATACCAAACCCAAAAATATCTCGCATCATATATATATTTTTTCATATAAATAAACTTTCCCATGCAAACACACATACATCTTGTAGCCTCACATCTACATATTCTCACTGTCACAAATATCTAATAATATGGACACTTTACATACAGTATGTGACCCTGCCTGTGAAAACCCAGCTGAAGTCATTGTTGGTGTTTTCTTTGAAAATACACCCTTAATATCTTTAATATTGACTAAGTAAAATGAGACTTTAATATGAGACTTCAACCTAGATTTTACAGACAGGGTCAAAGATGTATCACAGATCCATGTAACGGTATTAAATGTACCTCATTGGGGCAAGTATAATATTACTGAGCAGGCTGTGATGTAGCTCTTTGGCCACGCGCAGACCCGTCCACTCCACTGCCACCGACGTTGCCAAACACAGCACGATGCCCAAGCAGCACAGCACACTGAACACCAGGAGGTACGACGAGTGACTGAAACCCACGTCCTGAGGAGAGACCACAAACACTTTAGCGGCAAGCTAAAACATACCAGTGTTCGCATGAAGTCATGTGTTACTTTGCGCATATGGGGTTGGAAAGCGAGTTTGTTTATTTGTGTTGTATTCACAGTTGTCTGTTAACCTCGCATAATAAATGTATTTAGGATAAATGTGAGTCTGTTGAAATGATGTCCAGTTGTCCACACATGTCCAGTTGTAGAGTATAACAACCAATGACAACACCGGTATCCAAAGATTATAGAGGTTGATATAATGCCTATAAATAATATAGTCGGAAAAATGGGACCAAAACTGTCACTGTGGCAGTATGCTTTAAAAAGGTCCTAATATGTACTATTTAGGTATAGATATGTATACATTTGGTACCGCTGAGGTACAGTATTAATATGAACTCTATAAGTGACAATTAAAGACCACTTTTTGAAAGTTTATACAATTCAATAATGCTGCATATATTATTTATTTATATATTTATATAAAATCTTTATACAAAATTTATATCAAATTCAATAAAATATTTGAAAATTATTTGTTAAATAATAACAAATCGATAAGCTGATTTTCAGTTATTACATAATAATGACAATAATGACAATTAACTCAAATATCTGCTTTTTATCAGACTTAGCCAATACATTAACGCCACACAAGCTTTAAAAACGATATAAAAATAGAAATAACAGCTTTATATCAGACTTAGCTGATATATTAATGTCAAACAAACTTTAAAATGAATAAAGTAAAAACTACATAAATATAGTTTTTACTTTATTAATTTTAAAGTTTGTGTGAAGTTAATATATCAGCTAAGTCTGATGGTTAAACATAAATAAACAAACAAACAGATAAATAAATGGCTAAATATCAACTGTATATAAGACTTAGCCGATATTTTAAAGTCACCAAAACTTTAAATTAATAAAATAAAAACTATACATATATTAGATAAACTATTAAAAGAGTAAATAAATGACCAAATATAAGCTTTATATCAGATTTAGCTGATATATTAACGTCACACAAACTTAAAATTAATAAAATAAAAACTATATACATACATTAGATAAACTATTGAAAAAATGACCAAACATCATCTGTATATCAGACCTAGCAGATATATTACCGTCATACAAACTTTAAATTAATTAAATAAAAACTATAGACATACATTAGATTTAAAAAAGTAAATAAATGGCCAAATATAAGCTTTATATCAGACTTAGCCGATATATTAACGTCACACAAACTTTAAATTAATAAAATAAAAACTATATACATACATTAGATAAACTATTAAAAAAATGACCAAATATCAGCTATATATCAGACCTAGCCGATATATTAACGTCATACAAACTTTAAATTAATTAAATAAAAACTATAGACATATATTAGATAAACTATTTAAAAAAGTAAATAAATGGCCAAATATAAGCTTTATATCAGACCTAGCCGATATATCAACGTCATACAAACTTTAAATTAATAAAATAAAAACTATATAAATATATTAGATAAACTATTTAAAAAAAAAAGTAAATAAGTGGCCAAATATAAGCTTTAAATCAGACTTAGTCAAAACATCAACATAACACAACCCTTAAATAAATAAAATAAAAACTATATAAATATATTAGATAAACTATTTTAAAAAAAGAAAAAAAAATGGCTAAATATAAACTTTATTTCAGACTTAGACAATACATCAACATCACACAAACTTTAAATAAATAAAATAAAAACTATATTCATATATTAGATAAACTATTTAAAAAAAGTAAATAAGTGGCCAAATATAAGCTTTATATCAGACCTAGCCGATATATCAACATCACACAAACTTTAAATTAATAAAATAAAAACTATACATATATTAGATTAGTCAAAACATCAACATCACACAAACTTTAAAAAAATACAATAAAAACTATATAAATATATTAGATAAACTATTTTAAAAAAAGAAAATAAATGGCCAAATATAAGCTTTATATCAGACTTAGCAGATGTATTAACATCACACAAACTTTAAATTAATAGAATCAAAACTATATACATATATTAGATAAACTATAAAAAAAAGTAAATAAATGGCCAAATATAAGCTTTATATCAGACTTAGCCGATGTATTAACGTCACAAAAACTTTAAATTAATTAAATAAAAAATAAATAAATATATTATTTAAAATATATAATAAATAAATGGCTAAATATCAGGTAATTAATTGGCAGATGCATCATCGTCACAAAAAAACACGGATGCTGCAAGATGGAAAATTTTGTTTCAATTAGGTACAAGCCAATACTAAAGACTATAATAATAGTCTACTTATACTTTCAGCCTTTGTCAATGATTCAGACTGAAGAAATAACACACAGAAAGAAAATCAATTCACCATTCAAGCAAAGACTAAAAGCTTATTCATTACTACGGCACTTTAGAAGGGTATATCAATAACGCAGAGCAATCTCAAAAGCACAAGCGCTGATTAAAGTGGAAAATCTAAATCAGGGGTTAATGCTACTTTGTATGCTGTGTGGCATCTGAGGGCTGTTTAAAATGTGAGCAGTGATGCTGGTGAATTAATTATTGACGAAAAATAATTTGAAAGATTTTTTGAAAAAGAAAAGTTGATAAGCTGTGCTGTAGTGTCTCCCTTTATTAAAAGTGGGGGAAAAACTGGACTTATCACACAGAACAGCCGTGTCCTTAAACTCCCATGGGAAGTAAGATCTGGAATATTGTAACACCTTTGTAATTAGCTTGTGTGTAAGTGCATGATTCCAGTCGAGGTTGATTAGATAAACTTTAAAGTGAATACTTCCATGTTCCCTACCCTGAGCCAAAGGAGTCCAATATTAGTGTTATCAGGCCTGTCACAACCATATGCCTCATGTGAGTAAGCGAGTCAGGGATGTCTATTAATAAAGCGAAAGTTTAAAGGTTCATGCTTTGCTCTTAACACCTTTGCTTGCCATGCACTTCTATGATAGTGAATGATAAAAGCTTATATGTATATACAACACTAGCATCAATGCACCTTCTCTCGAAAGACATTATTATTATTATTATTATTTTTAGTTGGATTGTTATTATTATTGTTTGGTTTTCTTTTCCTTTTAGCCACTGTTTAGGCCAAAAATGTTTTTACATTTTTAATGTAGTTTGTATATTACCATCATCTCTCACCTGCACAAAGGAGCAATTGCGCGTTGCAGCCTCGATCTTGGCTGTGATGACTTTAGACGTCCAGTGTGCGAGCCAATAGTCAATGGCCACCATGAGGGAGTGTTTGAGGAGCTGAGAGAGCAGAAGCAGGAGGAGCAGCAGGAGGCCTGCAGAGCTCAGATATGTCCCACAGGATCTCCAGGGTATAGTGGCTCTGTGCCTCATCACACGTGACAGGTTATCTTCATCATCGCTCTCCGGAGACTCTTCTGGAGATATGAAAAGAGAAAAGTGTGAGGGAAGAACAGTTCAGAGATGTTTTTATGATAGATGCTTTGTATTTGGTGAGATACCATGGATTGATTTTTGCTACAGTGTCATGTTATTTTTAGAAAAGACACCCACAACTCAGCCGAAAGCATAGTTTACAGCCAAATACAGTTTGTGTACAAATTGAGAGAAAGTAAGCGAATGTCGAAAAAGAAGATAAATGAACTATAACGGCTGATTGAAAGTGAATAGAAAAACAGGTGCGCATACTATGACAGGGAGCCATTCACAGTCACTGCTCTAAATGTAAAACATGACATCATGCAGGCACTTTAAAAACATGTGTAGGTGGATGCTGAGAAGAGAGAGAGATTAAATGAACATGATAAAAGCTCTGATGTGGCTACACAGATATGTAATAAATCAGTCAAGTGGGGTCAAGTGCTCTAAATCGGGGTCTAGTGGAATGAACCAGGTGAGTCCAGTCTAACGAATCAGGGTTCAGTGCAGTGAATCAGGGTCGAATGCAGCGAATCAGCATCCAGTGCAGCGAATCAAGACACCAACAACAGGTTCCAGTGCAGTTAATCAGAATCAAGTGCAGTGAGTCAAAGTCCAGTGCAGTGAATCAGCATCCAGTGCAGTAAAAAGATTCCAGTACAGTGATAAAGAGTCCAGCGCAGTGAGGCAAAGTTCAGTGCAGTGAGTCAGAGTCCATTGCTTCAAAGTCTAGTGCGCCAGAGTCCAGTGCAGTGAACCAGAATCAAGTGCAGTGAATCGGAATCCAGTACAGAGAATCAGAATCAAGTGCAGTGAGTCAGAGTCCAGTGCTTCAGAGTCCAATGCAGTGAACCAGATTAAAGTGCGGTGAAGCAGCATCCAGTGCCATGATTCAGGGTCCATTGCAGTTAATCATGGTCCAGTGTATTTAATCGGGAAATCAGCATCCAGAGCAGTGAATCATATCCCAGTGTAGCAAATCAGGGTCTAGATACTGTGAATCAGGGTTTAGTACAGTGAGTCAGAGTCCAGCGCAGTGAATCTGAATCCAGTGCAGTGCTTCAGAGTCCAGCGCGTGAATAAGAACCAAGTGCTGTGAGTCAGAGTTCAGTGCAGTGAATCAGATACCAGTGCAGTGAATCAGTGAATCGGAATCCAGTGCAGTGAATCTGCATCCAGTGCACTGGGTTAAAGTCCAGTGCTTCAGAGTCCAGTGCAGAGAATCAGAATCCAGTGCAGTGGTCAAGAGTCCAGTGCGGTGAATCAGAATCCAGGGCAGCGAATCAGGGTTTACTGCAGTGAGTCAGTGTCCAGTGCAGTGAATCAGCATCCAGTGCCATGGCTCAGGGTCCATTGCAGTAAATCATGGTCCAGTGTATTTAATCAGAAAATCAGCATCCAGAGAAGTGAATCCCACTGCAGTGAATCATATTCAAGTGCAGTGAATCAGTGTCCAGTGCTGTAAATCAGGTCCAATGCAGTAATTTAGGAGCCAGTGCACTGGGGATGTGCATGAACATATGGTATTCAATGCAGTTGCTTGTAAATGCTCTGCTCAGCACATTAGCTACCATGGCGGAAAGAATGTGTGTGCTAGAACTTGCATTTGTTCATTATTTATTCATTATTCAGTTCTTTCATCCCAGGTAGTAAATATGCTCACTACTATCTCTCTTCTTATGATACAACAACAATCAGCAATGTTTTGCATAAACTGGAAAGCACATTATGACTCCCATTCAGGGGCACATTGCAACCATTGTATATAAGGAGGTCAAAAATGGCTAGGTTAGTTGGACAGGTACATTCACATTCACCTCAAGGTCAGTTGATCGACTGGGAACCTTTTTTTAGCCAATAACCTTATGTATAAATAGCATCTGATCATTCTAAAGCCACAGGAAAGTGACGATGTTGATTATTTAATAGCACAAGCAAAATGTAACATACTTGGATAAATTATTGGATGAATTACTACTGCAACTAAAACAATGCTTTCAGAAGATGTATTGGTAGCTACACATTGCACTCTATGTGGATATTACTTTAGAATATTAATGTAAAAGTAACATGCAGGCTCATATGCAATGTGAAAATAAGTTAAGAAATTTGTCTATTGAAGAAATGGAGAAAAGCATAGTCTATTATTCGATCAGTCAGGGTTGACTGCTTTGATTCAGTGCCAGGCTATCAAACTCATGCTGTGTGCCAGTAATGTGGCAGTCTGCCAGTTTTCTGTGATCTCTGATATAGAGAATACTCAGTTCCTGAAGATCATTTTGTCCTTCCAGAGAAAGGCAATGCAACTTTGTTTGATAAACCAAATCACATTTAACCCTGCCCTTAGGTTTGAGGCATTAGAATTCACTTATAATCTATTGCTAAATTTGCAGGATGTTCCTACTTGCAGATGTGCATTGTCAGTATTTTTTATCAACCTAACTCCCCTGCTCTCTAACCTGCTGCAGTTTGCTTGTCATAAAGCAGCGGTTCCCAGATTATTCGATTCTTCCATGTCCATGTGCTGCCCCCTATTAGGAGAGGGGAATTATCCGGATATTACCTCCTAATAACACAGCACAGCTGATCACAGTAATCAACACTCAGGGCTCACGCCGGCTCTAAACATTCCCATCTGTCAATGCATCCTGACAGGTGGCGAAAGTGGGCACCCAAACATCCTGGCGTGGATCACTCATCCAAACAGCTTGGTCTGAATGGCACAGCGGTACCTCTGGAAGCTCACGTGTTTCCGGAGAGATCCCTTTACAGATAAGATCTGCATGCCAAAGCACTGCATATTATTTTACTGCTGCATTCAGCATATGCAACTCCCAAGCCACCAAGATCCATAATGAAAATTTATGAGAATCTTACCTCAGCAGCTTGAATGTTTAACAATGCAGCAACCATTTGCCTTTTGGCTTTACAATGATTTTTTATTGCAAGTAAATTACTCTTTCCAAGTACTACATAAGCATGTCATAAATAAAACTCGATAAAAAAGTTGATCTATTCTTACCTTCCTCCTCCTCTTCAGTTTTAAGGGCCTCTCTAGAGTACATAGCTCGCCTTAAGTTTTTCCTTTCCAGCACCGTCATATTATCATCTACTGTCTCCTGGAAGAAAAAATTATGGAGAATTAGAAATGACTTTCAAGCCTATTTGAAACACCTTTGTTGAACTGGGTTTTAGTAACTTCAGAGAAAAAAGTTCCTAAAATCTAAAGTGTGTTAAGTGTAAAGACCTTATTGATAGATCTGTCGGCCACTAGATGGCATTTCAGAGACCTGTTGAGAGACTTAATAACAGTCACTGTTCTGTATTTTTAGAGACCATTTAAAATGCATTCTCTGCTTTGTGACCAAACACTCTCAACCAATTTCACATAAAAAAGTTGCCGTTTGCATTTACATTTTCAGCATTTAGATTCAGGAAGCAAATTAAGAGTTTGGTTCCAAAACGCAATAATCGCCATTTTTAAAAAAAAAAAAGGTTACCACCAAAATTAGTATTGTATCAGGTCAGTATTAAAATTCTTAATTTTTTCGCAAAATCTGATATGCATTGT
This sequence comes from Misgurnus mizolepis, assembly GCA_025389145.1. Taxonomy (NCBI): domain Eukaryota; kingdom Metazoa; phylum Chordata; class Actinopteri; order Cypriniformes; family Cobitidae; genus Misgurnus; species Misgurnus mizolepis. The sequence goes on along the minus strand of JAIFKI010000012.1, from coordinate 37,784,421 downwards.
GTTATTCTGTCATCTTTTTCTTTTTTCCCCCCAAAATGCAATAAATATACTTAACCAATCACAGCGCATCATTTCACGCATTGTAAACAATAATGGCGGCGCTTTGAATACACATGGAATCCTAGTTTTCCTCATTTGTAGGCTACTTCGTGATCAACAAACAAACAAAAACAAAATAGTAATTTTGATGGCATTAATAAATCTGTGATAGTTTCCGTTAATGGGGAAAAACGTAAGCTATCAAATTCAAATAATTATCGTGAGAGGCACTTTGGCGAAGGAAAAATGCCGGCTGTTGCTTTTTCTCACACGACAGCATCAAGCTTCTGTCATGCTAACACATTGACCCCAGGGGATCTTACGAAAACTTTCCATTATTTTCATAATTTTCATTATTAAGTCAACGAAAATCGAGCAGGACCAAAACATTTTACAGCTGATCGCTGTCAAAAAAGTTCAGCGACGACGTCCCAAGGATGACAGCAGCAATGAAAATTTTCTTTGATTAATGCCATTAATGTTTATTTTTTTAATCAGTGCATACCACTAGTCAACTAAATGAATATAACATGGCAAAGATGAATGCACATTTATATATTGATTCAATAGATTTATAACACTTTGAAAAAAAAAACCTGTATTTATTGCATTTTGCGGAAAAAATAATCAGTTTTTATAATAAATCTTTAAAAAACAAATTATGGATTTGAATTTTTTATGTTTTTATTTAACCCAAATGAGTAAAAATTTATTTCTTGCGTTTTTACCAAACTCTTCAAATATTGCCCTTTAAAAAGTATAATCTTGAGCATCGGCCTTATTTTCTGCATGGTACCTTCTCAAACTCCCGATCTTGTCTGTGCATCAAGGTCTTCCACTGCTTAAAGAGCTCAGGCTGAGAGTTTTGGATGTCCTTCAAGGTTCCTTCAGTCTGTATGCTGCCATCCTTCATAGCAATGATCTACAAACAAGACAACAAAACAAGTCATTTATTCTCCTGATCCTTGACACCAGAAAGAAAAAGAAACCCTTGAGAAATCCAGCTAATATATAAAGGCGGCTGTCCGCCCTGACAAATTAAAGTGGCTTCGTGTGACGAACAGTGATTTCCTAATAGGGCTGAACAACTATCTTTTTTGGGGGGCTCAGGTGATTGATCAGGTTGCAAAAGAGGGAAATCAATCACCCTAAATCAAAGCCATTGAGAGAGACAACAGACTTTATTTATCTCACAGAACAATAAGGTTAATCGTGACAACAAGAATTGACTAGAGCAGTGATTGCTAACTTTTTCATTGGGTCCCCCGCCATCTTGGCATTGTTAGCATGATTAAAAAAAGTATATATTTTGTAATAAAATTATTAATGGAACAATTTATGCAAATTTATTTGAGCTCAAAGCATATCTGATCACGTGCCCCCCGTATACTCTGCAGCCCCCTAAAGGGACACAGACCCCAGGTTGGGGACCAATAAAATGAGAGTGATGGAGCAGACTTTACTATAAGTAAAATAATAAACACCGCTATATTCAGTTTAAAGGTTTTGATTTTATGGGGTCTTTACAAGCCCAAATATCTTTTGGAGCCACAGCAGGTGGTTAATAAATGTGATTACTGAACCTGAAGGGCATTACTTTGGCTGATGTCTTTTTGGTTTGACCTGCAGTTTGATTACTGTCATTTTCATCTGACATCCAAATGGGAAATTAATTCGATTTCTTCCTGTAGACCAGATGGTCTGTTTTGATCTGTTTGGTGCCATAATGAATAAGTAGGATTTGGAGGTGAACATGAATATTATTCAAAGTCCAAACATTAGCAGACTATTGGACTATAAATAAAATAGCATAATAGGTTTCCACAAAAATCATTTCTTCAAGTTCTCGGAGTTGTGGAGAGGCGATGAATAAATGTGAATTATTCATGAGTGTGGCCTGGGCTTTGTGAGATCTGACTTTTAAATATGGCTTCCACCTCTCATAAGCACACATTTAATAATTTCTTAACTTTTGTTCGATATCTTTCACTTTTAGCTGAAATATTTAGAAGTAAGAGGTTCATGATTAAACATCATGTACCATTCATCTTTAATACAATGTAATTTGTGTAATTTATATGTAATTTTCCTGTTTTATATTATTTTTCCCCCTTTAATATATATTTAGTTTTTTACTGTAAAGCTGTTTTTCAAACATGCAGAATTGTAGAAAGCACTACAGAAATAAAAGTGAACTTCATTATGATCAATGGCACTTTTCTTTGGAAAACCCTAATGGCCTTTTTTACTTCATATAGGCCTACTAATAATTTGCATGAGCAACACGCCAAACTTGTTATTTAAAGCATATTTTAGTCTGAAACCATCATTGCAACCATCTGTCCTTCATCTTTTTAGGTAACTAGGTCATTTTTTAACTGCTTGAGTTGCGAACATCGCTGTGCCATTTTGGTCTGCATGATGATCAATAATACATCAAATAAACATTAATCACGAAATGATAGAAAACTTAATTGCGTAGATTGCAGTGTTGGAGTGATGATGTCTAGTCATAATAAAATATGTCAGAAGATGGTGATTTTCAAAAATGTTCACATCCCAGAATCAGCCTGCATGGTTATAAAAAAGGTTCTGGTGTGTTTGCTGTGTTACTTGATTTGCATAATTCGCTGCTGAAAATGCAGACGAAATAAGAATAGTTCACCCAAAATGAACATGCATTCTTAATGTATTCACAATCATGCATCACAGATGTACATGACACATTTAATCAGCTATAAATACTTTTTTTAAAATAATAGTATCCGTCATTTTACATGAAGTTTATTTAACTAAGTTCGGGAAGAGCATGGTCATGTAATCTAACCAATCAGCACAAAGAGGTGTCTATATATAGCCGTCCCTCACCTCTGTCCTGTGACAGTTTTTGCAGCATCCCTCCTCCACCCCATCACCTCACTTTCAGCTAGTTCATCTATCCCAGTTAAAGAGGGGGAAGTACCCTCCCCTCGGACAGTACGCCAAATATGCTTTATCTCATTCCCTATTGATTACATGTTAATGCGAAAGTACGTATATTGTTCCCAAAATCTATCAAAATCTTTTCTAGAGGAAAATCTATTTTATTTTGGTGCAAATAAAAATGTAGCAAATATGAATCCTTAATCAGTGTTTGGGGTCCCCTGGGACCTTTCTTTATTTTTTTTCAAGTGTAACCTTCATCTCAGGGGCATAAAACTCTTTGACTTTTCCAAAATTATCTATCTTTAAACATGCACAAAAAAACCTGGGCTTGATTTGCTTGTTCTAAAGCTGTGTAAAAAAATGTACCGTTTAAAGTGTTTGGGGTCTGATAGACCCCAAACTTTTGAAGAGGGACTGCATAAGGAAATATAATTTCTTTATATGGAAAACTATATCTTTTTAAGATTTACTTATCAACTATACATTTATGCTTTGTTTTTGTGGAAATTTGGAAGTTTTTGAACTATTTACTGCACCATTACTTAACTAGGTCATAAATTGGCTCATGAAAAATCACTTAATTAAATCTAAATAGTTTTCAGACATTGCTCTATGTGTTATTTTCCTTATGCAATGTCTATCAGACCCTAAACACTAAAAGGTTTTCTTTTTTAAACACTGATTAAGGGTTAAATAAAAAAATCTATAATTTCTAGACAGTAAAAAGATCAAATGAGCAATTGGAGACATTTTTCCCTGCTTAGATATGTTTAATATTTAATATGAAATATGACTTTAATATGTGCATGTGTTTGTACCCAGTCAGCATGAGGAAGATACTGGAGCTTGTGTGTTACGAGCACCACTGTTCTCTTCTCCTCTCTTAACAGTTTGAGGATGCCCTCCTGCATCAGATGATCACTCAGGTGAATATCCAGCGCTGAGAAAGGATCATCCTATAGTATAAAATAAAATAAAACATGAGAAATAAATAAATAATTGGTTAGACTAGTCTGTTGTGCTCACACCTACTGTACAACTCAGTGCTCTGCACGCTAAAAATAATCTATATTTCTTCAAAAATTAAATTTTTTAGGTGGGTGCATGCAAAATCCTTAGATTTAGAGGTAGGCATATAGCATATATTTTTCACACCACAGACTTACACTGTGAGAAAAAAATTGTCAAAATATGCACCCCAGCTGTCACTGGGGTGGTGGTACCCTTTAAAAAAGTACATCTTTGCACCTAAAATGTAGTACCTCAATATTAGTTCCTCAGAGGTATGTCGCAAAGGTACATATTGGTTCCATATCTAAATGGTACATAATAGGACCTTTGAAACGGTACTACCCTAATGACAGATGGGGTATATTTTGACCATTTTGTCTAAAAGTGTAGTACTGAGGAAAAGACCATAAACATTTGCCCAATATATAGGAGAACCTAGTTTATGTTTGTACTGTAATAAAGCATGTCACAAGCTCAGCCAGTAGCAGTATGACTCATGAAGTGTTATGTATTCTGCATGGATATCACACAGTGACGGTGCGCTGCGGAGTCTCGCTTCACAGCGCCTGGACTTACCAAAAACACCACGTTGGTGGTTTGATAAAGAGCCCGAGCAACACTGATTCTCTGCCTCTGGCCTCCAGAAAGAATTATACCCTGGAAAAGAAATGAATCAGGGAAGAAGGTTACAGATAGGTTGTAATAATAACATACCTTGTGGGAAAAAGAGAGAGAGAGGGAGATGATAACATCACAGGACCGTCTCACAGTCTTAACTTCGAGGAAAGTATTTTGACATCAAAGTCAGACTTTTCAACATGTTGTTCTTCATTTTGGATTATGTGGATTAAATGTTTGTGACGTGATTAAATAAAAAAGTTTTGAAAAATCAGATTAGAGCTTGCCAGATTTTCTATCCCATCTAACAGACTGTCGACAGCTTGAGGCTGAGACAGAGACACATAGAGTCTTAATAAAGATGACATGATGATCGATGGTGTTGAATCTGCTCTGACTTTAAATGAGGTGGAAAACTGATGCTTTTAAATGCAAGTGGTATCACCAGAAAAGCTTTTTCCATAGCAAGCATCTTTAAATGTGACTTTATATGTGAACTAAAAAGCAAGTAAATACACATTGTTAAAGGTGGCCTAGACAAAAAACAGGGATTCTCAACTAGTGGGCCGCGGCCCACCAGTGGTCCCCACAGCAGCATCTGGTGGGCCGCATAGGCAGTGGTTGACTACTAAAAAAATCATTTTGTATAAATCTTTATAAAAGTTATATTTGCATCAGACTTTTCTTATTAATTTATAAAACGCTCATTCAAGATGCATGATCTAAAAGCTATTTATGTCCGCGTTGTGCCATATTCAAGAGTCGAACACTTTGGCGACAACTACAATAGCTCCGCTATGTGACTCCGATGTGTGATACCCTGAGAGAAAGCAAAATCCTCACCCCAGGTCAGTTTTAAAGGCACTCAGGGTATTCCCTACTTTAGCGCCACTTTTTGACGTGCATTCCACATAACTTTTTGAGGCTCGGGGTTTCCCCATTTCGTGTCATTTTTTGACATGCAAGATACTTTTGGTTGTTTGGCTTATGCATCAAATATAGACACATTTTAAATTTACTGAATGTGTACAAGTATAAATCATTTTTAATACAGCCAACGAAAAAAATGAATAGAGCACTTCAGTTTTGCCTTTTATAATCATGTCTACTGTAACCTGTTATCATTTTAGTCCAGTGTCTGTTGACTTTTAACAGCGAACCTCAGGAGTGACATGAAAGTGAAATATTATTTCATCAGATATTCACTTTTGAATTGTTCCTAAAATAAATGTTAAAACATTTGCATTGTGTTGTTAAAAATAAATGGATTTTTCAAAATTCATAAATTGGGGGGCCGATATAAAAATTGTAAATAGTTTTTATTTTGTTATTTTTCCTGTTTCAATTTATAGTAAATAAATGCAAATAAAAAATGTTTTTGGTAGTTGATGGACTAATCTTTTAAGTAAAAATTAATTCTATTTTCTTAAAAAATCCAAAATGTTGATGTCTTTCTTTGTTCAGTCGAGAAGAAATTATGTTTTTGAGGAAAACATTACAGGACTTTTCTCATTTTAATGGACTTTAATGGACCCCAACACTTAACACCTACCGCAACACTTCAATACCACAATTTGTTTAAACAGAGTTTTAAAAGACTAAATTATCCCAAACGAGGCATAAGGGTCTTATCTAGTGAAAAGATTGTCGCGCTGGCGCTTCACAGGACCGGAGATAGACAAGAAGTTGTGGTTTAAAAGTGCATTTTTTTTCTTGTCAAAAATGACAACCGTTTCGCTAGATAAGACCCGTATGCCTTGTTTGGGATTATTTAGAGTCCTTTGAAACTCCGTTGAAAAAAAACTGTTAAGTGTTGAGTTAAGTGTTAAGTGTTGGGGTCCATTAAAGTCCATTAAAATAAGAAAAATCCTGGAATGTTTTCCTCAAAAAACATAATTTCTTCTCGACTGAACAAAGAAAGACATCAACATTTGGATGACATGGTGGTGAGTAAATTATCTGGGTTTTTTTTAAAGAAAATTGACTAATCCTTTAAACACATACCTATAAATATTACATTTAGATAAAATGAAATAGTCTCTTAATTTTATCTGCGGCTGTATATTTTACCTTTAAAGATGTAATTTCTCAAAAGGTACTATCCTTAAATACTAATAAAGATAAAGTCTACGCCTAAAAGTCCACCTTACATCTTTCTCTTTAAATGTTTCTGCTCAAAATAGCATCTATGTGTTTTTGTTTTTTTTCCATTGGAAGCAATGACATTCCTTCTTTATCTACAGGAGTACCACCAGGTGTACCTTTAGTGATGCAAAAGACATGTCACACATTTTTCTGTTATTCTGCATTGACACAATCATGTTTAAAAAAGTGGTCCTCTGTTTTAAACAGTCATTAGTGGGCCGTAAATTGCAAAAGGTTGAGAACCCCTGCAATAAAACATATTGACATCTTAACACATGTTCAAAACTCAATATTAGGGATGTTCATATTGACTCGTTAACCGTTAACTAAAGGTAAAAATTCATGACCGATCAATATTATCAGTTAAAAAATTGTTAACCCATTATCAACACGTGCCTACAGACATTTCACCACTTTTTAATCCTTAAATTTTGAATGGCCTGTACATGTGTGCGCATGTTCGGACAGACCCTCATTGATCGCCTCTGTCCTAGACCATGGCCATAAACATCTCTCGTTTGCACAAACAGAGAAAGAAGACGCAAAAGCAAAGCTTTTTGAAATGTGTCCTGCTTTAGAAACGGCCACTGTGGTAGATTAAAAATAGACAATCCGCCCTCTTTAAATATTAATCCTAATCGCATGCACTTTGGTAATGTTATGTTGGGTGACAATTTGATAATGTATGAATCCTGGTTCTGTTGTTGATCTGTTGCTGCTGTTTACCCGAACGTAAATCATTCCAGATGGCTGATAATGAAATTCATCACAATAGTCACACTGACCCGCTCGCCGATCACCGTCTGGTCCCCCTGGGGAAGGATGTCAATGTCCGGCTGAAGTGAGCAGGCTTCAATTACAGCTCTATACCTGAAACATCAGAGGAATAAAACAGCTTGTCGGATATTTAACACCATCAGATTATCTAACTATATAACATTTTGAAATATTCATGTTGAAATGAGGTTTCAAATGTTAAAATGACACAAAATATGTGCAGAATTTCATTATAACAAAGCTGTCTGCACTGAAATATCCAATGCGATGCGAGTCCAGATGCAAGGCACGGTAGCAAATGCAGTCTGTTTAAATTAATTGATCAGCATGAGGCCAAAAAATGGTCATGACAAACAATTTTACGAAATGCTTTTTTACAATAACGTTACAACAATGCCCTTTTTACAAAAAAATGCTTTTAGGATATACTGCTCCTTTTATGACCCCTTTAACAATCTCTGCGTACAGACACCGCTGAGACCCCAGAGAAGGTAAATACACAAAGGAGCAGACACGTGTACCCAGGGACACATCTGTCTAATGACTGTTACTGAAAACTACACAGTGGAAAATGACTGATATAGAGAGGAGAGAGAGAGAGAGAAAGGGCGAGAGAGAGTCTTTGTGTTGCCTAATGGAGACATGGGGTATAAAAGAGACAGGAAGTAAAGCAAACACTTGGCTAATCCACATCACTAGGGCAACAAGGCGCTGAACACAAGATAATGTGTACCGACAGCCCATTAGAGACAAATAGTAGGCCCCAGATGGCATATGGTGTCCCATCTATCTATCTATCCATCTATCTATCTATCAATGTTTTTTAATTTACTTTTTTATGTTTTCTACATAAAATCCTCTTACATAATATAAAGATCATTTTGCAAAAAATATAACCTTGATATCTTTAATATTGACTGAGTAAGCTCATGTCAAAGATTGAAATCAATGTGAAATGACTCTTTGATGCTCCAAATCTCATCATTAGATTATAAGTCTTTGATGTCAAGGACAGGGTCACATTTATGGATGCCCTTGTGTACACAACAGAAAGTTTATCTATGCAAAGCTTAGACAAATTTCCTATTAACAAGTAATCTTCATTATATATTCTTTATTGTTTATATTGAGATAAGCGGAGGTCAGTTACCTTTGCTTTATTAATGGCATCTCGAAAGTGATGTTCTCGGCTAGCGTGGTGTTTAGCAGCCAGGGCTTCTGGGATGCGTATGCCACAGCACCTCTTTTCCTGTCAGAGGGGTTGCCACAACATCAGTGATCTCCTCACAACACCAATGTTGCTCTTAAATATAAAAGAAAGGCTTGTTCAAGCTTTTTTAGCTGATCTAAACTACAAATTGTAAATTTAAGATTGAAAATATCGAATGTTGTCCCTTTAAGCATTACCACTCCCCTGACCATTTGAAGTAAAATGCTCACAGAAAGGTTTATTGCAAGATTGAATGTACACTTATCTTTTAGCATTCAAACAGTTTATTGACAAAAAAGCTCATTATGTTTCATGTATGTGCATTTATGTACACACCTGATATCCCATTCTGCAGCTGCATCTGAAGGACTGAAAATAAAAAAAACAATTTAGAAAAATTTTCATATATCATCATAACATTTACATTTATGCATTTGGTAGATGCATTTATCCAAAGTGACATTTTTTAATCAGCATGTCTGTTCCTTGTTTGAACCCACGACCTTCTGTATTGATTATGTAATAACACAGCTTACAGTATAATGCTACGTACACACCAAAGACAGACATCGCTCTAGATTACTCGCGGGATTTAACTTCGTGTCTTGCAAATTTTTCACTCAAGTTTAATATTTTCAACTTGGGCAAAGACGCGTTTGAGGCGAATAACTGTGGGTTTAGACCAGACGCGAGTTCAACGATTTCCGCGAGTAGATTACATACAAAGTCAATGTAAAGACGCGTTCAGAAACGTCCTTGCATGGGCCAGTGCGAATGACGCAATATGGGCGGCGCATTTGCCGCGAAAACACGAGCGAATATTCAACTCGAGCGAAAAATTCGCATGACACAAAGTTAAATCCCGCAAGTATTCTAGAGCGAGTAAAACGATGTGTGTACGTAGCATAACGCGTGTTTTCGCGGCAAATGCACCGCTCATATCGTGTTATTCGCATCGCCCCACGCAAGGCTGAGGACGTGTCTGATCGCATCTTTGCATTGACTTTGTATGTAATCTACTCACGCAAATCGTTGAACTCGCGTCTGGTGTGAACCCACAGTAAGACAAATAAACTGACATTAACTCTTTCACCGCCATTGACGAGATATCTCGTCAATTAAGAGAAAACGCTTCCCCGCCAATGACGAGATTTTCCGTCTTTCCGCAATACCGCTATTATCCACCAGGTGCGCCCTTCCGCAACTTTTTAAACCCGGAAATATTGCCCTATGGCAAACGGCTGCATGTCCGTGTCTGTTTTAAAGATCGCTCTGAATGGGATCTCTATGAAAAGTCCGTCACAAAAATGGAATTATCTCTGCTTTTTGCTCAAAATGTGGTGTTTTTGCAGAAACCTACCCATATTCAAAAGCTGATTACAAAAGAACCACTGAAGGTAGGATGAAACGTTTTTTTTTTTTTGAAAGCAGAGGGTCTGTTCTTTCATTTGGTATATTGTATGTTTATATATTTAAAGAAGAACATTTTCTGGAAGGCATTAAACTTTGGGGAAAATCATGAAAAACGTTTGCGCTGGCTGGCAACTTTAAAAAAAAAACGCTGGTGGTGAAAGAGTTAACATGTATCCAAAGTGACCTGAAGTGCATTGATTGGTTTGTGTATTCCCTTGTTTTTGAACCCATGACCCAGTGTTGCCATCACTACACCTATACCAGCTGAGTGTAACCGTGTGAGAATTGACCGAAATTAATGATATTAACGTAAACATACATATCATTGCCGAGCATTATCACAGCGACCTCTAGCACAGGACATTTGTCTCTTTGTCCTGCGGTGATTTGAAACACAGTTGCTGATGCAATGTAAAAGGATGCTTGAAATAGTGCAGTGTAATCATGTACGAGTTGATCTGTAATGCGGTGTACCAGACATATGTCTAGGTTTAAATCCGAGTAAGTACATCCAGTAATGGTCTTGTGCATATAGGTTTGACATGTTATTTAGTCCTTAATTATGTGGAGAACAGGAAGGATTAGGTTAAAGAGGATTAATACCATCGAGAGTTGCATGCATTAAATATGTATGATAATACTTGCACGCTGCAGTACAGTAAGTACACTATGCACAATATACACTCACCTAAAGGATTATTAGGAACACCATACTAATACTTTGTTTGACCCCCATTCACCTTCAAAACTGCCTTACTTCTATGTGGCATTGATTCAACAAGGCGCTGAAAGCATTCTTTAGAAATGTTGGCCCATATTGATAGGATAGCATCTTGCAGTTGATGGAGATTTGTGGGATGCACATCCAGGGCATGAAGCTCCCGTTCCACCACATCCCAAAAATGCTCTATTGGGTTGAGATCTGGTGACTGTGGGGGCCATTTTAGTACAGTGAACTCATTGTCATGTTCAAGAAACCAATTTTAAATGATTCGAGCTTTGTGACATGGTGCATTATCCTGCTGGAAGTAGCCATCAGAGGATGGGTACATGGTGGTCATTAAGGGGTGGACATGGTCAGAAACAATGCTCAGGTAGGCTGTGGCATTTAAATTATGCCCAATTGGCACTAAGGGGCCTAAAGTGTGCCAAGAAAACATCCCCCACACCATTACATCATTGCATTAATGAGAAATTGAACAGGTGTTCCTAATAATCCTTTAGGTGAGTGTACATGCACAATGTATAGTATGCATTACTCACACATAAAGACAACAGCGGTCAGAAAATATTCGAGTCTGCCTTCTTTTTCATTTTAGTAAAATAACATGGCTTTTACAAATTCGCTGTATTGTAAATAATACATGTGCGACTGTGTAATGAGTGATTGCAGCCAAAAGCTACAAGAGACCTCCATTCCTGGCTGCCAATTCGGTCCAATTGTCAGGAAGACGCACAAAAGCACTCACTCACTCACACCCCCATATTCACACATAGTAGCCTATTGTGAAAGCACATGCTGGTTTACTGATGACCAGAGAGATGATAGTACATTTTATCAGCGCCAAACAACTGTTCATGTTCTGCAGTAATAGCCCTTCTGACAGTCCTCTATAGGATTTATGCATTAGGTTCCTACTGGGTTTGAGTGTTTATCAGACAAACATATCGAGTCCAACCATTACCCTAATGCATATAGATAAGACAGAGTTACAGGCATTTACAATGTAAAAACAAATGACTGTTTACAAGAGCTTGCATGGCTGGCTAGCAAAACGGCTTTTAATATTTACAGTAGATTTTAAGATACACTTCTACAATTAGCAATTGCCAAACACAAAGGAGAGATATTTAATAAAATCTGTATTTAAACACTTATTTATGTTGTTTATGATATTATCTATATGTAGATTTTAGTGTTTAAAAAATATTTAAACTGGTTTGTTGGTAGAATACATCAATATTAACAAAGTCTGATAAAAAAAATAATGCAAAGATGACATTGTTTGATATGTCTTTGTTATAATAACTTGACATAAAAAACAATACATCATAACTTGTCATAAATCTGTCATAAACATGACATAGCAGAATAATGATCAAACTTAAGAAACTACCAAGCTTTATGGGTTAACATTACATTAAACTGTCATTTAAATGTCATTAATTGTTAATACTATGTCAAATCAATTTTAAATACCTTAACAAAATGCCACAGAAATGTCAAAAGATTATACTTAATACATAAAAACATTGACAACTAACAGAACTTGTTTTCCTCACACAGAGGGTTCTGAAATTTTCTGACAGAAGAAAAAACGAACAAAACATTTACTTGATTTAATTAATTTATTTAATGTAATTGTTTGGGCCCTACGCTTCATTGCTTAACCAATTATTGTACTGTTTTCATAAAATTTTAGGCGAATCGGTCTCCAAATGCAATAAAATATAATTTTACCAATTTTAGTTATTATTATTATTATTATTATAAAATGATTGATATTATTTGTTAAACACATGGTGGAAACTTAAAAAAAACATTATGAACAGAATAATATTAATGACGTTGTTATAAAACTATTTGACAGAGTATTAACACTTATATTTGTACCACTGTAGTTGAGGTCAAGAAAAATATTTATGACGCTGTTATAAAAATATATGACAGAGTATTAACACTTAATAACATTTTAATAACAAATTATATTTGTACCACTGTAGTTGAGGTCAAGAAAAATATTTATGATGCTGTTATAAAACTATTTGACAGAGTATTAATACTTAATGACATTTTAATGACAAATTATATTTGTACCACTTTAGTTGAGGTCAAGAAAAATATTTAAGATGCTGTTATAAAAATATATGACATAGTATTAACACTTAATGACATTTTAATAAGAAATTATATTTGTACCACTTTAGTTGAGGTCAAGAAAAATATTTAAGATGCTGTTATAAAAATATATGACATAGTATTAACACTTAATGACATTTTAATAACAAATTATATTTGTACCACTTTAGTTGAGGCCAAGAAAATATTTATGATGCTGTTATAAAACTATTTGACAGAGTATTAACACTTAATGACATTTTAATGACAAATTATATTTGTACCACTTTAGTTGAGGTCAAGAAAAATATTTAAGATGCTGTTATAAAAATATATGACATAGTATTAACACTTAATGACATTTTAATAACAAATTATATTTGTACCACTTTAGTTGAGGTCAAGAAAAATATTTAAGATGCTGTTATAAAAATATATGACATAGTATTAACACTTAATGACATTTTAATAACAAATTATATTTGTACCACTTTAGTTGAGGTCAAGAAAAATATTTAAGATGCTGTTATAAAAATATATGACATAGTATTAACACTTAATGACATTTTAATAAGAAATTATATTTGTACCACTTTAGTTGAGGTCAAGAAAAATATTTAAGATGCTGTTATAAAAATATATGACATAGTATTAACACTTAATGACATTTTAATAAGAAATTATATTTGTTCCACTTTAGTTGAGGTCAAGAAAAATATTTAAGATGCTGTTATAAAAATATATGACATAGTATTAACACTTAATGACATTTTAATAACAAATTATATTTGTACCACTTTAGTTGAGGCCAAGAAAATATTTATGATGCTGTTATAAAACTATTTGACAGAGTATTAACACTTAATGACATTTTAATGACACATTATATTTGTACCACTTTAGTTGAGGTCAAGAAAAATATTTAAGATGCTGTTATAAAAATATATGACATAGTATTAACACTTAATGACATTTTAATAACAAATTATATTTGTACCACTTTAGTTGAGGTCAAGAAAAATATTTAAGATGCTGTTATAAAAATATATGACATAGTATTAACACTTAATGACATTTTAATAAGAAATTATATTTGTTCCACTTTAGTTGAGGTCAAGAAAAATATTTAAGATGCTGTTATAAAAATATATGACATAGTATTAACACTTAATGACATTTTAATAACAAATTATATTTGTACCACTTTAGTTGAGGCCAAGAAAATATTTATGATGCTGTTATAAAACTATTTGACAGAGTATTAACACTTAATGACATTTTAATGACACATTATATTTGTACCACTTTAGTTGAGGTCAAGAAAAATATTTAAGATGCTGTTATAAAAATATATGACATAGTATTAACACTTAATGACATTTTAATAACAAATTATATTTGTACCACTTTAGTTGAGGTCAAGAAAAATATTTAAGATGCTGTTATAAAAATATATGACATAGTATTAACACTTAATAACATTTTAATAACAAATTATATTTGTACCACTTTAGTTGAGGTCAAGAAAAATATTTAAGATGCTGTTATAAAAATATATGACATAGTATTAACACTTAATAACATTTTAATAACAAATTATATTTGTACCACTTTAGTTGAGGTCAAGAAAAATATTTAAGATGCTGTTATAAAAATATATGACATAGTATTAACACTTAATAACATTTTAATAACAAATTATATTTGTACCACTTTAGTTGAGGTCAAGAAAAATATTTAAGATGCTGTTATAAAACTATATGAAAGAGTATTAACACTTAATAACATTTTAATAACAAATTATATTTGTACCACTTTAGTTGAGGTCAAGAAAAATATTTAAGATGCTGTTATAAAAATATATAACATAGTATTAACACTTAATGACATTTTAATAACAAATTATATTTGTACCACTGTAGTTGAGGTCAAGAAAAATATTTATGATGCTGTTATAAAACTATTTGACAGAGTATTAACACTTAATGACATTTTAATGACAAATTATATTTGTACCACTTTAGTTGAGGTCAAGAAAATATTTATGACGCTGTTATAAAACTATATGAAAGAGTATTAACACTTAATGACATTTTAATGACAAATTATATTTGTACCACTGTAGTTGAGGTCAAGAAATATATTTATGATGCTGTTATAAAACTATATGACCGAGTATTAACACCTAATTACAAATTCAAATTGCATCAAAGTGGTCAGTTATGATGTAATGCCAAGTTGTCATAACAAAGAAATCTCAAACAATGTCATCTTTGCATTAAAAATGACATAATTGAATGAATGACACTTAATGATAGTTGTCATAAACGTCTATAAAATCTCCTTCATGTTCATAGAACGTTAAGTCATGATTATAAAGGTGTTATGTTAGTCTTATGAAGACCCCTACAAGTAAAGTGAAAATTTTGGTGAAATATTCCTATAAAGCTCAGTCTAGTTGACAGACTAGTGATACTGTCGAGAAAATTAATGTCAACAAACCACATTGAAAATTATCAGAGCTGCACAGCAAGACAGAACACGCACACATGCACACACAGACTATTATATTATATTCACAATAATTAACATGGTTTTCCTGTTTATCCCATCATAAAAACAAAGGACCTACCTTTCATTTCCCTCTGCATCGAGTGTGGGCAGCCTGCAAAACAATGAGCGGGAAAAAAATCAGATATGATCTTATCTGTATAACTG